>CM050164.1:447081336-447533836 GCA_027410445.1 Discoglossus pictus | reverse complement strand
CACTTGCAGCTCCTACTTTTACCTTTCCATATCTCAAATTATAATTTTATGTTTGTTAATATAGAGATATAACTTATCACAAACTATCACGTGTCCATCTCACTGCATATAGACATTTCTGTGCATACATTTTAATATTACTGCAATGTATCTTCAGGGAGCCTGCTGCTCCCTGGGTATTTGCTACCCTAGGCCTGGTCCTTTTTGGCCTAGGTATAAATATTCCCTTGAATATTTTCTTATCCATGCTTTTCCTTTCTGATACTTGTACATTGTGAGTGATTAGAATCCAAGGATGTGCCTCCAGTTGAACCAAGAAGCCTTTGCCTTTTTTTTTTTTTAATCTAGGAGGTAGCTTCAAGCCTGAAGTATTGTTCTGCACAATACAGTATATATATATGCATGGAGCATTGTGCCATCATATAGAATGGCAGTAACACTGCTTAATTCTTTATTAAGTGTTCCTCTTTTGTGATTTGAAATGCTGGGGTGTATGGATTCTATTTCACGTGTTTGTCAAATAGTGGGTCTCCTGCCTATTGCTTGTTGCTTAGGTGTTTGGCTCATTGTTCACAAAAACTCATTCTTAATATTTTGATTGACCCCTGGTTTTGTTTCTTGACTCTGGTTACCACCTGAACTGAACTCTGGATTGTTTACTGTTTCTGAACCTTAACTGCATGCCCTTTAACCATAGACTGTTGACCTTGATTTTGCCACTGCTTTGATGTTGATGGTACTTTTTCCAGTGGCTGCTTTATTAGAGCTATTTATTTTCTCTTTTTGCCTGACTTGCATTACTGGTTGCACCATGGGGAAAGACATCTTTGATGTATTTTCCTTTGTTGTTGTTGTTTAGTCGTTCAGTCGCATCTGACTCTCAGTGACTCTATGGACCACAGCACGCCAGGCACATCTCTCACTCACTGCCGCTCTGAACTCCATCAAGTTCATGTTCATTGCTTCCCTGACCTCAGCTATCCATCTCCGCCTCTGTCGTCCCCTTCTTCTTGTGCCTTCACTCTTTCCTAGCATCAGAATCTTTTCTAGGGAATCCTTCCATCTCATGATATGGCCAAAATATTTGAGCTTCAACCTCATGATCATACCTTCTAGTGAACAGTTTGTCTTGATTTCCTGAAGTACTGATTTATTAGATATTCCTGCAGTCCAAGGGACTCTAAGAAGTCTTCTCCAACACCATAATTCAAATGCGTTAATTCTACGACACTCAGACTTCTTTATGGTCCAGCTCTCACATCCGTATATTTAATTTCATGACTACAGTCACCATCTGCAGAGATCATGGATCCTAGGAAAATAATATCTGTCACTGCCTCCACTTCTTCCCCCTCTATTTGCCAGGAAAGGAGATTTCTGTTTGCCATGATCTTTGCAGGACAACTTTTACCCTCATCAATAGGTCCTTTAGTTCCTCCGCACTTTCATTTTGTATTATCTTAACATTGGTTTAATCATAATGCTCTACTTTTTGTCTTTCAAACTGGGCTGACCATCATGAGAGTTTTAATGATCCTGTTCCAGTGTCCTCAGCCTCCAAACCTGTTGTGGCAGTTGCATCCAAGATCAAATTACTGGACTTGTTAAGAAACACTTGTTCCCCACCAGGGGTGTAGGACCCATAATAATTATGGGGATGGGGCGATACAGCTCATTATATACACAGACCGTAAAATAGCCTATATATGCATACATACAAACATAGAAAAATCTGGAGGGAGATTTGTTGCCTCAACAATTCTCCACCCAACCCCCCCAGTTCCTACAACCATGTTACCCACCCCTGTCCCATGATGTCATTCTATGCGAGACTGCATGCCAAATATCGACACCTGGAAATATATTTGTATGTAAACCCCTCTTACCTTCCACTCAGTTGCACTCAGGGTATGTTTAGTGTAATTACCAGAGAAATTGCCCCAGTTGATCAATACTTCTTACTGCCACAGAGTACTCTTAATTATATAAATATCAGGCTATGGGCCTTATCCATTAGTGCTTAGTTTGCCAGAAAAATCAAGCATAGGATTTCTCTTGCTTACACATCCTCACATACATACACTCTTTATTTACACACAAAATTAAATAGAAAAAAGAACACTGCAATATATATTTTGATATATTTCAGAATCTATGGTTTATTTTTTCTAGCAAATACTTAATGTACTGTAAAATTCCTTGTAACATCCATTTAATCTTTGTTTTATAGGGACAATCAATATATATATTGGCTATGATACAAGTTTTACAACAGCATTGTACACTTTTTGTTTCAAATGTTTACTATAAATGTTAAAAATCATGAATGTTCCATTTTGGAAATGCAGCATTGCAACAATGTCAGAATCATCCACTTCCTTATGACAAATCATGATATAAGCATGGGATGGCACACGATTTATTGAACTCAATGCAGAAATAATTTACTCTTTACTCTGGACAAAACGGCTGCAGATACTCCTGAATCAGAATTTGCCATGACATTGCTGCAAAACTGCATTTTCATTGTATTATAGGCAAAACTGTTTTTTATTCTTAGAATAAAACACACTTTTTAATGTTTAAAACATGCTCTTATAAACACATGGCAGAACTTGTGTTTAATGCACGCTTCAGATATTTTTAGCTAAGGAAAAAGAAAAGTTACTTGTAAGTAACAAATCTTACTTTTATTTTACAGAAACAAGTCATTTGTGAAGTGACACATTAAGTGTTACATGCAGCATAATCACTTTAACACTCCTATATGTTCCTCACACTTACACGTTTCCTTCATTATCAATGCTATGTTATTCCGTGCTGTTTTACTTTCAGATTTGCAGCGCTTTAGGCTACATTAGTAAGTAAAATACATTTGTAAAATGTCAATACTTGCAGTTATCTTTATCTCTGCTGTTTTTAAAAAAAAATCTGTTTCTGAAGTATCTTAAGGCTATTTTTTGCTGATTTCTACAACGCCACAAAATTATTTACCATAGTTCCTTAGTTAGTGTATTTCTAACTGCATTAAATCTATTCAAACTGAATTTTCTTTCTGAAGAAATAAGAAATAAGAATAATAATAATGACTCATTGTTTGCGCTTTTTAAATTACGTTTTATTAAATAATTTTTCTCTTAAATGACCACTGCGGCAAAAAAAAAAAAAAACTTTTTTAACAAATTATTTAATTTTACATAAAATATTTTCTGGAGAAATTCTCAATTTGAGCATGTCTTATTTGGACTTCCATATTGTCTATCTTCAGCACTTCCTGATGACTTGGAGCCTGAGGAAATGTGCATTACAAATTGATTTTGTTCTTTCAGCAAGGTAAGGGGTATTTGTTGCCTTATTGGAAAGTATGACAGCCCCTGGAGGACAGTATGTGAGAAAGGGGCCCTTGGCCTGTCTTAGGGCGGGGTAGTGAATGGGTGGAGTAGAGTTAGTGAGCGAGGGGGAGATTATAAGTAAGGGTGATTTTCCGCCATTATTCCAGTTAGCAGGGAACAGCGAAACCAGATATCCTCCCTCCCTACATGTATATGTTGGTTGTCACAGGTATTGGCGGGGGAGTTGCATCACCTTAGTTTGGAGCTCATTATATCGTTAAGTATCTGGTGTTGTTTGGTCCCAAAGGCCTCTTGGGCATGGGATTCCACTGGGCCTCTTCCGCCGGGGGGTGTGCAGTTACCTCTCGTTATTATGTTAAATTGTTTGTCTCAATAAAGCTGTGGCCTGTTAATACCCACCTACATATTGTGGTCTGTCTTCTTTGCGGGTTGTGGTGCAGGTATTTAACAGACCCATGTCACGAATGCATAGGTCAAGTTCAGGTTTCCACATTAAAAATGTTCGACTCTCTCACGCACATTATCATAAACAAAGTCTCACACTTCAAGCTTCAAATCCGGATTTTCATGCCCCTTCCCACATTGCATATGCCATTCCCTAACATCCTAACATATAGTAGTGATTTGGTTATTTTAACCAATTGATCTTATGATATTTTTTAAATCCACTGCCTTAAGGAAGCACACACGTTCATTTTCTTTTCAACTCTATCCAGTCCATCTTTAAAGAAAAAATGTATGTATTTGATAAACAGAAGAGCCCTTGCGCAGGAGCAATGTAGGCAAATACAGATAGGGAATAGACAAATTACAAATGCCTATACCGAACATAAAGCTAATGCTCAAGTCCATGTTGATGTTTTAAAGCAGTTAGGAAAATAGTAAATCGTTTCTAATTGAAGTTTCTTCCAAATGCTTCTACAATGTGAGATGATACACCCCAGTAAAGAAATTATGGGGATGTGGAAAATCAAAGAAGGCTGTTCATGGAGGCTTGATTGACCATACAACTATGTACATGGTATTTCCCAAATTCCTTTTTAGACACTGAATGCCAATGACTATTATATGCTAGAGTCTCTGAGGTTCATAGTATGATATTTAGGAAGTTCATAAACTATTTATTAAAATGTATTGACATAGCTAGCACCGATTCATTTGAATAGTTTATTATAAGGCGTAGCTTAATGTGTCAAGAGCTCAGTTTATCTAAATCATGTGAGTGTGAATGTGACTCATTTATGTGAGGGGCACAACCCCCCAAAAATGTAGTCGCCCTTGTCATAAAGTGTTAAAAATGTAGGCCAGCTATTATGAGAATACAAATATGATGTAAAGATAATGAAAAAGGGGCTTCATAAGGCCTTATAGGGCCACTGTATGATGAAAAAAATCTATGTTTAAGAGCATAATTAGAGCATAAAATGCTAATTAAAAATATTTTCTTGATGCCTCTGAGATTTATGGAGGTGCCCGTGAGGCAGGGTAGTAGGTAGCTGTTACAAACAAAAGCTCCAGAGAATTAACAAAACAATCACCTATCCCCTTTATCTACCACCCTTAAAGATAAGATAGATATGATCTTGCCATCCATCTCCAAGCTAACCCAAAGTGTTCAGGTCAAAACAGATAGAAAGATTCAATACAATCTTCAAAAGTTTTCATTTTCTCTAAAAAATATTTCATGTTCATGGCTTGAAAGTTGCTAATGTTGTTTTTTTCTTTTTCTTTTGGACAACTTCTCAACCTTATTTATTTATGTACTATTCAACACCCCAACTCCAGCCAAACATCAGGGTCCATGAAAACATTACACTGTTTTTAAAAAACAATATCATCAATGCTAACTAAATGCACAACTATACTGTGCATACATAAATATCAACTCTTGACTATATAATATTGCTGACAAAGAATATAGAAAAAATTGTAAATCAATTTCTAACCAAGTTACCTAAGTTCTTGAAGTCTGTACATATGCACTCTGGAATTACTTTAATCTTTAATCCTGGATTTTATGTTTTGCCAGAAGATGTTTTTAACCTTTTTGCTCTGAAGAGTCCTTATTGGTGCATTGCTTCTTTGAAGTTGCCTAATTATGGCATATATTTCTAAAGTGTAAATGTATGCATTATTCTTATTGCATTTCTCCGGTGGGGATTAAACCGAGAGCACTTAAAATGCAGGTACAGTATTAATGTCTCATAATGTATCATGTGGGATCTTAAAATAGTTGAACTAAAGCACTTTAGTGGATGTGGATTTCCATTAGCACACACAGAAAAGCAATCAAACTTTTTACAGGCTTTATGACTTTTACAATTATAAGGTTAGAGAAATATAGCATAAACCATTGCACTCGTTATGTTGGTTAACATATTGTAATTCAATATCTCTTTGAAGAAAACAAATACTGAAGCCATCGTGAAGCAGAACAATTGAAAAAATATAATGGCAAATTTGCATCTATTACATTTTTAAACTATAAACAGACGAATTTTGGTCACCAGAATAATTTACATTTCTTAAGACAAAAACCAGGACAATTAGAATCTGAAACAAATCAAAAAGTAAGAACTTAAACCATAGCCAGTAGAGACCGTTATAAATTAAAGCCATTTGGATGGCAGTTTACCAAAGCACAGTAATAATAAATTATGTCAATATTATTGTACTAGCGACTTGCCCGTCAAAAAATGACGGTCAATAAAAGAAAGTGTTGAAATGCTGTTTGTTACAGACTTTGAGTGTACTATATGCCTCAACTAACTAAATTCATTAAAAAGCAGAAATCTACATTACATAAAATAAAATAAAAATAAAATCACCAAAAATAAAAAATGTACATTACAGAACAAAAAAAACCTGTCACAAAAAATAAAAAAAGGAACATTAGAGAAAATAAAAAATACATTACAACCCCCCCCCACTACATTTAAAAAAAAATTACACACCTGAAAAGGAAATACATATAATAAATTACACAAAAAAAACAACACACATCCGCCCTGCTGGTTGTCTCCGACGCTAATGAGCTTCCTACAGAGTGTTCCAGAATAAAATTGGCAATGGCGGCTTCTGATTGGCTGAAAAGGCTGTCTATCAAATTCAGCCAATGAGAAGACCCCAATTGTGAACAATGAAAAAAGTATACACCCCAAAATACCACCCTGATTGGATAACACACCTGTCAATCTTTATTTGAACCAATGCTAAGACTTTATTGCCATCAGCCAATCACAATGGAATATACCCCCACGTTTTGATTGGTGAAGACATCTGCGCCTTCCCATTGGCTGTATTATTGATTGATATTAACAACAGCCAATGAGAATGCGCAAACCTTCACCAATCAGTACGTGGGGGTGTATTCCATTGTGATTGGCTATTGTCAGTGCAACAAATCAGAATGCGCAGATGCCTCCTACCAATCACCCTGTGGGGGTGTATTCCATTGTGATTGGCTGAAGGCATCTGCGCCTTGTGATTGGTTTAAATAAAGATTGATAGGTGCATTATCCAATCCGAGAGGGATTTTAGGGTGTATCCCTTTCTGATTTTTCACACAATGGCGCCTCCTGATTGGGTGAATTTGATAGACAGCGTTTTCAACCAATCAGAAGGCGCCATTGCCTATTTTCTTCCGGAAGAGTCTACGGGAGCCTCAGTAGTGTCGGGGTTGTCCGTGAGTGCGGATGTAAGTATATATATATATATTTTTTATACAGGGCGTGGCAGAAGAGTATCCGGAGGAGGCCGGAGACATCACGGGGAGGTAAGTACAATGTAGATTATGTTTATTTTGTGTTTATGTATGTGTATTAATGTTGTGTTTTTTTTAACAGTTGCCGTTCCGAAGAAGGTTAAAAGAATAAGGACGGGACATGCCGGAAAGGTGAGTAGAATATTTAGAATGTATAGAATGTTTATTTATGTAGTGTAAACGTGTTGCACTAATTTTTTTTTTTTTTTTACGTAGGTGGCTGATCTGAATGGACATCTGCAAAGGTAAGTGGTCTTAATTATTTTATTTTAGCTTAGAATTAGATTATTTTATATATAGATAGCATTTACTGTATGTTAGCTAGGGGTATGTGTTTTATATAGATAGCATGGAATGTATTGTATATTAGATTGTGGTATTTATTTAGATAGATTGGGGATGTATTATTATATAGATAGGATGTATATTAGATTATGGTATTTATTTAGATAGATTGGGGATGTATTATTATATAGATAGGATGTATATTAGATTTTGGTATTTATTTATATAGATTGGGGATGTATTATTATATAGATAGGATGTATATTAGATTATGGCATTTATTTAGATAGATTGTGTGATGTATATTAGATAGGGGTGTATTGTATTGTATTTAATTGTATGTATTTGTATTGTATTGTATTTGTTTTGTATTGTATGTATTATATTGTATGTATTTGTATTGTATGTATTATATGTATTTCCATTTCAGGTGTGTAATTTTTTTTTTTTCTGTAGTGAGGGGGGGGCGGGTTGTAATGTTTTTTTTTTCTGTAATGTTCCTTTTTTTATTTTTTGTGACTTTCTGTAATGTAGATATTTTTTTTGTGACTTAGATTTTTTATTTTATGTAATGTAGATTTGTTTTTTTTGTGTGACTTTAGGCTTTTTTATTTTCTGTAATTAGAGTGGTGGGGGTTATTAGGGGGTAGGTAGGTAGTGTAGGTGTTAATAGGTTAGTGTAGAGGGTGTTTAGTTGATATTTAATGTTTTATTGGGGAGTATAGTGCAGTGTAGTGTTTATACTTAGTGTCATGATGGTCCTTGAGGACCATCATGGCACTTTGGTGGTTAATGTAGTGTTGTAACAGGCCCATAATGGTCTTAATATACCCTTATGAGACTGATGGGGTTAAATAGAGGCTTATGAGGGTCTGTATGGACCCCCATGAGTGAGGGGGTTAATGAAGTGCTTATGGTGGTCTGTATTGACCCCCATGAGCGACAGGCTTAATGAAGGGCTTATGGGGGTCTGTATTGACCCCCATGAGTGACAAGCTTAATGAAGGGCTTATGGGGGTCTGTATTGACCCCCATGAGTGACAAACTTAATGAAGGGCTCATGGGGGTCTGTATTGACCCCCATGAGTGACATGGTTAATGAAGGGCTTATGGGGGTCTGTATTGACCCCCATGAGTGGCAGGCTTAATGAAGGGCTTATGGGGGTCTGTATTGACCCCATGAGTGACATGCTTAATGAAGGGCTTATGGGGGTCTGTATTGACCCCCATGAATGACAGGCTTAATGAAAGGCTTATGGGGGTCTATATTGACCCCCATGAGTGACAGGGTTAATGAAGGGTTCATGGGGTCTGTATTGACCCCCATGAGTGACAGGATTAATGAAAGGCTTATGGGGGTCTATGTTGACACCCATGAGTGACAGGGTTAATGAGGGGCTTATGGGGGTCTATATTGACCCCCATGAGTGACAGGGTTAATGAGGGGTTTATGGGGGTCTGTAGTGCCCCCCATGATTGACAGGGTGATAGTGTATATTTGTTTTCTTTTACAACGGGTCCTTTAAGGACCTTTACGGTCCTTTAAGGACATGTAACACAGGAATTTTGAATTTTCATTGCAGTGGGGGTCCCCGATTACGCGCAATCGGGACCCCCACTGCAATGGTTAATGTGGGGTTTATGCAGGGCTCCAAGCTTATCTTGGATCCTGTTGGGTTAATGCGGGTTTCCGAGCCTATCTCGGATCCCTTCTTGGGTAAGTTGTACGTGGCTGGGCTGAGAGCCTCGTTTTCGTTTTTTTCGGCGCCCATTTTTTCTCTCGCTTCAGTGATTTTCGTGTGTCTGAACTCGGGAATTTGGACTTAAATGGAGGTGTAACTTCACTTTCAGAGGTCCTGGGTGCCCCCCTTGCTATGGGTAAGCTTTTTATGTAGTTTTTGTGAGTATTTGGTGTGTTTTGACTGTTTTTAGGTGCGCGCGGTTCGGCCGTTATGGTCGTATTTTTTGTGGGTCTTTGTTATGTTAAGGTTGGTTCCGAGGTGGGGTTTTTTCTAAGTCGTGCGTACATACAACATTGGAGACTTCACCTTCTGCAAATGCGGACCCTAGCTTCGCGAGGAACCGCATTTGCAGGCAAGCACATACGACATGGGAGACTTCACCTTCCGCAAAACTTCACCTTCCGGACAAAACTGCATCCCTCGCTTCGCGAGGGATGCAGTTCTTGCGAGCTCTCTTTGCGAGCTCGCAAAGCGTGGCGACGTCTAGTAGTTTGACAACAATTATATGTGATAGGTTTGCAGTAGAATATGAGGTTTGAAACATTAATGAATTATTATACCAATGTTAAAGTATAATAATTATTGATTACTTTACATATACAGTGTCTCACAAAAGTGAGTATACCCCTCACATTTTTGCACATATTTTATTATATCTTTTCATGTGACAACACTGAAGAAATGACGCTCTCCTACAATGTAAAGTAGTAAGTGTACAGCCTGTTTAACAGTGTAAATTTGCTGTCCCCTCAAAATAACTCAACACACAGTCATTATTGTGTATAAACCATTATAACAAAAGTGAGTACACCCCTAAGTGTAAATGTCCAAATTGGGCCCAAAGTGTCAATATTTTGTGTGACCACCATTATTTTCCAGCACGGCCTTAACCTTCATGGGGTTCACCAGAGCTTCACAGGTTGCCACTGGAGCCCTCTTCCACTCCTCCATGATGATATCATGGAGCTGGTGGATTTTAGAGACCTTGCACTCCCCCACATTCCTACACATATGTCTATATGTGTATATATTTTTTCTATAATATGTTGTGTTCATTCCCCCATATACATTTACCTGCTGATGTCAGATGCTACCTCCACTCTCTCTGCAACACTGTCTACGTTCAAACTGAGGGTTTCATCTCATATCAGTGTTTATGTGCTCTTTGTGCCTTATCCGTTTATCTGTCATTTAGGGATTATTTCAACTACCTATGCTCAGTATAGATGTATACTTTTCATGGTGGGAGTGTCATGGTCTGGGCCTGCATGAGTGCTGTCGGCATTGGAGAGCTACAGTTCATTGAGGGAACCATGAATGCCAACATGTACTGTGACATACTGAAGCAGAGCATGATCCCCTCCCTTCGGAGACTGGGCTGCAGGGCAGTATTCCAACATGATAACGACCCAAAACACACCTCCAAGACGACCACTGCCTTGCTAAAGAAGCTTAAGGTAAAGGTCATGGACTGGCCAAGCATGTCACCAGACCTAACCCCGTTTAAGCATCTTTGGGGCATCCTCAAACAGAAGATGGGGGAGTGCAAGGTCTCTAACATCCACCAGCTCCGTGATGTCATCTGACAGAGGACTCCAGTAGCAGCCTGTGAAGCTCTGGTGAGCTCCATGCCCATGAGGGCTAAGACAGTGCAGGAAAATAATGGTGGCCACACAAAATATTGACACTTTGGGCGCAATTTGGATATTTCCACTTAGGGGTGTACTCACTTTTGTTGCCAACAATTTAGACATTAATTGGCTGTGTGCTAAGTTATTTTGAGGGGACAACACATTTACACTGTTATACAGGCTGTACACTTACTACTTTACATTGTAGCAGAGTGCCATTTCTTCAGTGTCACATGAAAAGATATAATAAAATATTAACAAAAATGTGAGGGGTGTACTCACTTTTGTGAGATACTGTATTTTGTTTTTTGTTGTTGCTGCATTGCTTTTTTATATTCTCTCAGTCATGTGAAGAGAGACTTAATTGGCAGATTATTTGACTTTGGTACAAGCGGTCATTGGCTAAAATCCACATTTTTCATTGAATTGACAGTATTATTATTATTATCATCCATTATTTGTAACGTGCCAGCATATTCTGCAGTGCTATTGAGGGGTTTAGTACAAGTCAAAGACAATTTGAAAACAGTGCAAAGGAATGGAGGGCCCTATTATATATTATATATATATATTGTGACAGGGCCGGCCTTAGGCAACTGGTTGCTCCAGTGATTTTCCCATAAATCACAGAGTCAAATATACTTTTAGCTTTGTTTTAATAAAGGCTTTCAAAAACAAACAATAGCTTAATTTCAGCATAAAAGAAACATCTACAGAAACGAACTTGCTAATTTTCAGGAACAACCTATCTAGCCCTGAGACCACTTCTCGGTTTGCAGGTGAAACAATAACTGTTCACACAGAGGGGTGGTAACTTTAAGTTCAGTCTCTTTCATCTTCTCAACTGCAATGGATCATTTGTCGGTCCTCTACTTTTACAGTAGACAGTCTCTCAGGTGAGTATTGTTGCAGTCACACAGACTGACCCTCTTACTGGCAACTTTCTGTGCTGCTCTGGAAGTCCTGCCAGGTCCTGTTCAGGAGCTCTGTCTCTTCCTCCTCTCAGGTCACACTGAAGCACTCAGTGTCTCTTCTTAGGCTGCTGGCTGTATTCTCCAGGCAATCCAACTTACTTGCCAGTGTCTCTCTGTACTTTAATCTGCATTATAAGCAGTCTTCCTGACTGTCTTACTTCAGAGCTTATATCAGCTCAGCTCTCAGGATCCAGTCTTCCTGACTGTCTCACCTCACAGCTTCTCCCATAGACTGCAGCTCCACACAGACTCCTCACGGCACTCAGGCCAGAGCCTAATCAGCAACAATTAGGAGTTCTTTAGAAGTTTAACTCCGTCACTCCTGTCAAGAACTCTTTACACTACTTTACTTGGCACCATCCTCTAGGGGCAAACGGTTACAATACATATATATATATATATATATATATATATATATATATATATATATATATGTATACTGTACATGTGTTTGTTTGTGTTTATATATAGATCAGTGTATGTGTGTATATATATATATATATATTGTAACAGGGCGCCCCCTTCTGGCGGGGTTTGCGTCCTGCACTTTCTTATCCTTTTTTATACAGGGAGGAAGACACAGCAGGCTTGACAGAGTTTTACTGCTATTTATTGGTCAGCACAAAAACAGAACAAAAACAGTGCTTGTATTCAGCAACAAAATAAAACCCTACATAAACGTGCTTACTATACTCAGGAACGCCCTGACTATATCCGGCCAGCTTCTCTGGCTCCGGAGAGTGCCACCTTGTGGCCAGGGAACAAACAGTCTCTTATTTGAGTTGTATCGCCACCTTGTGGCCAGGGAACAAACAGTCTCTTATTTGAGTTGTATCGCCACCTTGTGGCCAGGGAACAAACAGTCTCTTATTTGTTATGTCGCCACCTTGTGGCCAGGAAACAAAACAGTCTTTTAATGTCTTTTCCTCTATGGCTTCTGCCAACAGTGGGTGAAGCCTAGGGCCCTTGTCACCCTCTTGAAATGAGGAACTATTACTTTCTCTCAATACACTCTTCTTCCTGGGGCATTTGTACTTCTTATACTCATATGGTGAAAACAACATATATTTGTCACCAACCTTTTTATCCCTTGTTGCCTTCGGCTTCCCAGGGATGGGGTCTTTAGATAATCTTCTCTCAGTGGAGTATCTCTGATACCACAGGAGTCTTCTCTGTGAACAAACTCTGGAACTCCGCAGCCTTCCTGACTGTCTCGCTCCAGCACAAATCCCAGCTCTTAGGATCCCCGCAGCTGAGCTGTCCAGGGCTTTCACACACACCTCACGGCTGTTAGGCCCAAGCCTAAGTGAGAGAAACTCCACCCATCTCTCTGCTACTTTTAAAGGCAGTATCCAGCTGGGTTTCCATTTAGCCTCTGATAACTGTCTGGATTTAACTCTTTCCATTCTCTTACAGAGCTCTCTTGTGACCCCTAGTGGCACTCCATCACAATATATATATATATATATATATATACACACATACATCTATATAGCTGTATATATACTGTATATATACTGCATAGATATACTGTATATACATTATATTGTGGTGAAGTGCCACCAGAGGTCACAAGAGAGCTCTTCAAGACTTCTCCCCAGGAGTGAGACAGTTAACAACCTGCTCAAAAGTCATGGGTGTGGCTGCAATCGAGGCCTGGTGCTACCAACAGGTGGAGATTTGCTTGAGTGTTGTGGAAGTGTGCAGGGCTTTGAAGAGAGACCCTACAGATAAGAGGAACAGAAAGTCCCTGAAGGTGATGACCAAAGGAGGGATCTGCTAGGGAAAGAGAGACTGGAGATACAGAGCCTGAGAGAGAGGTGAGAAAGAAAAACACTTCTGCTACCTATGTTTGGACTGTATGTTTGCACTTATATGTAAGATAGTGAGGGAACTACAGTTTAGTTATGCAGGGCTTCAATGAGAAGCTAGGGTTTTGTTTCTGCCTTTAGTTATATGTTGTATGCTGTCAAAACAATCAGTAAAGTGTAGTTAAACATTTAAAGGGCTCCTGCATTTTATTGAAAAACAAGGCACGGATCCTGAGAGTGACAGTGAATCTGTCACAATATATATATATATATATATATATATATATATATATACGCAGTAGATATATACATCTATCTTTATATAAACATACAGATCCCCATCCCTATCCCCGGTCTTTCTCTCCCTCCCTCTCTCCCCAGCAGTTCCCCAGTAGATCCCACTCATCTCCTCTTTTTCAGATATCTGGGATTATCTTGCAGGATTTCGGGAGACCCAGTAGTTTAATGGAGCAAGAGAGGGGAAGCTAACGGGGACCTACATAATCTGGGGACATACGCCCCTGGGAGGGGCTAATGTGAAAGATAATGGAAAAAGATGAATGTAAAAAAACATGTATGCGGCAAAGGATGAAAAGAAGATGGTTAAAATGTAAATGGGAGGAATAAAGGAACAATTAAGGAAGAGAGACTGAAAAAGGAGATGAGATAAGAAAGTGGGAACCCTCTTGACTGTTTTCATAGATCGCTGACTTGCAATAATAAATAATAAACAAAGTAAGGCCTGGCAAGTGTGAGATTTGGCCTTTCCATGCCCATTCAGAGCACAGGGGTTTACTATTTCTTGAGAAACTTTAAAAGTCAAATTATTGTCATAAACGACTAGGGGATATATTTCTCCTATTACACATACATGGAAGTCAGATAAAGCTGAATTTATTTATTTAAAGAAAAAAAAAACTAACTGATCTCTAGACACACTGTAAAGAGACGCATCATTGCGTGCAAGGGAAGTACCAGTATCTACACCAGCATTTGTTTATAGGTTTTATTCGCCCACCCAGTTTTTTCCACTTAGCTTAAAGCTATGTTTCTTTCTCAATGTAGTGTTCAGCCAGTTGGGCGCTCACTTACAGGACCACCTTAGTTACCTAAAAGAGTCACTAGATATTTAAAATTAGGCAAATAACATTGAGGAAGACTAAGTTAATTAGATATCCTAGTTAAAATATACTGTATTTATACAAAACAAGAAATGTTTGACTGAAAAGTTCCTTTAAAACAGGCATACATATAGTTCTGGAAGTAGCAGAATGTTTTCAACTTACTAGACGGTTAACACCATCATTTTTGGAACTTATTAATATTTCTTTGATCATTCTTTAATTAACTTATATATAATTCCCTGCAGTTTAGTTATGGAAATTTCCAGCACACTTCTTAAGTGCTGCTAAAATGTCTTCTGTGCAATTAAAATTTTTCCATACACTCAATTTCTTTGAAAAGATGATATATATATATTGTTTTGTGGTATTGTAGTACTTAAACTTCTTAAACTTTGTTAAAATTATGGCTTGTTGAAATAACCCACTAGGAGATAATTTTCTTAAATTGTTGCACTTTGTTTCCAGCTGCTACTAAATTAGCTGCAGTTTACTCTTTCTGTTCTTATCAGTTATCATTAGTAATAAACTATTTTGTTTCAAATTACATTAAAAAAATATATATTATTTTCTAAGATTCCTTTTATCTACCTTGGAAATAGTTCATATCAAAAATAATATTTAATAAAGGGCCACTGTAATGCCATTTAATAAAGGACCTAGTTGTTTTAATTGGGCATTGATCATTAATAAAAAAAAAGTCACATTCAATGATTTAAAAGAGCAGTATTATTATTATTATTATTATTATTTTTATTAACTTTTATTTGTAACGCGCCAACATATTCTGTAGCGCAATACAGGGGATAAAAACAAGGAAAAATACAGCATTAACAAAATGGAGGACCCTGTTTTGAGCTTAGAATCTTTGCAGAAAGTGCTTTTTTCCCAAAGCATCCTAGAAGACTGAAAACTCGCCACTTACAGTCTAAAGGGAATGGAAGGGGTAGAAATCAGGGAAAGATTAAACAGATAAGGAATAAAAAGGGTCAGAAGAGAAGTGCAAGTTAGAAAGGTTTTTCATTTAGAGGGAGAGAGAAGGAACAGAGGTGAGGGCTCTAGCACTTAATATGTTGTCTGCCCCTATTGGTGAGATAATATATGCAAGTAGGAAAGTCAGGTTATTCCCATTTCACTATATATTTTTATTTAGAAATGGGGTGGGAGGGTGAGGGGCAGGGAGAGAGGGCAGAACTCCCAGAATTCAGAGTAACCAGTGAGGCCTTCTGAAACCAGGATGCAGGTAAAATTTGGGGCTTAAAAGAAAGAAAAAAAAATATGGTATGATGGACTAATAGAACAGGGAGGGAGGGAGAGAGAGAGGGGGAGAGAGAGAGAGAGGGAGAGAGAGAGGGAGAGAGAGAGCAGTTAGCAGAAAGGAAATGCCAAGACATGTGGAAAGGAGGAGATCTAGGCAAATTATACAGGCCATTAAAGGGGGAAGGGGGAGGAAAGCCATGTTTACAAAAGTAAACATTTGTAAGAATTTGAACTAATGTTAGAAATAATTCTATGTCATCAAATATAATAACAAACATTTAGTAGAAATATTAATAAAATATATTGGCTCCTGGGAAGATGCAGCTTTCAAGGTCTTCTCCATACCTGATGGTGTGTATGAAACTTCCAGATTTCAGAGTAACCAGTGAGGCCTTCTGAAACCAGGATGCGGGTAAAATTTGGGGCTGATGGTGTGTATTCAATATTTAACTTACTGTCAAGTTCAGACTTAGCTGCTGCTGTTATCCACCCACAAAAAGGTCAATGGGGTAAAGTGGCTTTGCCTAGCAGGAAGCTGCTACATTTTTAGACATAATATTTACCACCAACACAAAGATCTCCATTGGCTGGAGACTTGTGTGAACGTTTTCCTTGGCAACAATCTTTTGCTATTGTGGCTTATAGGCAATGTCTGGTTCAATCTTTTATCATATCTAATGGATCTTAAAACCCTTTAGATATGTCTCTCCGCCAAAACCTCCATACTCCCCACAGCTGGAGGCAGATTCTCTAATATTTAAAAATGTATTTAATATTGAATGTTGCTATTATAAATAAATATGAATTATATGAATGATCATTGCATTCTTAAAATAACTACTCATCTTGCTAGGGCATTACAGTGTTCCTTGCAATGTATCTAATTTGTTTTATGTGTGTTGTGCAGGGTCTTATAACATGACATTTTGTGTTCTTATATTCATATGACATGTGCATACAATATATTTCTAGGAAAAAACTGTAGTTGGCATTTTAAACGTTTACTTTTGGCAAAGAGATTTTTTTTCTACTTATTCCCAGATATGATACACCTGAAAATCATGTTTTAAGTAGTATGCCAATAAATACCGCCTCTTGACTGTTTGTATTTTCTTCTTGACCTTGCCCAAAAATACATGCACCCATGGGATCACATTCATGTCACAAATATGGAGGTCCTCTGCCATAAACTCTGAGATTCCCACTATCGCAGAGAAGCAAGAACGTTTCTGCTGTGTCTTACTGGATGCACCTAAAGAGTTAATATTGGAGTATCAAGATGATGTGACTCTGGTTTAGTGTGGAAGAAAATTATGTATATCAGACATCATCTGATATCAGACAGCCCCAAATTCAATTGTGTTTTGTGTTACAAAGAAGACATGTGAGTTGTGAACTTTCCGGATGTGATTGAATGAACAATGAACCACCGACCATAGATTTCACCCAACAGTAATAGCATCTGCCTGAGAAGATCAAAATCAGAGCTGCTGATATTTAGTTCCCATTGTCCATGGTAATTAAATTAATTTACTCTATTCCCCTATATTTGAAGAATGCCATTATCTTATTGTTTGCCCATATCTATAATGGAGTAATGACCCAAATGAATCAGGTCATGATACAAGAGTTAGCAGTGCATTTCTTAGACTGGCATGAATTTTTCTCTGTGTCCAAGCTATTGTCCAAGCAGAAAATCTTGTCGGGGGGCCCTTATACATCTATAGCACTTTCCTGTGTGTAAATTCCATCTGAAAGCTTAAGGAACCTGTATATATTCAAAAGTGAGTATGCGATGATAAGTTCTCAAGGTTTGTGGTTAATGATATTAAGGATCAAGACACGTTGGATACAGTGATTTTTATTGTACACAGTATAACTTTCTGAAATATCTTATGTCACTTTATGTGATTTCTCCAACCAGTAGGTGGTACTGGGCCAATATATTTATGAATGGTGTGATATATCTTTCATTCAGCAATTAATCTAAAATATGTCATGTACAGACCTTAAACATTACTCTTAACATTTAATTATACATGAAATTCAGGGATAAAATTGTTTCAGTACAGTGCAGAGATTTAATTATAGGGTTCTAAGATTTCATATCATTAGCTGGTGTACATAGAATAGGTCGGGGTAGTCAATTATTTGTTGTAACCAAGTCACCAAGGTCTAAATGTGTGAATTTGTGAAAATGAAGTCAAAACCTGGAATACAAATGATGTTATGAATAAAAACATAAATATTTTAATATAATGGCATTCAGAGAGAAACAGGAATTGTATTTTCATATTTAATGATACGTAGGTAATGGCTACTTTTTAATTTATAGTTTAAGGGTTTTGAAGCTATATATAGAATAAGTTATATTTAATGATGTATTGGAGGTGTGGAAAATGGGCTTCAAGGTCCTGATTTAAACCATAGGTCCACCAATTGACTACCCCTTGTATATAATATCATCCCAGTTTTGGCTCATGTCACACTGATATGACATCCTACATCCATTCAGTACCTACAGTAATTAATACATCTCTATTTCACCGATATAGGCAGAATATATCTCATATTTAACAATGAAAGGCTACCATTGCTAGTGTAAACTATAAATATAGACCAAATAAGCAAGGACACCTTTCCAATTAATAGCAGCACTATTATTTACAACTTTTATTACAAATTAAAAAAAAAATATAGTAATAAAATACAATTAAAAAGAAAAAAAAAAAACGGACAAAATGACCTACAGTTCCCTCTGAAGAATTTAAATATATGGACAATATTTACATGGAATTGTGCCCAATCTTAGGGCTGACGATAATTATAATGCTCACTATGACAGTATTGTCTCTGAGCCTTCAGAAAATAAGAGTAATTAATTATAAAAAATAAGTCTTTGTTTTTAAAGAATGTTCATAGCAAAGGACATAGCTTCCATAGATGTGGGCTAAAATGGAATAGTAATAAGAAGCACACTAGTCTTGGGAGATTCAGTTAGATTTTGTATACAGGCAAGGCTTTCCTTATAATATTATGGACTCTAGCAAGATTTGGGGCTTCAAACAAGTTGAGCCTTCCAGCTAGAAGGATCCCCTGAGGATCATAGACCTTTTTCTTCATCTCTCTCAGAAGTTTTGTGTATGTCGCTCAGTATGAGTAATTAAGTATCCACTATACATGGGAGATTGACCGGATTAGTCCTTATCACTTCACAGCTATCCCCCTCCCTCCTAAGGTACTATGCCCTTGTTAAATACAGCATTGTTTTGTCTCATTTGCATTCTTTTAGTAAATCTAGTAACAGTTAATTTGCTTGTAATAGTCACAAAATAGAATGTAATGTATGAGCTATCTTAACTACTACAAGCAGTACTGATAGGACCTAACTTTCAATGACAAAACCCAGTGTGACATCATTGGGTTTGATTATATGACCAGCAAGTGTAGGCTTGCAAAGTAAAACCACAAGCTAAACATTTTCATTTACATAACTTTACATTTTGCCAGATCAATAGAGATGTCGCGAATAGTTCGGACTGTTCCCGGCGAACATAGCATGTTCACGTTCGCGGCGAACTGCGAACATATGCGATATTCGACCCGCCCCCTATACTTTATCATTGAGCAAACTTTGACCCTGCATGTCACAGTCAGCAGACACATTCCAGCCAATCAGCAGCATACACTCCCTTCCTGAACCTTCTACCTCATAGACAGCAGCCATTTTGGAATCATAACTAACTTGCAGTCTTATTGAGAGGAGACTGAGTGTAGGTGATACTGCATCAATAGGGAAAACCATAGCTAGGCTACTGTACACAGTGTGCAATACAGTCCTGAAGGACTCTTTTGATCTCTGCTGCAAGGACACCCCTGTGTCTCTTCCCCCTCTTATCATCATCCTCCCCTCACCTTAGCACCCAACCCTAACACCCCTCACACTTATCCATAACACCTATCAACCTAACACCTAACCCTAACACCTCTCACACTTATCCCTAAGACCTAACACCCCTCACACTTATTCCTAACATGCCTCACCCTAACACCCCTTACATTTATCCTTAACACCCCTCACCCTAACCCTAACACCCCTCACCCTAACACCTAACCCTAACACCCCTCACATTTATCCCTAACACCCCTCACCCTAACCCTAACACCACTCACACTTATCCCTAACACCCCTTACCCTAACCCTAACACCCCTCACACTTATCCCTAACACCCCTTACCCTAACCCTAACACCCCTCACACTTATCCATAACACCCCTCACCCTAACCCTAACACCCCTCACACTTATCCCTAACACCCCTCACACTTATCCCTAACACCCCTCACCCAAACACCTAACCCTAACACCCCTCACACTTATCCCTAACACCCCTCACCCTAACCCTAACACCCCTCACACTTATCCCTAACACCCCTTACCCTAACCCTAACACCCCTCAACCATAGCTAGGCTACTGTACACAGTGTGCAATACAGTCCTGAAGGACTCTTTTGATCTCTGCTGCAAGGACACCCCTGTGTCTCTTCCCCCTCTTATCATCATCCTCCCCTCACCTTAGCACCCAACCCTAACACCCCTCACACTTATCCATAACACTTATCAACCTAACACCTAACACTAACACCCCTCACACTTACCCCTAAGACCTAACACCCCTCACACTTATTCCTAACATGCCTCACCCTAACACCCCTTAAATTTATCCTTAACACCCCTCACCCTAACCCTAACACCCCTCACCCTAACACCTAACCCTAACACCCCTCACATTTATCCCTAACAACCCTCACCCTAACCCTAACACCACTCACACTTATCCCTAACACCCCTTACCCTAACCCTAACACTCCTCACACTTATCCCTAACACCCCTTACCCTAACCCTAACACCCCTCACACTTATCCCTAACACCCCTCACCCTAACCCTAACACCCCTCACACTTATCCCTAACACCCCTCACACTTATCCCTAACACCCCTCACCCAAACACCTAACCCTAACACCCCTCACACTTATCCCTAACACCCCTCACCCTAACCCTAACACCCCTCACACTTATCCCTAACACCCCTTACCTTAACCCTAACACCCCTCAAACTTATGCCTAACACCCCTTACCCTAACCCTAACACCCCTCCCACTTATCCCTAACACCCCTCACCCTTACCCTAACACCCCTCACACTTATCCCTAACACCCCTCATGCTAACACCTAACCCTAACACCCCTCACACTTATCCCTAACACCCCTTACCCTAACCCTAACACCCCTCACACTTATCCCTAACACCCCTTACCCTAACACCTCTCACACTTATCCATAACACCCATCAACCTAACACCTAACCCTAACATTCTCACACTTATCCCTAAGACCTAACACCCCTCACACTTATCCCTAACACCCCTCACCCTAACCCTAACACCCCTCACCCTAACCCTAACACCCCTCACATTTATCCCTAACACCCCTCACACTTATCCCTAACCTCCCTCACCCTTACCCCTAACACCCCTAACACCTAACTCTAACACCCCTCACACTTATCCCTAACACCCCTCACCCTAACCCTAACACCCCTCACACTTATCCGTAACACCCCTCACCCTAACCCTAACACCCCTCACACTTATTCCTAACACCCATCACCCTAACCCCAACACCCCTCACACTTATCCCTAACACCCCTCACACTTATCCCTAACACCCCTCACCCTCACAACCCTCACACTTAGCCCTAACACCCCTCACCCTAACAACTAACCCCCTCGCCCTTATCCCTAACACCCCTTACCCTAACACCCCTCACACTTATCCCTGTGTCTCTTCCCCCCCTAATCATCAAGGGAGGGGGGAGGATGATGAGGGAGGGGGGAAAGAGACACAGGGGAGGATGATGAGGGAGTGGGGGGAAAATACACAGGGGAAGATGATGAGGGAGGGGGAAAAGAGACACAGGGGAGGATGATGAGGGAAGGGGGAAAAAGACACAGGAGAGGATGATGATGGAGGGGTAGGAGATACAGGGGAGGATGATGAGGGAGGTGGGAGGATGATGAGGGAGGGGGGATGAGACACAGGGGAGGATGATGAGGAAGGGGGGAAAGAGATACAGGGGAGGATGATGATGGAGGGGGATGTTAGGTTATTTATGCCCTTTATGGATTAAAACCAGACTCTGCATCAACTATGTAATTTTCCGTGGGAGTTTTGACATGGCTCCCCCTCCGGCATGCCAAAGTCCAGGTGTTAGTCCCCTTAAAACAACTTTTCCATCACTATTGTGGCCAGAAAGTGTCCTTGTGGGTTTTAAAATCCGCCTGCCCATTGAAGTCTATGGCGGTTCGCCGGGTTCCCCGGTTCGCGAACATTTGCGGCGGTTCGCGTTCGCGGTTTGCAAACCGAAAATTTTATGTTCGCGACATCACTACAGATCAACCATTTAACTAGAAATCCCTAAGTGAATATGTTATGAACAGAAGGGCCCATTGGATTTTTTGGGGTTCATCAGTTATTATATGGGTGGTCAGAAGGTACTAACAACTTGCTTAACAGTCATATCTGGGATATTCAAAGGGTTAAATAATTATAAAGAATGTATATGGCCCTGTGATCGGCCACGTGTGAAGGCTCTGGCTTTAGTCATGAAGGGGGGAGCTAGTTTTTTGGCTCTGTAAGAGGAGAAAAAATGTGTAATGAGAACAAGAAAGCAATGTGGGTGAGGGGGGGTTGCAAGCTATTCGCCTAGGAGAATGGGCTAAAACTGGGGGGGAAGTCTTTGGTGTTTTGTGTCATCTTTCTGTTTTTTTCATATATTTCTGTAACAAGAAAGAAGTGGGCAGTCTGATTTTGGACACACTAAACAAAGGTGGTGTCAGAGTCTGCTTGTACTAATCAAAGGTACATGGTGTGTGATTCTGAGATCCTAAGAAAAGGGGTCTGATGGTGCCTATCTTTTCAGAAATGATGCTGTCATCTGAAGTGTCTGCTGGTTTCAAGATCTTAACTAACAGTTGCCACCCATAGAGAGAGAAAGAATTGGGATGAGCGTAGTCCCCAAATCAGGCTGGCGTAACAGAATACTCTCTAGCTAAAACCTCCAATAGGAAATATCTGAACCCCCACACTGTATCTACATTTAGAGTGAACCACAAAACCATAATCCACTAAATGAGTTATTTGCCAGCATTCGTGAGCCTTCAAGTTCCCAAATCAAGGTACCAGACATTCTGTTATTAGGGAAGATGAAAGCAACAATTAAAAATATTAAAAGCATATGGGAGAGTTTTGCATACCACCTATCAAATCTCCTTGGAGCAGACAAGTCTTTAAAAATAAATGCCAGTGGCAAAATATCATACTTGCGGAGGGGTTTAAGACTCCTCCACCTAGGCCACTCCTTGGTCATAAAAAGTTATTATCTAAAGATATCTCTAATATATACCTAAAGGTTACACACTTAATATAATAGAAACAGAAAAAAAATATTTTTATATTGTTTAATAGTATTTATAATACAAGCTTTATCAGGAATACGTTTTTTTTTTTGTGTGTTTTTTTTAAATAGCTACACTATTACAGTATATCCAAACCATTTGAAACTATAAATGTGTCCATGTTCTCATTTTTTATGGTTTTAAATTCCAACAATGAAGTAACCAGTATAAATGAAATGTACCATTTTTTGTTTGCACGGATTGCTTTAACTGTGCACTTAATATATATCCTTTTCTCCTTTTCAAGAAGTAAAGAAAAAAAAACTAAAATAGAGTTTGTTGGCTAGAACCCATAGAGACTGTGGTCATTTTATTCACTTTAAGGCAGCATAAAGCAAATTAAGAGTGCTGCAGGCACTACAATTGCTGCCATTCCATACCCTGCAAGGTAATTTATCACAACATGAAAACGTTTACATCTCAATAGAATGTCTACAACGGAATTAAAGAGTGCCTGAAATACATGTTACTCTTGGAATAAAATGTCCTGCTTTGTGCTCGTACAAAGAATTATTTTACAATTCAGGAAACTTTTCTATCACCAAACTTTTAGACTGTTCCTATTAGTAATAGTTCTATTAAAATGTCTTTAAATTGTGAGTGTGCATGAAGATTAAAAATTAAACAATTAAAATGTTTTAACTAAGTTTAATCAATTATTTTATCCTCCTAAATGTAATTGTGATGTACAATTCATACTAAGAGTCCCACAGACAAAAAATTTCTTAGGTTCTGCAATAGTCCCATTCTGCCATCTTTGGTATCTGTGACCCAAGGCCACATAATCAATGTTCTCTACATGCATCATATTATTACTGTAATTTATTAAATATAAGAATTATGATTAAAAAGAAAGAGTTATATGTAGAGGGGGTACATAGTGATATCAAGAATTATAGGAAGATGTTTTATTCAGCAACAAAAATAGTAACTGACCACTTCTGTAATCCCTCTTTTTTAATTATAATCACTATTATTAAATTAAGATTTATATAAATATATTGATTTGTTTTCTCACTGTATTTTTGTTATTGGTAATTATGAGTCAGTCTAGTGGCAACCTCACTCAGTGTACATCCTGCCATATGTATGAACTGCTGAAACAGCTGGTCCATGGTCTATATATCTGTGTCAGGTGTGAGCATGCTGCCTATCTTGAAGCTCAAATTGGAGAACTGAAGAGGAGAATTGCAGCACTTAGTGATATTGCTCCACTGGAAAAGGGAGTTGCTGCTCATTGAACACAGTTTAGCGAGCCTAACATGGAGGGTGGAGATGGGGCTAGTGAGGATATCCAGGTTTTTGTGGTAGGGCACTCTATTACTAGGATAGTAGACTGGGTTAATTGTCACACAGATCCCAACAATCAAACAGTTTGCTGTCTCCCGGGTGCCCGGGTTCGGCATGTTGTGGACCGGGTAGATAAATTATTGCGAGGAGCTGGAAATGAACCAACGGTCTTGGTACATTTTGGTACCAATGACAAAGCAAGTGCAAGATGGAGTGTCCTCAAGAATGATTTTATAAAACTAGGAAATAAGCTTAAGGCAAGGACCTCCAAGGTAGCATTTTCTAAGATACTACAAGTGCCATATGCAAGCCCAGGGAGAAAGGAGAAGCTTAGGGAGGTTAACAAGTGGCTAAAAAAGTGGTGCACTAAGGAGGCTTTGGGTTTTTAGAGCACTGGGTTGACTTCTCACTTTGGTACAATCTCTATATCAGTGATGGATTGCACCTTAATGACAAGGGAGCATGTGTGCTAGGGGATAGTATAGTATAAAGGCTGGAGGAATTTTTAAACTAGTAGGTGTGAGAGGGGGATTAGATAGAAGTAATGGGGTAGAAAGTTTATAGGGGTTAATATATTAACTAGTCATGGGAGAGAAAAAGGGGGATGATTAGTATAGTCAATTGGGAAGTATTGCTAAGTAACTCAAGTATAATACCAGGCACTTCAAAACTACAGACTCATAACAACATAAGGTGCATGCTCGCTAATGCCAGAAGCTTGCCATCTTGCGAGTTAGAATTATTAGCAGTTAATGAGAAATGGGATTTAATAGACATTACTGAAACAATGTGGGATGACTGTCATGACTAGACTGTTAATCTGAATGGCAGAAGAGAAGGAGGGATTTGTCCGTATGTTATGCCTGAATTTAAGCCTATAGACAGAGAAGATATTTTTGCTGGAACAAGTGATAATGTTGAATTTTTGTGGGTAGAGTTAAGTAGCAGAGTAGCCAATTCTAAAAGAACATTGGTGAGAGTATGCTATAAACCCCCAAATATAGCTGGAAGTGAGGAAATACAATTATTGTTACAGATTGGATATGCAGCTAAGCTTGGGCAAGTTCTAATAATGGGAGATTTTACCTACCCTGAAATAAACTGGATAAATGAGACCAGCCATTATATGGCACAGGTTATACAAAAACCTACTAGGAATGACGCTATCTTGGAATAAGTCATCATGAATAATATTGATATGGTATCAAATATCGAAATAGGAAAACCTTTGGGAAACAGTGATCACAACACAGTCTCATTTGAGATTGAATTAAAAAATACTAAACTGTAAGGGGCCAACAAAAACTCTTAATTTTAAAAGGGCAGATTGTAACGGATTTAGGGCAGCAATACAAAGTATATACTAGGACAAAGAACTGACCGGTAAAACTACATAAATGGACAACGTTCAAATCCTTACTAAATATACATACATTTCACCATATGCCATGTAGAAATAAAAGTAAAAGGAGTAATTCACATCCAATGTGGCTTAACAATGATTTAAAGATCAAGACACAGAGTAAAAAACAGGCATTAAAATGATACAAAAAAGGGTGTACAGAGACTGTTTTACGAGAGTACAAGGAAGTCAATAAGGCTTGCAAAAGGGCTATTAGACTGGCTAAAATAGAAAATGAAAAATTACTTACAAATTAGAATATATTTTAATGGGAAGAAGGCCAGGAAGGAAGCTATAGGAATGTTACAATGTGAAACAGGTTATCAGATAATTAGTGACTAGGAAAAGGCAGATGAGCTAAATAGGTTATTTTCTTCTGTATGTACAAAGGAGGTACCAGTAGGTGGGACACTGCAACATAATGGGGCTACACTACATTCACCAAATAATTGATTAACACAGGAAGAAATAAAAAAGAGGTTGGAAAATACAAATGTTAATAAAGCCGCAGGTCCTGATGGAATACATGCAAGAGTACTGAGGGTACTGGGTTCTGCAATAGCCAACCCATTATATCTAATTTTTCAAGACTCACTCGCCACAGGGTTGCTACCAGATGACTGGAGAAAAACAGATGTGATACCTACATTTAAGAAGGAAGGAAGAGCAAATCCGGACTGTTTAGTTTGAAAGATGCAATATGGTATGGGGGGGGGGGGGGGGGGGGGGGGGGGGGGGGCAGCGGACCCTACAGAAGTGGAATCTAGCAGTGAATAATCAGGAAACTCTTAAAGGAAAAATGGACTTGATTTATAAAAAAACAGAATGGATATGGTAAAATAAATATTTTTCATCTACCTGCCCCAGTTATTTACTCTAACACATATGTTTTTTTAGCAGACACCTCTAGTTAATTAGAGAGGTTTCTAGTTTTGGTAATGCAAATAGTATTAAAATTTTTAATTATGCACTAGTAGTATTCATGCATAGCCATGATTCGACACTGGTCATAGCCACAGAATTTTTCCTATGAGGAAATTCAATACACAATTTGTTCACATTAGCACAAAATTAATTGTTTCTCTTATTTATTTATTTTTTGCTGTTTGGGCTGATGCTTACTTCCCTATACTCATAAGTTCTTACAGAAATCGAGTTTCTCTAGACAAGATGAGGATAAACAGATAAATTAATAACAGCAGTTTGTCAAATCTAGCTAATGTACGGCAACATTTACTTTGTATAGAACTGGGATAAGTTGAATTAACGGGGATGGCTAATTAATATAAAATAATTCATGCCTGACCTCAGGCAAAAGTCTATTAGCATTCATCTACTATTTTAAAAGATCTGCAAATAGCCGTGTTTTGACAGGAAGGGGCGTAATGGGTAGTCCTTCCTGGCATACGTGTATTTGTATGTTTTGTATAAGAGGAGAAAATGTTTCCTGTTCATTCCCCGACAAATGTATATTATAAGGGCTTACATTACAGCATTCTGGGGGCTCAAATGATACCAGCTGACGAGCATCTTTTTTATATGAGTCCATGGTGTTAAAAATTTTGTCCCACAATACAAATGGGCTTAATTCCCCCTCAAAGAGACAAAAATGCCTTTATTAATTATAACAAGATTAGAGGGGATATTCTCTGTATTCAAGAGACACACCTTAGAAAACCGTCAATGTGCTTCACTAATAATAATCAAACAAAGAATTGATTCTACTTATAACAATAGAGAAAGAGGGGTCTCAATATTTTTTAATAATAGGCTGACTATAAAGAAGATTATTGCAAAATTGACCCACAGGACAGATTTATTATATGGTCTAAACTAATAAATTATATATATCTAACTTTAGCAAACGTCTATTGCCCTAATGACAAACAAATACGTTTCCTTAAGGAAATCTTAAAAGAATTAAACAGAATAAAGAAAGGTTATGTGTGTGTGTGCGGCGACTTCAACATGTTAATGGACCACGCATTAGATAAAAAAAGTCAAGATGAAGTTAAAATCGGAAACACAAGTTATAAAAACGTCTAATGAGTTCTGAAAAGAAATAACTAAATTTGACCTGCCAGATACCTGGAGAGTGTTACACCCGCACGAGAAGGATTTCACTTTCTATTCAAATAGGTTTGGCTCATACTCCAGATTGGAATAT
This sequence comes from Discoglossus pictus, assembly GCA_027410445.1. Classification (NCBI taxonomy): domain Eukaryota; kingdom Metazoa; phylum Chordata; class Amphibia; order Anura; family Alytidae; genus Discoglossus; species Discoglossus pictus. The sequence continues at coordinate 447,505,517 of CM050164.1, read as the reverse complement.
TTCTTTGTGTCTTTACAGACTTTGATAAAGATAAAGAAGGCCAAAATCCATCCGACCCCTTGGTCTGATCACTCTTTTAGCTATTAATGAGCAAATAGAAATTAAGAATAATTCGTGTTGGATATTAAAGGGGTATCGATAGGCAAAAAGGAATATAAGATCATGTTGTATGCAGACGACATAATATTGACCCTATCGGATCCTATAACATCCTGCGAGAGTCTGCATCAGATAATTTTGGCCATTAGCCAGATCTCTCTATTTTAAAATTAACTACTCTAAAACAGATACTCTGTGTAGGGGGTTGGACATGGATACGAAAAATGTATTATGCGATTGTTATAGATGTAACTGGAACTCAAGAAGCATCACCCATTTGGGGATTGCATTCTCATTCCATATAAACAACCTAATCAAGGACAATCTGAGAGATATTTTAAAACAGATAAGACTGACCCTAACGACTGGAGGAATCTGAATCTGGACTGGACTGCAAGAATTACCGCCTTTAACATGGTCCCAAAAATTGTTTATGTCTTTAGATGCATTCCAGAATGTGTACGAAAAACAACTTTAAAGATAATCCAACAAATATTAATATTGAATAACTTTATTTATCTAAAAAAAAGAGCAAGAATAGGAAAAAATATTTCTTGTAAAAAAATTGAGAAGGGATGCTTAGGATCCCCCTCAATTAAGGAGCTTCATTACTCCATTCTAATTTCCCATATTATAGGTTGGAATTTTATCGATGAAAGGCGTACATGGTTTGACATTGAGGTTGACCTTTTGGAGGATTACTCGTTACAAAAACTAATATGGTCTTCCAAGTTGGACCTAAATATAGTAGAATAATCTAACAAGAGGCCTGGCTTCTCTGGTCAAATTTTGGCACAAACATAGGGTCAGTCTGAATCTGTCTCACATTCCATCTTTGGCAGCCCAAATTAGTATTTTATCAATACATCAGAACGATGATACTGACTCAGTGCTTCTCAGATTGTCCAAGTTGGGGATCAAAGGTAGCAGATCTATACTATGAAGATTCCCTCTGCTTTGGGTACTCTTCTTATCTTTAAAGTGATTTAAAGCCTCAACTTAATACATCTGACTGTTAATTTAGGATGACTCCTCCTGTATTTGGACTGCATGTATTGTTTGGAATGTTTCTATATGTATGTATTTATATAACTTGTATGGTCTGTTATGTTTTTATATGTTAACATAGGTACATTACAATGTGACACGGGCCATCTGAAAATTAGTGACCAGGAAAAGGCAGATGAGCTCGGTATACACAAGGAAGGTACCAGTGGTTGGGACACTGCAACATAATGGGGCTACACTACCTTTGCCAAATAATTGGTTAACGCAGGAAGTAATCCAAAAGAGGTTGGAAAAAAATAAATGTTAATAAAGCCCCGGGACCTGATGGAATTCATCCACGGGTACTGAGGGAACTGGGTTCTGTAAAAGCCAAACCATTATATTTATTTTTTCAAGATTCACTCAACACAGGGTCTCTACCAGATGACTGGAGAAAAGCAGATGTGATACCTATATTTATTAATCGAGCAAGAGCAAATCAGGAAAATTATAGACCAGTGAGCCTCACTTCTGTAGTGGGGAAGCTTTTAGAAGGGTTAATAAGGGATAATATACAATAATATGTCTATTTGAACAGGATTATAAGTAGGAGTCAACATGGATTTATGAGGGATAGGTAATGTCAAACAAATCTAATTAGTTTCTATGAGGAGGTTAGTAGGAACCTGGATCAAGGCAACTCAGTGGATGTAGTCTTTTTGGATTTTGCAAAGGCTTTTGATACAGTGCCACATGGGAGACTATTGTGACAACTAAGAGATACAGGAATTGCAGTAAATATCTGCTCATGGATTTAGAGCTGGCTAAAAGATAGGAAGCAAAGGGTTGTTGTAAATGGAACATACTCCAATTGGACTGATGTCGTAAGTGGGGTTCCTCAGGGTTCAGTATTAGGTTCCCTCCTTTTTAACATATTTATTAATGAATTAGAGGTGGGATTGGAGTGTGGTGTCTCCATTTTCGCTGATGACATGAAGTTGTGCAAGGTAATTAAATCAGATAATGATGTGCTTTCCCTCCAAAGGGATTTACATAAAATTGAGGAATGGGCATGAAAATGGCAGATGAGATTTAATATGAATAAATGTAAAGTTATGCATCTAGGAAGGAAAAATAGCCATGCAATTTATAATCTTAATGGAGCAAATCGAGGTGTATCAGATATTGAAAGGGAATTGGGAGTGCTTGTGGACAACCACCTAGGTAACAGTGCTCAAAGCCAAGTAGCACCTGCAAAGGCAAATAAAATATTAGCATGTATTAAGAAGGGTATAGAAGCAAGGGAAGCAAATATAATTCTGCCACTATACAAATCCCTAGTACACCCTCATTTGGAATATGGAGTACAATTTTGGGCACCACTTCATAAAAAGGACATTTTAGAGCTGGAAAAGGTACAGAGGAGAGCAACAAAACTAATAAGGGGAATGGAGGGGCTAAGTTATGAAGAAAGACTAACCAAATTAAACTTATTTTCTCCAGAAAAAAGGCGTCTAAGAGGATATATGATTACCTTATATAAACACATCCACGGTCAGTATTAATATTTGTCAGGGGAGCTTTTTGTGCCAAGAGGTTTTCAACTGACAAGAGGACATCCCTTGAGGTTAGAAGTAAAAAGATTCCACCTTAAGGAAAGAAAAGGGTTCTTCACAGTAAGGATGGTTAATCTGTGGAATTCTCTACCAGAGGAGGTGGTGACAGAGGATTCGATAGATAACTTTAAAAGGGGACTGGATTTATTTCTAATTAAAAAGGGAATTCAGGGTTATCATGGATAATTAGAGAGACAGTAATGATCCAGGAAGGAATCCGATCGCCAGTATCTGGGGTCAGGAAGGAATTTTTTTTTTTTTCCCTTTGAGGCGATTGGCTAAGTCTCACTTGTTTTTGTTTTTTTTCTGTTTGCCTTTTTCTGGATTAATTAATAATTAAAAATAAAAAAATTAAAAAATAATTAAGTAATTGATTAATAATTAATTAACAACTAACTTATTAATATTTAATCCACATATTGCAGATCAGAGGAGATCTTAAAAGGTTGAACTTGATGGACTGAAAGTCTTTTTTCAAACTTAATTACTATGGGCCTCATTCTATTACCGGCCGTAAATCGGCCGTAAAGCTGCGATTCCTTGCGGGGGTTCAGTTAACTCGCGATTCTATTATACGGCCCCGCAAGGATCTCCTCTTACGGCCGGCCGCATATCTTGGAACCGGCCGTAAGCTCTGAAATCTAAAAACGCAAAAATAAATTCAAGCCTGCACTGTACAGCTCTGTAAATGCTAGGGATCATATTGGGGGACATGAGGATTAAAAGTAACCCACTCTCAAGCTTGCACATCAGCCCAAACCCGAGTTCAAATTAACTGTTTATTTTCCGGCTGCGGCGTGGGCGTGTCTGAAGTGCTCCAAGCACTCTGGACTTTTTACATGTATATTTTACGTATATTAAAAATAAAATATTTTACGGATTTGAGTATAGGATAATTATGTGCTATTTTTTCTAACACCTAAAATCCCTTTATATTCTTCTCAAAGTGCAGGATGGCTTTATTTGAGCTATTTTATGTGCTTAATTGGTGCTAGCGAGACCTGTTTGCTGCAAGTAAGCTGCGGCTCGGTTTTAGCTTTGCAGACAGGGTTCCCGGAGCAATAGAATCGCAACCAGGCTTTTCTTACGGCCGATTTCATTGCGGCCGTTTTAGATCAAAGGCTTTCCTCTGGCGCGATCGGCCGCAAGGGATAGCAAGGCGCCGGGAATAGAATAGCTGCGGCCGTAATACGGCTGCGGCCGTAATAGAATGAGGCCCTATGTAACTATTTAATATTTGTTCAAAATAAAAATAAAGAGAAAAAAAGAAAATAAGTACTGTATTCTATGACACCAGGTCCCACTTCTACCAGCAGCAGCCTGAGGTAAACAGGGGTGCTTAATTTATTATTGGAGTTTGGCAGATACTTTTTTTAAAGGAAGTGACTCCCTACATATATTTTTAGCTATTTGTGATGACCAGTATGAGGGGCCCCACATTATTTTGCCCTCTAATCGCTAGCTCTGTGACTGAGGAGAATATTAGTGACACACTATCCACACACAATTATTGGCACATGGGTGAATGCTTCTGAGTGATTACTGCTAATTGTGCCACCCTATAAAAGCAAGGGAGGTTGTGCACAGAGAAACCTATTTTCATTTTGTGGATGTATTTACTTGTTTTAGAATCATTCTTGGAACATTTATTGCAGTTGGTGAAGCTTAAGCATATTCCAGATTTCTCGGGTCAACCTTGAAAGTAAAATAAATGCATTAATCTGGTTTTGAGTTTCATAATAAGAGACTGAATTTGACCCCATAACAATATCAATTAGGTTTTAGGGATCCTGAGGCACTTGTGGCTGATAAAGACTAGTCATATTCTAGATCTCTCGTGTACAGTTTTGAGTGTAAAATAAGTACATTGATCTGGTTAGTTATAAGATTCTTAAAGTGTCTACAAGATCTAAAAATGTAATCATCTGAACAGATTCAATTTCAGTTTTTATAGTTTGGTTATTGCAGTTATATCTGTGCCAGCTAAAATATATTGACAGATATATTAAATACCCTTCAACACATGAAAATGGGAAAGATGCTCAGAAATGATGTGCCAGATCACTTATGAGATTGATTTCTAAGACATTTTACTTTGTCTGGAGCACAAAGTTTAGCACTACAGTATATAGATACTAGCATATTTACAGATCATTAATACGGGACTTTCCTACTCAGCTAATTGATATTAGAAGAGTCGTTTTTTATTACCTATGCACTTAATTTCATAAAGCCAAATGTAACTGGTGCATCAGCTATCATGTATAATACATTAGAATAAGTGTCTATAACAAAAGGTTCTTGTACCAATTATAGTTCAGTACAGTTCAATTGCCAAATCTTTTTCCAAAATGCAAGTTTGCGATTAACAATAATGGCACATGACACATGTAGCTTGAAAAGTAAGGTGGTTTGCCTAGCTGGAAACCACCTAGAAGCCCAACCTTAATAAGATTGTGTGCCATGGTCTCGATAGGCCGTTGACACCTGAAGGGAAAGGACAATTTTTAACATTTTGCTGTTAATTCATTTAAGTCTGGTTTCTGTGGACATATCACTAAAATGGTTGTCAGTTTAAGAAGGTTGGTCACGTTTGCGGTATTGTCACGCTTTGTGAGCCTTGCAAAGCGAGGCGAGCCGTCGACCACGAGGGACGTAGGCGCTCATTGCACTGAGAGCCTTGCGAAACGAGGTGAGTAGTTGAAGCACACAGGACTTAAGCTGCCGAAGGCGCTCATTGCACTGCTCGCCTCGCAAAGAGAGGCAAGCAGTTGAGGCACACGGGACTTAGTGAGGTGAGCAGGTATGGCACACAGGACTTACGACCCGTACAACTTAGGTCCGAAACCCGTACATGCACTGTGCGTCTCGCAAAATTACGACTTTAACGGCCGAACCACGAAACTGAAAAGACATGAAAACAACAACAAATATGCCTCAAATTAACTTACACACTTGCACACAGCACAGTTGGAGAGGCAGGGAGCCTGTTAGTCAGGTTAATTTGATGCATATTTGCAGAGAAAAAAATGGCCCAAAGATGTAAAACTAGCCCGAAGGACATAAAAGTAGCCCGAAGGACGTAAAAAATAGCCCTAAGCAGTAACACTTACCGAAAGACAGTAACACTTAATTCAAGCTACTAACATTTAACACATGGCAATAACACTTAACCCAAAGCAGTAACACAACCCAAGACAGTAACACTCAAGCGCCAGGCCTATAATCTATACATGGAGAAAGGCTTGCAGTGAACGCCAAAGGCGGGGTACAGCATTCACAGCCTTAACATTTTATTCCTGTCATTTTTGACGGGCAAGTAGCTATTTATATTATATTAAATTTATATTATATATTATATTTATTTAAGGACATGTTCAGCTTTCTACTATTATATACATTAAATATATGCCTCCATTTGCGGGCTACGGGCTTGAACGCCAGTGAATTTGTTGCAATTTAATAGCGTGGGCTTAAAAGAACAAAGGATTTGGGGGTGCGCAGTTCAAATTTGCAGGTCTCTAAGCCTTTTCTTGCCCTTACCAAAACATACATCTTCGGTTTGCTGTTTCTCCTGTTCAGGTGAGAATTGCCTGGTATTTCTGGGCTGGATCAAGTGAGACCAGACTAGTCTATTACAGGACTAGCGAATTGCCAGTCAAAAAATGACGGGCATAAAATTGGAAGCAAGGCAATGCTGTATGCCACACAATGAGCTCTCTGAGCACCTTCGAAGCTTATCGTGAGCCCCGCAATGAGCTCTTTCGGCATTTTTTTTCTCGCTTAGTCGATTTTTGAGTGATGAAACACGTCAAATAAGTTTTAAAATAGCTTTCAACCTCACTCCCAGGCTTCCTGGCTCTCCCTCTGTGCTGTGTGTGAGTGTGTTTTCATTTATTTTTTATTATTTTTCTTGTCTGTCGTGTTTTTTGATTTTCGCGGGTCACCCGTTGGATTCGTATTTTTCCCGAGGTCGTATTTCCCCCCCGAGCTTGCATGTGTGTTGGGGCCGCTGGCTGCAATGAGTGTCTGCGTGGCTGCTTAATTACTGATCGCAGCCTAAGTCCCGCGTGCTTCAATGCTTCAACTGCTCGCCTCGCGAAGCAGTTGAGGCATTGAAGCACGCGGAAGCAAGGCACACAGGGATTTCCTAAGTCCTGCGAGCTCGGAAGGCTTTAATGCCTCAACGGCTCACCTCGCTTTGTATGATAATTGACAATATTCGATGTGCTAAAGCACCCTTTCTTTTCACCAGACTAGTATCTTACAATGGTAATCATCTTTAGTGACTTTAATGGGAACATAATATGAAGATACCCTTCTAGAACCCTACCTTGTCTTGGTGAAGGGTCTTGTGTATCTAAATGAAGCTGCGATCTATACCATGTAGGGTCACCTACGATAGGCGTGTCATAGCAGACAGGTCACACAAATCACGGGAGAAGGAACTGGCAACCCACTCCAGTATCTTTGCCAAGAAAACCTTATGGATAAGCACAACTAGAGACAAAAGTAGATATACTTGGTGTGCTGTGGTCCGTAGGGTCACTGAGAGTCGGGCATGACTGAACAACAATGGCAAGTTGTACACATAGCCCAGAAGATGGAGAATAAAGTTTAGCACATTTGAAAAATCTAATGTTTATTAAGTTTAAAATGTATATATTAGCATACTTTAGTTTCAAAGCATTAAATGTAGCAGTGCATTTCAAGTTGATTTTTCCACTGGAATCTTTCTGTAAAGTACGGAATAATAAAAGACCAAAATAATGTAAATATATGATATTTATTGGCTAGCTGCAATAACTAAATGTGCTACCATCCAATACTTTCTATTACTATTCTCTATAAAATAATAGCAGAAATATTATGTCAAATAAAAGAAATATATGTGCCAGTGTATTGCCTGCTCAAAGAAAGACATACAGCAAAGTGTGTATTAATAAATGATGTACTAAATATACATAGCAATACAATATAAAAAATATAAAAAAATAGAGTGACATTGAGATGTTCTCTGTAACATTGAAATTAAATGTTATCAAAAAAATATTAAAGCCTTATATTAAAGTTAGACACATTTTGTTGTGCATTCAAAATCATGAAAGGGAAATTGAAGGTAATACCCCTGTGTCTAACTTAAAAGTAAAAGAAAATTCAAAGGTATTCTAGGTAGTAAATTTGCATCTTATCTCAAAAGAGAGGCTTTAAGATTTCTTAAATATATATGCCTCTTTGTTACTTGATGGAAGTTTTTTTTTTTTTAACAAAGGCATTGGTAAATATACTGCATGCTTGTTAAACAATTAAAGAGGGAAGAAAAGGAAGCTAAATTTAGGAGCACGATGAACAATTATCTGACTTAAGATGTACAAATTGTTACTTGTACATGAATGTGTTGCGTCCTACATTGTGTTTAAGTTTTGAAGGTCATTCAAAAGGCAAATGACACGTTAACTAAAGAAAAAGAAGCAAATTGGTAAGGAAGATGTCTATGTTTTGTTATCCTTAGGTATATAGACACTGCTGGCTTAAACTTACTTGGCATCCCTATGTGAGGCCTTAGATATAGAACCATATATAAGGAAATGGAACACCGGCCTGGGTGGCTTGAAAAAGCTATCTAGAAATTCAGTGTGGTTATAGTCAAGGTCCAATTTTATCTCTAATACTGCAAGGTCCACGTTCTTTGAAAAATTAACTCTCTTAATTGCTCCTTTGAGAGAGAGAGAGAGACTTTTTTTTTTTTTGAAGCATCCATGTTTCTAAATGTTGCTGATGCAGAGGGGCATCATACACTTTTTTAACAGAGGCAACATTCCTATTAAAGCTGTCAACACTACTGTCATGATCCCCCTGACCACCAGTCCTTGGGACTAATATGATCTGCCCAGGATGATTAGAATTTTGAGGATGGCCATTACCCTGGCCGCTTAAAGACTCCTATCAGGACTGTCTCCTGGGAATATGTGGTTGTGAAACTGGGCTCAGTATGTTTTATAGTTATTTAACGTTGTATTATGTTGATTACCATATGCATGTTAATTACTGTATTTTATGCTATGCTATGATGTGTTATGTTGATTACTGTATGTTTAATTGTGTCCAGTTTATAAGGAGTTAACCGGCAGTTAGAATGTTATGAGGTAGGAGTAACTGACAGTTGAGTAAATTATGTAATGTGTGTCTCTGAGGTAAAGTCGGTGCTGAATGCAGTCAGTGATGTCTCTGAAGGAAGGTAACAGTTATCAGTGACTCTGAGAAAATTAATATATATATGAAATAAGATATCTGGAAGATATACCATATTGGTCCGAATTTAAGCCGCACCCGCATACAAGCCGCACCCGTAAAGTTCAAGGGGAAAAAATAGAAAAAAGTTAGTACTCAAATATAAGCCGCACCCGTAAAATTGGAGAGAAAAAGACTCTCAAAGTGATCAGCCATTGCAAGAAACAGGCTTTTTTTGCACGTTACAGGCTTTACAGGATGTTAGAATCACTAAAACCGTAACTCGCTATTCAATACCGCAGTCTAAAGCACTAAAATCGGCACCCTTAACTCGCAATCGCGCAAATCGGCAGTAATTTTGCATTCGCAAATAAATGTTGCACGCGTTACAAGCAAAGTTCGCAAATCGGCAATGATTTTTTGACGGTCGCGAATATAAGCCGCATCCTTAACTCGCAAGCTCAAAAATCTGAAAAAAGGTGCGGCTTATATTCGGACCAATACGGTATATATATATCAGAATCCCTATAGAAAATGATAAGAGTTATCACTGTCAGTCAGTGATGTCTCTGACAGGAAGGTAACAGTTATCAATGACCCTGAGAAGATTAATATATATGTGAAATAAGATATCTGGAAGATACATATATGAGTGCCAGAGAGTATAGCTGTCCTTGTCCTGTACAACTACTGAAATGGATGTAAAGATGTTATGATGCCTTGCACATTAAACATAGTCAAAGACTTTATAATCAATTAATAGAAAACCCAGAAGACTCACAGAGTAGTGCTGAATGTTATCAGTTCTAGTTTAATATACATCTATTAGACCTGTTATGAAGTTTCCACAGCCATAAAAGCAGTTCCTGATTTTTATAATGCTGAGCCTATGTTCATATTTTTAAATGCTGCATCAGTAAATATGAACCATATTCTGCGGTGGGATTTATCCATGAACCAATCTAGTTGGTAGAAGCTAGAAGCAGATATCATCAGCTTCCCAGTAGAATTATTGCTTTAGTTACCAAAGTTGGAGAAAAGTTTGGTTGTAAGAATTCCAAAGGGTATTCAATCCCTATTAGTTTTTTGGTACCACAATAGAGACAGGATGGATTTAGCAAAATATCCCTCTCTCTTATCCCCGGTGGATATATTACAATATAAAAACCATACTATTGATTTGAAAAGGTGGAAAGCTGGTGGGATAAAAACCATAGGAGATCTGTATAAAATGAAAGCTCTGGATACCTTTCACAATATTTTAAATAGATTCCAAATATCTGGGGTAACATGGTTGCATTATTTAACCATTAAAAGAGAAATAGAAGCGTTGGGTTTTCAACTTTAGGGAACCTTCACCTTTGGAACAAAATCTAATCAAAAATAGTGACTTATTGCCAGATGTACTAATATCATTAGAGCAGATGAATCGAGTAAGACCATTAAGATGCTTAAATGGGAGAGTGACATAGGAGTGACCTTATTGTTAGAAGATTGGAATAAGGCCTGTGTAGAGAATATCTTTATGCTCATCCTATAGGGAGTTATATTAGATAGTTATTCCAGTTAAATTGATCCAGAGGTGGTACATAGTCCCTGCAACTCTGAATAAGTTCCACTGTAATAATAAAGATTTATGTTGGAGGGGGTGCGTGGAGAGGGTTACCCAACTTCATCAGTGTTGGCTTTGTCCACTAGTTAAAGATTTTTGGAAACTCTCCCAGTCCAAAATTTTAGAAATAACAAAAATAATTATCCCTCTTTATCCAGAAATATGTCTATTGCATATGATACCAGATCTAATTTCACTACCGCTCAGATATTTATTTTCCCATATATTATTAATCCTGAAATGGATGCTGGTAAAAGTATGGAAGTCGGATTTGGAATGAAGTAGAAAGACTTCTAGATAGAGACAAAGAAATGGAGAGAGGGCTTATTCTGCTGAATCAGTATGGGAAGCATTCTGAAACCAAATGGTTAATATGGGACCAATCATAATAGAATAACTAATTATTCCTCATACTTCATACTGGTTTTGTTTTTGTTTTTGCTTGATAATCATGGTATATAGGAAATGTTTCTCCAAGGAAGTCACATGTATTGTACAGATGTATGTTTTTGTATGTTTTGTATGTAATGAAAATAAAAACTTTTGAATTAAAAAAATAAAATGCTTTTGAAGGGATGAAAAGAACCTGGTGTATCTGCTGGGTAGGTTTGGCCATAGCAGCCCAACTCAAGAAAGCCCAACTCAAGAAAGCGGATCGCCACAACTGGTGTCAGAAGCGTGATCCCCTCATCAAAAAGCAGCAGCCTGGATGGCATATGGAAACTTATCCAAGACAGAAATTGAATACTTTCAGTGGTTTGGAGGAGATGCAGAGACAGACAGTACTATCAGACCAAGTCCCTGATTTCCTGCAGAGTAGAGGTGATTCAGTAGAAATAGAGCCAGATCACAATTATGATGGAGCACGTCAGGTTGCCAAGGAGAAGGACCTGGCAGAAGCTCTTATGGAGCAGTGGATGGCATTCTTTGGGCTTCAGCATTGAGGTGAGCTACCAAAATGGCTGGAGGGACTGGCGTGGGATGAGATCGTTTTGGAGGAGCAGTATGAAGATCTGATGGAGCCAGCTATCTTATTGCAATGTCCCTCATACTACAGGGTGGAGTTAATGAAAGGGCTCCAGGGTATACTGCAGGGCAATCCAGCATGTGGGAATGGGCCTATAGAACGGGGGTCATCCTGTAAAATCAGCGCTGCCAAAAATTAGGACTAAAACCAGGGTGCAAGGAGGCTGAGTCGATTAAACCTTAGTCTGCTTGTCTTCAACAAACTGCTTGCGGGCATTCTTGTGCATCATCTTTAGAATATGCTTCCTTTTGGGATAACAGCCATGCAGACCAATTTGATACAGTGTGCGGCGTATGGTCTGAGCACTGACAGGCTGACCCCCCACCCCTGCAACCTCTGCAGCAATGCTGGCAGCACTCCTACGTCTATTTCCCTAAGACCACCTTTGGATATGACGCTGATCACGTGCACTTAACTTCTTTGGTTGACCATGGCAAGGCCTGTTCTGAGTGGTACCAGTCCTGTGAAACCACTGTATGGTTTTGCCCACTGTGCTGCAGCTCAGTTTCAGGGTCTTGGCAATCTTCTTATAGCCCAGGCCATCTTTATGTAGAGCGTATAAGAGAGGGTGAGAGCGAAAACACCAAATTTAACACACCTGCTCCCCATTCACACCTGAGACCTTGTAAAACTAATGAGCCCCATGACATATGGGAGGGAAAATGGCTAATTGGGCCCAATTTGGACATTTCCACTTAGGGTTGTACTCACTTTTGTTACGACTTTTTCCGCTCCCCTGCGTCGCCTATGCTTGCAGGGAAGAGATAATATACCGTATTTATCGCCGTATAACACGCACTTTTTCTCCCTGAAAATAGGGTGCAAATGATAGGTGCGTGTTATACGCCGATATTCCCTCCCCCCTCCTCATCCTCAACCTCCCTCCTCACTCTAAACCCCCTCCGCATTCTAACCCCCCTCCTCAACCTAAACCCCCCTCCTCCTCAACCTAAACCCCCTCCTCTTCCTAAACCCCCCTTAAACCTACTCCTCACTTACCTGCTTCTGCGCCAGCCTCCGCTCCGCTCCTTTTTAGGGTTGAGGAGGAGGGGGGTTTAGGTTGAGGAGGGGGGTTAGAATGCGGAGGGGGGTTTAGAATGAAGAGGGAGGTTGAGGAGGGGGGTTGAGGTTGAGGAGGAGGGTTGAGGATAGGGGGGTTGAGGTTGAGGAGGGGGGTTGAGGAGGGGGTTGAGGATGGGGGGGTTGAGGGGGTTTGAGGATGGGGGGGTTGAGGAGGGGGTTTGAGGATGGGGGGGTTGAGGAGGGAGGATGAGGAGGGAGGTTGAGGAGGAGGGTTGAGGATAGGGGGGTTGAGGAAGGAGGATGAGGATTGGGGGGTTGAGGAGGGGGGTTGAGGGGATTTGAGGATGGGGGGTTGAGGAGGGGGTTTGAGGAGGGAGGTTGAGGATGGGGGGGTTGAGGGGGTTTGAGGATAGGTGGGTTGAGGGAGGGGGTTTAGGATGGGGGGGTTGAGGAGGGAGGATGAGGAGGAGGATGAGGATAGGGGGGTTGAGGAAGGAGGATGAGGATTGGGGAGTTGAGGAGGGGGTTGAGGGAATTTGAGGATGGGGGTTGAGGAGGGGGTTTGAGGAGGGAGGTTGAGGATGGGGGGGTTGAGGATGGGGGGTTGAGGATGGGGGGGTTGAGGAGGGAGGATGAGGAGGGAGGTTGAGGAGGGGGTTGAGGATGAGGAGGGGAGTTGAGGATGAGGAGGGGTTGAGGATGAGGAGGGAGGTTGAGGAGGGGGGTTGAGGTTGAGGAGGGGTTTGAGGAAGGAGGATGAGGATGGGGGTGGAGGAAGGGGGTTGAGGATGCAGGGTTTGAGGAGGGGTTGAGGAGGGAGGATGAGGAGGGAAGTTGAGGAGGGGGTTGAGGATGAGGAGGGAGGTTGAGGTTGAGGATTTTGATTCAAAGTTCTTTAATTTAATTTTTTTCCCCCTGAAATTCCCTTCTTAAAATGAGGTGCGTGTTATATGCCGGTGAGTGTTATATGCCGATAAAAAAGGTATATATCCTCCTCCCTTTTCCCCCTTCCCCCTCATCCTCCTTCTCCTCCCTTTCCCCCCTTCCCCCTTCCCCTCCTCCTCCTCCCTTTCCCCATTATCCTCCTCCTCCTTTCCCCCTTATCCTCCTCCTCCCTTTTCCCCTTTCTCCTTCTCCTCCCTCCCCCCTTATCCTCCTCCCTTTTGCCTCCTTGCCCTTCTACTCCTCCCTTTCCCCCTTCCCCTTATCCTCCTCCTCACTTTCCCCCTTTCCATTTACCTCCCATTCCCCTCTGCCCTTACTATGATCTGATGATCCGATGCAGTGTTGTCACATACAAAGAAAATATGTTCAAAAATGTCACGGGGGTACTCACTTTTGTGAGATACTGTATGTATATATATATATATATATATATATATATATATATATATATTCTTTCTGAAACGTGTGTATTCTTTCAGAAATATGTATCCTTTCTGCAAACCTTGTAAAACTCCTTCACTGAAAGAGGGGTCTGTAATGTGGGTGGGGGTTTATTGTTTCATTGGTGTCTGAATACAGCTTTTAGCATCTGACACTTATACTTTTCCCCACACAAGCTCTGATGACCCACAGCCAAATGAGATGCCGCAGACAAAGAATAATTATTTTTTGTCTGCAGCATCTATTCTGGCTGTGACCTGAACCGGCAAATTTACACTGTTATACAGGCTGTACACTTACTACTAGCAGAGTGTCATTTCTTTAGTGATGTCACTTGAAAATATATAATAAAATATGTACAAAAATGTGACGGGTGTACTCACTTTTGTGAGATATTATATATTCTTTAACAGAAATATATCAAATCATGTATGAGTATAATAGTCCTGACATGTCTCGGATGTTATGGTTCTCCAGTACATGACTGGTCTGCCTCCAGTGGTTTATCTGCTAACACTTCTACTCATGGAAGAAGTCTGAATCATGATTTGCTTTAGTTGAAGAAGCAAGTGAAACATTTGCTATAGTATCTAGAGGCTTTGCCAGGGTGTCCATTCCTAGTTGAGGAGGTGAGAATAATGAGTAAGTCAAGGAGAAAACACCCATCGCAAAAAGTCATTTCCTTTGGTGTACTCTACAATTTTAAATGATATTCTTTCTGAAACTCCTTTACCGAAAGAGGGGTCTGTAATGTGGGTGGGGGTTTATTGTCTCATTGGTGTCTGAATACAGATTTTAGCATCTGACACTTGTATCATGAATACCTTCGGGGAGCAGATACTTTTCTTTATACAATGGACATTTAACCTTTACAATAGCATTCTAATACATTATTAGTCATGTATAGGGCATTCACTAATCTATTAATAAACTGGCAATTCAGTCTAGGATGGATGTAAGGACTTTAGGACTGCATCAATAATACAAGCTGATATATATATATATATATATATTTCCTTTATTTGTAATGAACCAACATATTCTGTAGCGCTATACAGGGGTAAGTTGAATGTGCCTTTGATATAATAAAATTGAGAGTATATTGGAAAGCCATGTATGTTACTGTAGAATACCGCACAGAGCATATAACAAAGTGATACTGTAATGCCTGTTTCCCTTGAGTGAGTTGACAAAATGATCAAATCAAATAGAGGAACCAGTTATCTAAAGCAAAACCAAATCTCCAAACCTGTTAAAACTTGCCTGATAATAAAGTCAGATCCAGATACTTTCTCCACTCTGCAAATTGGAAATTGGTTCTGGCTCCACACTCATTCACAGGTAGTGTACTGGAAAGTTTTTGTTTAAGAACCTTTATAATTGCCTGAGAAGTCTGTCAATGTAAAAGGACAAGTGACAAGCTGAGTTTTGTCCGTTTTAAAGTGAATTTTCAACATCAGTTTTTACTTTACTATACTGTTATTCAGTGGCAGAGCTAGTGAATGGAGGGCTTTGATGCAAAAAACTTTTTTGCCCCCCTCCCCCAATATTTTATATATATATACTGTATATATATATATATATATATATATATATAAAACATTTTCTTTTTTGTGTGAAAATGTTTATTTATGTAGTGCAGTGGACCCCACAGGACACCCTCATCAGCACCATTCACCCCCAACACCCCAGGCCCCCCTCAGCAGCACCATTCAATCCCAATCCCCTTAGCAGCCATATTCACCTTCCAGGGCCCTCTTAGCAGCCATATTAATCCCTAACACGCACAGGCTCTCCTCAGCAGCACCATTCAACCCCAAACCCCTCAGATGCCATATTCACCCCCTGAACCCCCAAGGCCCCCCTCATCATTTACCCCCTCCCCCCAAAACAGGGCCTCCTTATTGCACCATTCACCTCCAAGCCCCTCAGCAGCGATACCCAACCCCCTCAGATGCCATATTCACCCCCAGGCCCCCCTCAGCAGCAATATTTACTACCCCAACTCCCCAGGGCCCCTTCAGAGCACCATTTACCACCAAAATCCCCAGGGCCCCCTAAGCAGCATCATTCACTCCCCCCAAACATGTTGTCACACCATTCATCCCCTTAAAACCCCCCAGGGCCCTTTGTCACACTATTCACACACCTCTCCCTCACCTCCTCTTACTTGTGCCTTGTAGTCCCTGTCCCAGATCCCATTGCTCAGAGGTTGGGTATCCTTCCCGTGCCGGAGCATCCTACTGCAGGGTCACCTGACATCAATAGGAATTCTCCTCCCCTGCAGTATGAAGCTCCGTTGTTAACCCTTGTAGGTCCAAGGTGTCCATCACTGGTCTAGGGCATTATGTGAAGCCTACAATGATCACAAATTGATCAGAAGCCTTATGTTGCCCATTACTACCATAGAGTGTTGACAAATTCATATGGCCCTTTAATTCTGACTGGCTGTGTTATCTCTAAAAAGCACTTTCTAAATAGAAATTCAATATAATTCAGCAGTTATTTAATGTGCTTGGAACTGTGTAACGTCTATAATTATGCAAAGCAATATGAAAATGAGTTTTAAGTAGGATCCTTTACAAGAAGTTACTGTAACCGTTCTCAATCATGATATCTTTCAAACTAAGTAGTATCTTGTAAGTACAGTAATTAAAAGTAAATAACTATATAACATGTGAAAGCAGAATGTGTTTCTAGGCAGTAAATTCTTCAGACTGCTGCATCTTAAGTCTTGGCAGATGTTGAGATGATTTTGGCAGAGATGTCTCCAGGTCGGTTCTAGAGAAGCTCAAACCTACAGCAAATTTGTTTATTTTATTTTTTTTGCACACATAATAAAACTTTTATAAATCAACATTCTTGCATTTTACAAGAGAAGCTCAATTTTAAACTTATTTTGCCCAAGAAAACAATTATCTTTAGTGGTTAAGTTGAAATGATTAGATTTTATTTGCCATTGGGATTTTCTTTCTTTTTCACATGAAAGATTCTACCACCAAAGATGTTAAACCCAACCAATTTCTCATACTGTTACATTTTAAGTAAAAATTTAATATAATTTTTCCATGAAATAAGCATTATTATATTGATACAAACTCAGGTTTCCATAGCAGATAGGGACCCAGAGGCGTGTCTGATGTGTCCATTCTCCTATCTGCCTAAAAACAGACTGAAAAGCTGGCTGTAATTATCTAGCTTATATGAACTTGAAGTAGTAAAAATCAGAATAACAATTTAGCAATTTTTTGTAATTAAAAACTTGATACTTATGTGAGAGAAACTAAATGGTCTGTATAACTCCCCAGGCCTCCTGGGGTTAGTAGGAGGGCCACGTGACCTGGCAGGCCTAGGAGTATGTGAGAAGGGGTGGCTAGCTGGGGGGCGGAGCCACTAATAGGCGTTTGGCACCATTTAGCCATTATGCCCCCAGCTAGCCAAGTGAAAAGAACCCACCCATCCCTAATATTTGGAAAATATGTGTTCATGTACTGTAAATTTGGAAAATATATTTTAATGTCTTGTAAATTTGGAAAATATGTGTTCATGTACTGTAAATAAAAAAAAAAAAAAGGAAAACATAAATGGAAAATAAAGTAAATATAATAAGTACAATTTGGAGCTATGCTCTGTCTATGGCATTAGCATTTGGTGTGCTGGTTACAGTATTTCAGGATGTATTAATGATGTTTTTTATTGTATTTGATGTCTGTCACAGCGGAGGGTGGTGGGGGGAGTCGCCGGGACAGTGGTAAAGTCCGTGAGATCTTACCCTAAGGTGGTACAGTTTTCCATCACGGTAACAAAACGTAACTTAAACGAAATAAAACTAGCTACTTGCCCATCAAAAATGACCTCCAAACACATATGGACAGCGCTCATTGCGAGTCTCTCCCCCCTCCGTCTACTTTACATGCCTTGAGATGTGCGCTTCTCCACTCATTGCAGGCCTCGACCAACCCGCAACTTTCGCGCCCCGCAATGAGCTTCGCATTGCGAGGCTCTCGTCCTGTCTACTTTACAGGCCTCGCAATGAGTACTTTCGGGGCTCATTGCAGGCGTCAGCCAACCTGCAACTTTAGGGCCTTTCAATGAGCGCCTTTGACACTCATTGCGAGCCTCTCCCTTCTCTCTCACCCCTGTGTCTCTTTCCCTTCTCTCACTCCCCTGTGTCTTTCTCCCCCCTCTCCCTCCTCGGTGCTCTTGTTTTCATTTACGGGTGTGAAAACATTTGCAGACTTGGGAAATTGATAATTTTCCCCAAGCCGGAAATGGGTTTCCGATTTACAGGCTTGAAAGAAATTACGGTTTTACAGCCGCCATTTTTTCCTCTTCCTCGTCTAGCCATTCTAAGACCTCCCAAAAACTACAATTAAGTAGCAAATTAACTTGCAACCTCACTTACAGGCTCCCTGCCTCTCCCCCTGTGCTGTGTGTTAGGTTGTAAGTTAATTTTCTAATTAATTGGCGTCTTTTAGCGGTCTCCAAGCAGCATCAGAGTTACAGGCTTGAAAAAAAAAATGCCAGTGTCGGAGCCTATGTTGCGAGCCTCGCAATGAGGCCTTTGGCGCTCATTGCAAGCCTTTTTTCACGTCTTCTACTTTACGGGCCGAAGGTGCTCATTGCTGATCACGTCAAAGCCTCAACTTTCGGGCCTTGTATATGTACACTTAACGTAATGGCTGGCTCTGGAGGATGGGGGAGTATTGGTGTGTTGGTTCGGCCCTGGCTTTTTGTGCTGGACCCTATTTATGCTGGGCCTTAAATTTCCTCATGGCGACCCTGGTTAAAGTATTACAAAATCATCACAAAAAACACAAATAACAAATTAATTTTACAAATACTATTGTACACCCCATTCGCCTTTTAACATATATATGATATATATTTGAAGTACATTTTTAGTACATCCATACCTCTTGGCACAACTTTTTTAAGATTAGATATCTTTATCTTAGATTTCCCATTAGTTGGATGGTTTGCAAAAGATATTAAATAATTTGTATTCAATTTCTGTACATTGTTACATTACCAATATTTATGATGCTTAAATTAGCAATTAGAGAATAATTATGAGATTTATTAAAGCAAGATGTGCATTATATCTGGAATGTCAAACAGAAATATAAAATATCTGGAATGATTAATATGTGTTCTTAATTGTGTGATTACTCTTCATTTTTATCTCAGAAATGTGTAATAATGGTTTAGAATATCTTAATTAAAAATGCAAGATGTTTAAAATGTTTCATAGTTTAACTGACACATAATGTAAATCAATGTGTATGTGTCAAACACCTGCTGAACTGGAGAAGGAAGCATCTATTACATTTATATATATATATATATATATATATATATATATATATATATATATGGGTAGGGTAGCGGTGTCCTTACCTGACACTCAGCTTTTACCACCTCGATTTGCCGCCTGAACCAGGATAGCTGAGACCCATGCATATGAAGACTGGATCCAGCTGACTGAGTGGAGGAAACCTTACTGATTCAACGGACATTTCCTCACTTTAATCCAACTCATGCGCACGTTTAGATGCAATATCAAGTTCTCTGGCGATGTTCAAGCAAAAATGCATGTGACACTGATTACCACTGGAACATGGAATGTGCGCACTTTACTGGACAAAATCACGCCAGAGAGCTTGCACGCTACAACTCTGACATTACAGGTCTTAGTGAAACTCACCTTGCTAATGAAATACAGCTGTCCAAATCATGTGGTGGCTATACATTCTTCTCAAGTGGCCAAAGGAGCAGTGTGAATCTAGAGTTGGCTTCGTCACTAAAAAATGGTCTTGTTTTAAAACTTGTCAGCCTTCCTAAAAGTGTGAGTGACCGAGTCAAGACAAGACAGATCCTGCATCAAAATATCCAAAACAGATTTTGCCAAAACAGAAGTAGACGGGGCCCCACAGCTAAGAACGTCAAACCGACTATACTGTTTTTCACTTCTTTTAGTCTCCTATTTTTAATCCAAACAAGATTTAATTGGCCACCTTTCCATTGAGAATTGATTTGATTGTCTCTTCTTTGTATAGGTATTCCCAGCCTTATTAAATTGCGATTCTGGAAATTTAAAAGGGCTCTATATAAGCACACAGCATATTTGTTTACAGAAGTTTTTAGTTAGTGAAGACTTTGCTTTTGGATAGAAGTCCACTGACTAAAATATGCTATGTGCTTATATAGAGCCCTTTTAAATTTGCTGAATCGCAATTTAATAAGGCTGTTGATCTCTATAAGACTTACAATTGCATGAAGAGAATTGATTACGGATGTCAGTTCCTTTGGTAGCATAAACGTTTGTGGTGATTATTCCCTCTAGTGCTATCACGAACAAAGAATGATCAACAAAAAGCAAATTAAACCATATTTGGATATAATGCCTGATTTCCAATTCTTTAGCCACAGAGCTTGCCTCCTTGACATTATTATCGGGGCGATTCTTATTACATCCACTTAGGCCTCTAAGATAAAATCTATAGCCACTTTTATTTTTCCAGAGCCTCCACAATAGAAGATATGTACTCCTTTATTTAAGTCTTCTTCAATATTCTCAGGTCTTCAAGGATTTAAAAACCGAGGATAAGGCTATGGTTGGCCAGCAGGAGGCTTCTGGAACTACATCAATATTTTAAGATTGGAAGAAATCCTTCTTTCCATGGAATCTTTTAAATAGGTAGTGTCATCTAGAGGCAAATTTACTATTCTTGCAGCTTTTATAAAAGGAGCCTCTACACATTGAACATTATCCCAAGGCTTAGAATCTCTTTCAGAGAATGGGTAATGTCTTGTGGGCTATCCAATCCCTATTGTAAAGTAGCTATTCAAAGTGTCCATCTTTGCAAAAGATCAGTATAGAGATGTTATCTGAACTCCTCATCCCTTCCATTGCTCACATGGTCTAATCTTATAAGGAACAAAAGCAACAAGTATACTAGTTCAAAATAAAGGCTGGATTTATTTATTTTACATGTTTTAATAGTTTTACACATTATCAAGTTAGGCTCTTCATAAGGGTTAGCTATAAAAACATGACGCTTCAATGGTTCTTTAAATAATGGCATAAACTATATATATACAGTAGATGTTCATATTATACTAAATGGCTTAGTGGCCAATATGATATTCTGTTTGCACAATTGCTTATTATTATCATGACTTTTTGCTTTCTTGTCTCCTTGCCAGAGAAAGGACTATCTATAGTTGCAACTTTGGGCAATATCGTTTAGCTATGGAGTTATGATCACAGCTTGACATAGCACTAAATACACTAAAAGTATGATTTCTTTCCCATTGAAAGCCATAATCGTTTGGTACAATTTTAAAGCTGGGGTTGAAAGGATTGTGCCTTCTTTCCATTTTCACAGATCTCTGTGGTTCCCCAAGGATCGAGCAACATTGTCACATAAATCATTCTTTTTTATCAAAATGCAATGTTATCTGTCTGCCTTATCACCGATAATCCTGCCAGAGCTGTACGATTTGGAAAAAATTATAGAAGAGAAATAATCTACAAGTAATGGGGGAAGATAATTAAAAGCCAGACAGAGCAACTGTATAGACAAATTTAATATAGTCTGCAGTAGGAAGTGATCAGGTATGTAGAACATGGTAACTAGTCCTAATTAAACACTGGATAATTAGCATAGTGACAAAATTTTCTTAGACCTGGAATCGAAGATGAATCACTTTTTTTGTAAAAATGCTAATTTCAGGTTCTGCATTCGAAGATGAACAGCTGTGTTATATTTTCAACAGAATTCAAAGAGTAATTAAATCCCCTTCCCATCAAAACTTTTAATTGTTTTTACACATGCTTTGGCTTGGCAGAACAGAAGAAAAAAATCTAATCAAGGATTGAAAATGTAAAGCTCAGGATGCCATACACCAATGATTAGGATTTTAAATGTACATGATTAACAAGGGTTGACATGGAACCAGGACACAATTCTCTAGATACATTAAGTCACCTGGATCTCAATTAACCAAGCCAGGATGTTTTTTCAGCAGTTTTGAGAATGATTGAAATGGGAGTCTTAGAGACTCCAGTGGGAGGCTCAAATATTACAAATCAGAGATATGGAAAACAATATTTCATATTCTAATTCTGCAAATAAATGCAAATGAATTCAACCAATATGAATCTGTCAGATGTTTTCAGCTCAGATTTTAATTTAATGTTTAAAGACTGCTATAGTGATACAATGGGGTTCATTTGATTATTTAGTTACTGATAAGCAATAAAATTAGTTTGAATAGGAACTGTATAGGTTTCCCTACAGTAGCCACTGCAGGGAAGGAGACAAGTAAAAATATGTTGAAACAAAAAAATGAGATAAAAGAGGCAACTGATGGGAAGAGTTCCTGGGTTTCTATGTGAGATAAAATAACCTGAAAAGAACACAGACAATGTGCAAAGTCAGTTCATGTACAGTGCCTTGCAAAAGTATTCACCCTTGGCTTTTTTCGTGTTTTGTTGCCTCACGACCTGGAATTAACATGGATTGTTTGAGGATTTGCATCATTTAATTTACAGAACATGTCCACAACTTTGAAGATGTTTTTTTTTTTTTTATTGTGAAGCAAACAACAAATAGAACAAAATAACAGAAAAAGTCAATGTGCATAACTATTCACCCCCCTAAAGTCAATATTTTGTAGAGTAACCTTTTGCGGCAATCACAGCTAAGAGTCGCTTTGGATAAGTCTCTATGAGCTTGCCACATTTTACCACTGGGATTTTTGCCCATTCCTCCTTGCAAAACTGCTCCGGCTCCTTCAAGTTGGATGGTTTGCGCTTGTGAACAGTAATCTTTAAGTCTGACCACAGATTTTCTATTGGATTGAGGTCTGGGCTTTGACTAGGCCATTCCAACACATTTACATGTTTCCCCTTAATTCACAGAGTGGTACAGGTTTTGCTCAAGAATATTCCTGTATTTAGCACCATCCATCTTTCCCTCAACTCTGACCAGTTTCCCAGTCCAGGCTGCAGAAAAACATCCCCACAGCATGATACTGCCACCACCATGTTTCACTGTGGGGATGGTGTTCTTTGGGTGATGTGATGGTTTGACCCAAACATAGCGTTTTCTTTGATGGCCAAAAAGTTCAATTTTCGTTTTATCAGACCAGAGCCACTTTGTCCATACATTTTGGGAGTCTCCCACATGCCTTTTTGCAAACTCAAAACGTGCCATTTTGTTTTTTGCTGAAAGTAATGGCTTTCTTCTGGCCACTTTGCCATAAAGCCCAACTCTATGGAGCGTACGGCTTCTTGTCGTCCTATGTACAGATACACCAGTCTCTGCTGTGAAACTCTGCAGCTCCTCCAGGGTTACCTTAGGTCTCTGTGCTGCCTCTCTGATTAATGCCCTCCTTGCCCGGTCCGTGAGTTTTGGTGGGCGGCTGTCTCTTGGCAGGTTTGCTGTTGTGCCACGTTCTTTTTATTTGGTTATGATAAATTTGATGGTGCTCCTAGAGATCATCAAATATTTGGATATTTATTTATAACCTAACCCTGGCTTGCACTTCTCAACAACATTGTGCCTTACTTTGGAGAGTTCCTTGGTCTTCATGGCAGTGTTTGGTTAGTGGTGCCTCTTGATTAGGTGTTGCAGCTTGTGGGGCCTTTTAAAAAAGGTGTGTATATGTAATGACAGATCATGTGACACTTAGATTGCACACAGGTGGACATCATTTCACTAATTATGTGACTTCTGAAAGGAATTGGTTATACCAAAGCTTTTTATGGGCTTCATAACAAAGGGGGTGAATACATATTCCCATGACAATTTTCTGTTTACTATTTCTAAAAAATAGTTTTATGTATATATTTTTCTAATTTCACTTCACCAACTTAGACTATTGTGTTCTAATCCATCACATCAAATTCAGATTAACAAAACATCTAACTTAAGACTGTAATGTAACACAGTAGGTAAAAAGTCATGGAGGGGGTGAATACTTTTGAAAGGCACTGTAGATGACCACAAGCATGTAAAAGTAACACTCTTGTAACGGTCAGAAGTCACAAAATCATTGCTGACTTATAGGGAAAGTCCAGGGTGCACAAATATGGTAAAAATGTAAAACCCAACCTGTAATGATAATATTAAAATATGTACATAAAATAGAAAAAAATTAAAATAAAACAGTGGGCACAGGGGAAGTATAAGTCACAGGAAAGTAGCCACCAGGGCAAGAATGGTATCTGTAAGATAAGCTATGCATGCAGTTAATGTTACACAAACACCACTATATAACCAAGCATGTGCAAAAAATAATAGAGACCAAAAGAAGGTTGCTGTACACAGCCAGGAGGCGTGGGTAAAGAGGCAGCTATAAATTAGATAAATGGTGCACTCGCAATAAATGACAAAGTGCATCAAACTACAGTATATCATAGAGTAGACTCCACCATGAGCCACAAATAACAACAATGGCCAGTAAATGTATGTCAGGCTCAAATCGTGCCACTTACCTCTATCCACTTACCTTGGCAACTGTGCACCAACCTCAATGGTAGCATTTGCTCTGTCCCGCCATGAACTTCCTGGTCAGTCCCTTGCACCGCTTCAGTCGTCAGTGACGCTGTGCAGCTCCCTGAATGCCCACGCATGTGCAATGGTGGCTACCGGCTGAGAACAGCCAACGCATGCGTATGAACAACCCAATGCACGTTTCGCAGAGTGATGATGCTTCTAATGGGACTGGCTCAATTAGAAAGGCAGTGCCTGTTTATAATATGAGCCATAGACTATTAACCCCTAGTACGACCATATATAATCATGACAGGACCAGGAAAAGTGAGAAAGACTTACAGGACACCTGATAGGGATGTAGACCAGCATATCTACTGAATTCTAAGCACTAAAGTTCACATTAACTAATTAAGCTAACAATAAGGTGTTGCTACGGACGCAGTATTGTAGGAGAGACCATATGCAATGACCTCCTGACTAGCGAGCCAGCCGGTGGTCATGAAACAATCACTACATCAGAAAAAGGGGAGGCGATGTGTGTGTGTATATATATATATATATATATAGTAAATAAAAAGTACATCTGTGTTCACATCTGAATGTCTAAAGCAAGTTAAAAAAAACCTGCTTCCAGCTCAGATTTCCGAGAAAAACAGTTATTACACTGCATTCTGGGAAGTTGAGCTGGGACACAAAAATATGTCCACAAATGCCTCGCTCTTCATTCCGTAGCCATTATCAAACATGGCCTCCTTTAAGCTTATGCATGCTGTATTACACAGCTTTAACGCAAAGCCAAGGTTGGAATAAACAAAGGCTGAGTATCCAATCCATGTACAGCTGTTTAAAGCTTACTGGCTATCATCAGCATGGAGCGGGATCTCAGCCTGTGTTGTGGAAATTATGAGTAGGTAGTTCACCACAACAATCATTTATAATATGGTGGGTAAAAGAGTGATAGAAGCCTCCACCGTACAGTAGTACAGTAAATAAAAGGTACATCTGTGTTCACATCTGAATGTCTAAAGCAAGTTAAAAAAAACCTGCTTCCAGCTCAGAGTTCCGAGAAAAACTGTTATTACACTGCATTCTGGGAAGTTGAGCTGGGACACACAAATATGTCCACAAATGCCTCGCTCTTCATTCCGTAGCAATCATCAAACATGGCCTCCTTTAAGCTTATATAGATATATATAAAGAGTGAAGTGGCCATGAGTGGGATGAGTTGAGCCACGGAGGCAGAGGGGAGCCATGGCAGGTTGGGATTAAGTCACCACTGGGCACCCTCACCAGTGCATTGCACCACCTGCAAAAATGGTAGCTCGCCCCTGGTCCGATTGCCAGTATCTGCAGTCAGTAAGGATATTTTTTTTTTTTTCCGTTTGGGACATTGATTCTTCTGGATCAATTAACAACTAATTAACAAATTAACAATGAATCTGCATAATACAAATAACAGAGGATATCTAAAAAGGTTGAACTTGATGAACTAAAAGTATTTTTTCAACCTCAATTACTATGTAACTATGTAACATGATTTAACAAGATTAAAGGGATTTGGAAGGTTTCTAAATGATTTATGTTTATGTGCCTTATATTTTAAGAGGCACTTAAAAGCTCTGTTTTTTCTGCCTAAAACAAAACAAATAGTTCCTCTAAGGGTCTGCCCACTGCGGCATATGCAGACACAGACTTTGTAGGAATGGATGTGCAGTGTAGTGTCCTAGCCCATCAGGGACCACGTTTCCACAGCATGTCACAGAATGATGCTGCGAGATTGTGGCTGATTGGTTAGTATGAGACTGCACATCGAATACTACAGATTTGGTGTATTTTTAACCTGCCAAGGGCTGACCCAAGCAGATAATATTTGTTTTATTTTAGGCTGTAAAAATAGAGCTTATAAGAACTTCTTAATAAAATAAGGTACATAAAAGTAAATAGATACTGTGACGAAGTGCCCTTCGCCACTTTGTCTTGGAGAGGACTGTTTGCCAGCCTCCTGCCCTGCGACTATGGCCCTGGGACATATTGCCCTTCAAACACAGTATTCTGCCATACCAGAGTGTATGTCACTCATTCTGGCCCTTTACATACAGGGGGGTCATTCGGTACTTGCCCTGTGTGAACCATGATACCACAGATAGCTATGCCGGGGAGCCCATTCATATAATGAAAGACTATGGAAAAGACTTTAGCTACATGGCAATTGAACTGTGTGAAGATGATCTGAGCGCTATTCTGTAGTTTTGTGTGCTCAGATCCCAGCTGTAACGGAACCCATCACTGTTTTACTCTGTTTATGGTTATTTAATTCTTGGTTAAAATATAATCCTAGTAATATACTGTATGTATGTTGGTTTATGCTCTGCAGAATATTGGCCCCAGGCTAGTGCAGACCTTGGCAGGAGAGATAATCCTGTTACAGATAAGGACATCTATTCATTCTCAAACATAAGAACAAAGACGGCTGATTTAATCATTGTTTGATTATATCAAGGAGCCTCAGGGAGGGGTGACCACACCTATTGTTCTCTTTATGTGTATTGTGTGGCCAACTATGGGGGATGTGGATTGCCATGCTGCCAGTAAGATACTTTTACTAACTTTTGAACCCCTGGTCTGAGTCATGCCATTTTTTAATATGTTGTTCCCCTGGGTGAGAGCTATTGAACGGTGCTGGACTTAAAGGTGTACCCCCTGTTTTTGGGGTAAATCCAGAATGTGGTTAAAATTGTGTCTGTTTTAATTGTGTTACCTGTTATCTGAGGGGAGGAGACGTGGGGGTTGAACCATGTATATAATTGGCTGTGATAATTATGTGGGTGTAGCCCTTCAGAGGGCACCATTGCATAAAAAGAGATCCCCTGTCATTAAAGATATAGTTCTTCTTGACCCTTCAAAACGTAGTCTCATCTCGTTATTGGAGGGGATGGCTCTATCATACTGGGGATTGCTATTCTTTTGCATACTCACTTGAGCTGTAACTACTGAACGCTTGTTCCTGATGGGTCCTCCTTGGAGGAGAGGTCTTCCCCACACGGTCCTGGATGCTGGAGATTCATACAGGGTGGAAGGAAGACGGCGCGGCTCCAGCTAAGCTACGGCGGTTGTGGAGTCTGTGGTAGTGTGGTGTCTGGTGCGGTGCTTGTAGGCCTCAGTGCAAACTAGGACGCGTCTATCAACGGAGGTACCCAGTCGGGGTGCCAGTAGATCCGTTACAGATACATAAGTATTTTATAAACCAAGTGCAATCAAGAAACCTTCTATATCCATTTACACATTGCTATCCTGGGAAATAGCGAAGTCAAATAGTCCAGGAAATGGTAAGTTCAGAAAAGATAACCACTGGAACAACTGGTCAAGAATCTAACAGAAGAATTGGAGAAGCCCTCATAATTAATTAAAGGATGGCCAAAGCAGTGCTCGGTTACATCACAGTGATCCAAGTCTATGCTCCAACCATGAATGAAAAAGAGGTTGAAGTTGTCCAATTATGCATGGATATTCAACACTTCCTAGACATAACTCATAGAAAAGATGTCACTCTCATTATAGGCGATTGGAATTCTAAAGTAGGGAAACAAAATATATCTGGAATAAAGGCCACGTTTGGCCTTGTAGTACAAAATGAAGCAGGTGAGAGATTAGTAGAATTCTGTCAAGATATTCTCTAGTTCAAATCTCTAGTCATAGTAAACACCGTCTTCCAACAGTCTCAAAGATGACTCTACACATGGGCATCACAGAAGGACAATATAGAAATTATATTGACTATAAACTTTGCATCCAAAAATGGAGGAGCTCTATTCAGTTAGCAAAAACAAGACCTAGAGCTGACTGCAGATGAGATCATGACCTTCTTATTGCATAGATCAGGATTAAACCAAGGAAAAGACAGAAAATCATGAGACCAAGCAGATACAAAATAAATAATAAATAAATAATGGACCTAAAGAATAGATTTAAGGGACAAGACATGGGGCCATATTCAATTCCAAGCCCTCAACTCGATCGCAATCGTCTGCGATTGCGATGCTATTCATTTGCTCAAGGACACAAGTTACTGTACCAAAGCTGAAACCTTAAACCATGCACTGGCTTGTAGCAATTCAGGGTTGGAACATGATCAATTACGTAAGCTAACCTTACAGCCAATAGAAAATGAGACTGTCATTATAACGGCAGTAAAACATGGAGGTTACATGTCAATCAATTAGGTTCGGGGGCTCGACATGCAATCAGACTCGCAAAATATCAAAATAAAGAATTATGAAAATGAATGAAAAACTGTTCTAGTCCATATGGGTGGCCTGATATGTATTAACTCCTTGATTTCCGAGTTTGACACCAAAATGAAATATAATTTTCTATTGCCAATTTGCGAGTTTGAGACTTGCATTTACAGTGAGACTAATGGGTGTTTAACCCCCTTGCGAGTCCTATCTGGTACCAATAGGATTTTATCCTACATTTACCATTTACAGGTGTGATTGAGATTGAGGAATTGTAGCAATTGAATAGCGATTTGCAATTTTAGCGATTGTAACTTTTGGGGGCTTGAAAGATCAAAGACTTAGATGGTTTGTAAGTTACAATTTTGACAACCTCAGTGAATTTTAGCCGGTAATCCGGGTAGCAAAAATATGCCAATTAAATAGCAAATTAGTTTATGGGCTGCATTACAGGCTCCAGTAAACAACATTTGCATAGGGGTCCATATTACTCAATTGCATAGGGATCCATATTTTTAGCTTCCCCTGTGTCACTTTATGAATCCCTTGTTACCTGGTTTTTATACATATGTATATATATATATATAACAATTTTTATTTTGAATAAAATATGCAGTCCATAGAGTAGATCCTGAAAAAACATTTAAGTAATAGTTTTGTTAAGACTGTTGTGAAAGTTAATCATAAATTACTTCTCAGAGATTTATGATGAATGATATTTATCTAGCTTCCTAAATTTATATTTGTTTCCAAGGCTTTGATAAAATGGTCTTTGTTTGTACTCTAGAGGATATGTGCAACAAATTCAATTTGACATATCCAATATATTTGTAAATTATATACTTAATATAATAGTAATTTGTAACGTTGAGTAAATGAGAAATGACTTGGTATAATAATATAGCAGATTGTTGGAAACGTCCTTCAAAAATGAAATAGCTCATAAAGCTTTGCGTTCTTTACCCATCACTTTTTATATGTATGTTTATGCTTTTGTGTCATAAATCAGAAAAAAGGAGGGGGGGAATTAAAATAAGGAACTTTACTAGAAACTCATTCAAATGAATAATACAAGGCCACTAGGAGTGCCACCAACATTCTGGTTGAGATGGATCAATGGATAAATATAATTAAAGCATATAAAATCAGCATAGACAAAAGGGTGGATTTATATAAGGATTTCCCTGTGATTCATTTCAGAGACCTCCTGTCTGAGGGGCTATGCTATGCCACACAAGCTAACTGATAGCCCTGCAATAAGATATATTCAATCAAAGGGGTCTAGGTCCAACAATCAATAGATACATCGAATAAAAATATATAAAGGACCATTTAAACAGAATGCAACTTTATACGAGGAATTCACTGCAGAGACCTCCTATCTGAGGGGCTATGGTGTGCCCCACAAGCTGGCTAATCGCCCTATAATCAGATAGGAAAGAAAAATAACTAAGAACGCTTTCAACCGAAATGTACAATTAAAAATCATGCATACTTTTTTTGTCTCAATTAACCCACATTGGGAGCGATAATGTAAATATCATTGCAAGCAAGGTGTTGCAAAACACCTTCTCTTAAATCCATATTAGGCATATAATCTGTCACTGATAATAAGAAAAGCTTGCTTTTGTGTCATAAAGACTGAATATGAATCTGCATTAATAGATTCCACTAACCTATGAACTGTAATCACCTTGCTTTTCAATATCAGAGGTTCTTGTACAAGGGATGGACAAAATAATGAAAACACCTAATGAACACCTAACTATACACAAATATTTAGGACGTTATAGGACCATGTGTAGGACCACCCTTAGCCTTCAGTTTAATTTCTTCTTTGAATGTTGTCATATAAGTCCTGAACTATATGTAGTAAGATATTGCATTATTCTTAAAAAACCTCCACCACCACTTTCTTTCCCTCCTTAATCGTCTATTTCTCTCCCCGATTCTCATCCCTCCTGTCTTTCTCCCCAATACTCCATCTTTCTCCACTTTCTCACACTGTCTCCCCCATTTCCTCAATCCCCCTCTCTCTCCACCAGTTCACCACGGTTCATAAATGTCTCCAACCACCCCCATACTACCTCACTTTCTCCACCCCTTTCCTACTTTTCCCCAGTTCTGCCATATCTCCCTTCCCCATCCTCTCTTCTGCCTCTTTCCCTCCACTTCCCCCTTTTTATTTCCTCATCCCCCATATCCCTTCACCCTCTCTTTTAATCTTTGCAGATGCAATTTGTACACATTTGTCATATGCTACCATTTTTCAGACTTCACACATTAACAGCCTTATTAAATTGTGATTCAGTATATTTAAAAGGGCTCTATTTAAGCACATAGCATATTTTATTTACAGAGGTTTTTAGTTAGTGAAGTCCTTGCTTTTGGATAGAAGTTCACTAACTAAAGACTTCTGTAAAAAAAATATGCTATGTGCTTAATTAGAGCCCTTTTAAATTTAATGAATCGCAATTTAATAAGGCTGTAAGTAATTTTTGCATTTTTGTACAGTGAAAATTTGGCCTCTTTGGAAATCTGATTGTTGCCTCATGCTGTTTTGAAAACTAACATGGCAAAGTGCAAATTGATATACCTCTTTTATAGCTGACACATACTGCTAATTGTCATTGAAATGCTGCATTTTCCACAGGGAGTTTAATAAAGTGTATCACCAGGGTCCCTGGGGCAGAGGGGTCATCAGTTATGAGATGCTTGGTTGTAGGGGATCTAGTACAGCGGGGAAGAGCTGGTCCTAGTCAGGGGACTTAGGTGTTAATGGGGAAGGAAGTTGGGACATATGGAGGGTCACCAGGGCTGGATTAACCATTAAGCAAAATAAGCATGTGCTTAGGGCATCAAAGGAAGGGGGTCACCACAGAAGTTTCCATTGCCTGATTTAACATGGACCATTTGGTGCAAAACTGCAAACGGTGCAGCTGAACCAGGTTCCACAAAAAGGAGTTCCAACAATAAATGAAAAATTGCATATATATATATATATATATATATATATATATATATATATAAATATAAATAATAATAATAGAGATTAATGATATACATTGTAACGGTATATTATTGTTTATATTTTGAGTTTTATATATATATATATATGGAGGCACCAAAATATTTAAAGTGCTTAGGGCCTCTAATGGTCTTAATCCAGCCCTGAGGGTCAAGTACATCAGTAGACAGAGTGTCGCCATTCCTAATCTGATCTGATTCCCCCTTGGGTAGCCAGGATCATATGGTCATTAGCCTGGGTAGTCAGTTAGGCTCCAGGACAAAGGGGATGATTAGGGGAGTGACATCACATGATGGACAGCCCCTCCCCGTAGTCAGGATGGGGGCTGGTGGAGATTAGTGTATAAATATGCTGGGTTCATCAATACATTTGTTGTCAGTCTGGAACTACATAATTGATGTGTAGGTTTCATTCTGAGGTATTATTGCAGCTGAACCTGCATTGGACTCTGTTACAGTTGGTAACATTTTCTGGGTGGCTCTGCTGTTTCCTCTGGTTTGTTAAGCATTTTGGTGACTGTAAGCTGGGTTGGTTATGTTCCTGGGTTGGTTATTAGTTCCTGTCACAGTAACTAATAAAATTAATATTGAACCCCTGAGGAAATCCAGAAACGTGCGTCGGGTGACGCAGTATGTTGGACTCTGATGACGTCTCTAGCTAGCATCTAGGCAGCGTTCCACATTTGCCACAAGTCCATAGCTTATCCTTCAACAAACTGCTGAATACGCCAAATAGTTAAATGGTGCAGCTTTTAATAGAATTTAGGAGGGATGTTACTAATGGGAGGAATTTGAAAGAGGAATCATTCTCTATTGAGACAACTTTATATACAGCATTTCAATACAAGCAATATACTGTAGCTCATATTTATACCAATGCTCATATTAGTACTGGTATAGATCTTTGTAACCATTTATGTTGCCAATTAGGAGTAACTCCTCAGCACCTTACTAATTGCACTTTATACCGCATGATAGTGCAATATGTCACTGCAGAACCTTACTACAGCACTTTTAGCACTCAGCACCTTCGCTTTTGTACCAGTCACTTTGTACTGGTACATATATTTTTTGTTTCAGTCACCTTCTATATGGTCTACACTAATACTTTTAGGTGTTTATAATATATGCTGATTATTTTTTAAATCAATAGAGATTTTTATTATATTCCAATAGCAGGTCCGACTGTATATCTCTTTATTTTTATTTATTTATATTAATAAGGATTTTAATTATTTAATAAAAGTTATATTTTAAATGTTTTTGCCCATTCAATTGCGATCAGAACAGGGTGTGCCCCAATTCAAATGAGATCTGTTCTATCCTCTCCTTTTCCATTACATTTATTATTATCTCAGAAAGCACCCTTGTAATCCTTCAATAAGATCAACACTTAGAGCCACCACACCCTCTCTTTTTTATTCAATAGTAAACTTACTTTCAAAGAATAAGAATACCCACCTCTAGGTGTGATGCTTGTCTCCAACCTCATAAGCTTACTAAAGGGCTTTAAGATCAATCTGATTACATAGGGACAGCTTGAGTCTTGAAAATGAATCACAGAATATCATCCTGGCCAAGGGAAACAAATTTAACACATCAAAGCTCCAGCCAATAAGGACCAATTTGTTGATACAAGGTTTAGTTTTATAACTTAGCACTACCTGCCAGCCAAAACCTCCCTGCCTTTATATTTTGTGGAGATAGCAGCACCTACATATTTTGTTATATGATTGAATGTAAATTGTGTTATTGATCAATCTTACCTGAAACATATTGCTCTTGTTAGTGGGAAAATAAAGGTTTACTTTGAAGGGACACTGCAGTATTTAAAATAACAGAAGATATCTACACAACTTTTGCATTTGTACTGAAATTCATTTCATTGTGTTTAGTTGTTCAAAAATCCTGCAGTTATATATTTTACATATTTTACAGGACTTATCTGGTGACTTAACTTAAGCCTAAACAGTATAAAGTTTAGAGCACTCTTGTCATTTGTCTGTTAATGAGAAAAATCACCAATTTATACAAATTATTTATTTGTTAAAATATATAAAAAACACCAATTTTGAAATTATTTTCTAATATATGCGTAGGGGTAAATATAGGTTCCATGTACATTTCTAAACATTTTATTCCATATGAATCTTGCAGCAAAGATCCAATGCCACAACCTGTATAGATCTTATTTATAGCATATATTGCATCAAAAAAAACTTGCATGGAAAAAATCCCCAACTAAACATTCATAGACTTACCCTGAAGTTATCAAAATGTCTTCTAATTTCTGCCAGTTGAATTTGAGAGTAAACACGCTCTAAAAATCCAGGCTAAAATAACATAAAATTAATAATTAATTTTGGCCAATCAGAGGTAGCTGCAATGCTTTAGCAAAGTCTGGGCAACCTGTCTCTGCAGCAAACCGTCATGGAATTTGTAGTCTGCCACATATCCATGTAAGAAGGTGCTATGCATTTTTATGTTTTCTGCAGCTCTAAGAATAACATAGAGTTTACATATAATCTGCATATTGAAGATCAGAGGAGATCTAAAACGGTTGAACTTGGTGGACTAAAGTATTTTTTCAATCTTAATTACTATGTAACTATGTAACATATCAAGTACAGTAATACTACTACACTGCACTTCTATGGAACTCATTCTATGTATCAACTGCTACTGATTTTTTTTTATTTTTATTTATCTCTCATTTTCTGTTTGGCAGAACTAACAAACACGCAGCTGGGCATAATTAGCTGTAAGCTCTCAGCTGTGCAGATTCTCTCTGCAGCTAAGAATCCCTGTAGCAAAGAATAACATACAGTTTACATATACAATACAATCATACTGCTATACCAAACACTGGTTGCAGTGTGGAATCACCCTTGGTTAAAACTTCTGCTGTTTTTTTTTTTTTTTTCCTTTCTCTCCCCACTCTCCTCTCTCTCTCCTTGCCACCCAAACATATAATCAAATACAACAGGCAGATTGAACTGCAAAGACGTTTGGTAAGTAACAAACAGGTTACAATCTGTACTTGGATGCTGTGTTTCTATAGGCTAGTATGGGTTGCTGATGTAGGCAACTCTGGGGATCTGGAAATTTAGATTTCAGTTTGCTGCAAATAAATCTATAAGTAGTTTAAACCTTTCAATCTAATACATATTTTTCTCCTAATCATTGGCTGTTAGATCAGAAACATTTACAATCAGTGTGTTCAAAATATTTGCTGTACAAATGGAAGTCTTTCAATCTATTAATTCTTTGTAACATTAGTAGTTACAATATATTAGGAGCTATATAATTTAGGGTTCATAAAGTAAAATGGTAATATTCCAGTTTATTTAACTTTAACCTCATATTACTTGGCTTAGATCCTAGGGCCCTCATTCAATTGCTATTTGGCCAATTGAATAGGGGTCTAAATAAGCACATAACATATTTTTTTTAAATAAGTTTTTAGTTAGTTAAAACCTTGCTTTTGGATAGATGCTTACTAACTAAAAACTTATTTAAAAAAATATGTTATGTGCTTATTTAGACCCCTATTCAATTGGCCAAATTGCAATTGAATGAGGTCCTATGTGATTTAGAATACATTGTTTTTATTTTTGGAGTGATTGTTTTTTCAATAATTACATTTTCCCATGTCCCCAGCAAAATACATCAGAAAAGCTGGGGGATCCTCTTGTGAGAAACCCCAAAATAACTTTATGATAGACCCACTCTTTTTCTGTATATTATGTTAATTAACATTGAAATAATAAGACATTTTTACAATGAGCTCTTTGCAAATGATTTACAGCCCACAGCAGTAATTCCTGCTCTGTAGAAGCAAAAGATTTTTATGCAGGGAGTAACCAAAACAAACTTTGAGGATGAGACAGCCCCAGGAGCCAATAGGAAATGTGATTCTTGAACACAGTAGAAGATCTGGTGGTTGTCTCATGTGAAATGTCCTATTCTAGGCCATTTAACCTTGTCATCTCATGTTTGAGCATGTCTCTACTATAGTACTGAGTTAACAACTGCCTAAAATGTAATAGACTATATTATCAGCATTATTATTATAAGCATGACTAGTTATACCTATACAATTATGATGTAAAAAATAAGATAATTTTATAAATCAGTTACAATCGCCAAAGTATTGATTCCAATATCACTTTTGTTTAAAGATCATTTATTCATAATTGACTAAAATCTTGATAACTTGCCACAATATATAGTCAAGCAGTAATTTATTTATTTAACCACACTATTTAACAAGTGGAATTTAAAAAATAAACTACACCAATCCACTACATTTGACAAGGTAAAGTTGTATGATCAATCGTGTTGACATTATAGTTATTTTAAAAAAAAACTATATTAGTTGTTATATTTAGATTATATATAATATAGGTGTAATTTTTCTTTGCAAAATAATAATAAATCTTAGTCCTAAAGCATTCAATTCAATACAGAGTAAATTCGGCTAGTAACAAGAAAGTTGTTCAAGTTATTACTTTAAAAAGTGCACTTTACAGAATTTATATCATCAATATTGTTACTTAAATTCAATATTTGATTTGTATTTTTACCTAATAAAAAACAATAAATAGGTGGGACCTACCCTTAGATAATTCCAAGGCTACTAACATACCTTTGTTTAGAAATAAACAAATGTGATAGTACTGCTCAGTACTTTTGAAGTATATTTTAGCAATAGGAGCTTCAAATAATTTCATTGGTCAAGTAATGGGTATACTGTATTACCAAAATGTTTAATGCTTACATTTTAAATGATTCAATATATTTCTTCCTTTTTTTTGTGTGTTTTTTTTACCATTAATTTTATATACCGTGTATACTCGAGTATAAGCCGACCCGAGCATAAGCCGAGGCACCTATTTTACCACAAAATACTGGGTAAAATGAGTGACTCAAGTATAAGCCGAGGGTGGGAAATGTGCTGCCCCTGTGTCCCTCTTGTGCCCTCTGTGTCCCGCTCTTGTGTCCCCCTCTCTCTCCTGTGTCTCTTCTCCCCACTCCCTTCCCTGTATCTCTTCCCCCCTCTCCCTTCCCTGTGTCTCTTCCCCCTTCCTCATTCTCAACCTCCCTCCTAAACCCCACTCCTCAACCTCCCTCCTCATCATCCCTCCTCATCCTCAACCTCCCTCCTCAACCCCCTCATCCTCAACCCCCTCCTCCTCAACCCCTCCTCCTCAATCCCCCATCCTTATCCTCAACCTCCCATCCTCAACCCCCTCCTCAACCCCCTCCTCAACCTCAATCCCCCTCCTCATCCTCAACCCCCTCCTCAACCTCACTCCCCCTCCTCATCCTCAGCCCCCTCCCCATCCTCAACCCCCTCCTCATCCTCAACCTCCCTCCTCAAACTCAACCCCCCCATCCTCAACCCCCTCCTCAACCTCCCTCCTCAACCCCAACCCCCCCATCCTCAACCCCCTCAACTGACTCGAGTATAAGCCGAGGGGGCCCTTTTTAGCCTTAAAAAAAGGCTCAAAAACTCGGCTTATACTAGAGTATATACGGTATACAAAAAATAAAAGTAAAATTTTAATTATCAATGTTAAAAAACCATGAGTGCAATAAATAAACGGTATATTGGTTTGTATATTTTATATTAATTTAATTTAAAATGATAGAAGAGTGAAGTCCTATATTTATCAAATATTGTAAATATGTCTCATGTCTTATAAATTCACTTTAGTTCACGGTATGATTAAATTTTTTTTTAAGTTTGTGTATTCAGTCACATAATATATTTTTCTTATTCAAGGTAAAATCAATTTTTTTAAACAATATTGGTCTTTATATTTCCCTATCAACCGAAAAATATAATATTGAGACAGTTGCATCTATCAAAAAGTCCATAAACTTCTGGGACTGAACTGTATATGATTTCCATGGGGAATACGTTTTTTATTGGTTTGGATTTTGTTCATGAGCAACATGGATTTAGAAGTGTTCCATTTTCTTTTTATAGTCATTTCTTTTGAGTATATTTTTTGTAACATTGTATGTGATATTTAATATTTTTGTTTGTTCTAAGAAGTTTATTTTTACTTTTCAATCTTTTTTTTCTTCTTTTTAATATATTCTGGTGATATCATGTCTTCTACAGAACCTGCATATCATACCAACTAAGCTTTTTACCCAGTTTTACATTTATTTTTAAAGGATCGCTGTAGTTCAAGAAAATATAAATACTTCTTTGTGAAGCATATAACAAAACTCAACCTCGAATTTGTCTGACTTCTCTGCTATGACATGCCCATCTTGGGTGGCCCTACATGGTATAGCTCACAGTTTCATTGCACCACAACAAGGTAGCGATCCAGATGGCGATAAATACAAATACAAAGTCACAATCATCACTATTTCTACTGATTGCATTGTTTTCCTCTCTTTTGAAGAACTTGACTTTATAATGTGCAATATATTTTGACACAGTTGAAAATAAAGACTTTTTCTCTTAATAATAATGATGGACATTTTGTATTTGTTCATAAAGGGATTTGAAACATGGGAGGAGTGGAAAGAGCAATTGATTCAAGAGGTTTTCAACTGGCAAGAGGACATCCTTTGAGATTAGAAGTAAAAATATTCCGCTTTAAAGAAAGAAAAGGGTTCTTCACAATAAGGGTGGTTAATCTGCGGAATTCTCTACAGCGGATTCAATAAATAACTTTAAAAGGGGACTGTACTTATTTCTAATTAAGAAGGGAATTCAGGGTTATTCCAGATAAACTAGTCTATTTACTAATCCAATATGGCAATTACAAATTGACATTATTAAGAGCATTTTGAAACAGAGACAAGAAAATCATACAGCTATGTCCATTTATCAATGACCAGTTATTTATACAGTCTGATAAATGGTAAAAACTGGCATGCTGGAGGAGACCAAAAAGTACCAAAATTCTATAGTACAAGTATTAGTTGCATTTAAAAAGTGTATTGCAAAGTTGTTATTTTAATCTACATTATACTGATGGGTGTGGCAGCAACAACAAATCCTTTCCTACCAGACATTATTCATATTTTCTCTATATATGGTATTTTATTATTGTTCTTGCCACGTATAACGTAAAACTTCTTCTATTATTATTATTTACTAGTAATTTGCCCGTCATAAATGATGGTGTCATATGTTATGTTCAATTGTCTGTTCTGTATCTCTTTGTGTGCCCTCACGGTGCGCCCTCTCTCTCTCTCTGTGCTCACGCTCTCTCTCTGAACTGTCTCTCTCTCTGCGCCCTCTCTCTCTTTGCGTGTCCATTTTCTCTCTGTGCGCCCTCTCTCAGCAATGCGCACTCTCTCTTTGTGTGTCCATTCTCTCTCTGTGCGCCATCTTTCTCACTGTGCACTCATTGCGTAATTTGTGGCTACTTAGCAGTATTAGCTTGTGAGTAACGCCTGCACAGAACGCACCGCGTAGGAGTTACTCACAAGCTCATAACTATTATAGTGGATAGAGTGTCAGCATGTTCTGTAGCATTAAGGACAGGGTAAATATATAAGTAAATATATAAGACAAACATGACAAAAGGTTACATATTGGTACAAAAGATATAGAGATGTACCGATATTTAAATATGTATATAATACATGTGTGATTTCAATGTCCACATTAATAGCCTAACGAGAGAAGTTAAATGTTTTAATTGGGTATTTATAATAAAAAAATATTTTTTTCAAAATTAAACTTGTTTTCGAAGTTCAGACTCAGCTTCTGCTGGTACCCACCCACTATAAGGTCAATTGGGGAGGTAGCTTTGTCTAACCGCTTATAATCTAAGGGATTCTGACATAGGACCTGGGCTTGTTCTATGTTACTCAAGTTGGATAGCACAGCTGCTGGCTGGTTAGACTCAGGTACCTAGGACCCAACGAGAACTACAAGCAATCTGTACTTTCCCTATGATCAAAGGGACTACTTCAAACATGTGCTGCAAGCCAAAACACCTGGACAGTCTCCCTGAATACTCTTAGTTGGAAGAGGCCACTGACTGCATTACTATTGTTCTACACTGTATATAAGCTGTGTGGTGTATTACAAAAAAAATATTGTTGCTTTACAAGGATACATGCTGTGGGCTGTATTTCTTGTGTTGGGAATGCTTATAGATATTTTGAATTTTTTAAAATTATTTTTGGTTCCCGTCTTCCCTTATCTTTGATTCCTGTCTTCACATTTTGGGATAGTTACACAGGACCTTTAAGTATGCCTTTTCCTTTTTATTATTCTTCATTATTTTAAATGACAACTGTAGTTTGGTAAAATCATAAAATGCTTGTGAATTATGTAACAAAATTATAGCAGGTATGCAAGACATTTTTAAAGAAAAGCATAATTCCAATTATGTCATCGGGATTCCATTTTGGACTGCTGGTCTGCCTATAGCTTGAGGGGGATGATTATCCTATGGGGCTCAGTCTTCCATTGAGTTGTTTTTCCAAGTGTTCTACTTAAAGAGGATATTTTCTTCAGAAGTGAATAAAGATCTTAACTGAATCAAATGTTGTTCCACCTCCCAGGTCTTGAATCCTATTATGAATAAAGACTAAATGTCAGTGATTATTAAACCAAAATGTAATACAAAATACTCTTCATTTTCAACTGTGTAAAACTAATTTGCACATTATAAAGTCACATTCTTCAAGAAAGAAGAAAACAATGGAATTGATACAAATGCTGATGATTATGAATTTGTATTTGTGTTTACATAAGTGATCTCAATAATAGATAGCCTTGACACATCTGGCCATTAGGTTTTCGATTTTCCTGGTTGCTCTTCAGCAGCCAAATGTTCATTGCACATAATGCCATAGAGGGGACATTGTAGGAGTTTAGTCATAAACTGAAGTACAAAATTATATGAAATACACTTATATGAAAATAAATATAAATTAGGCTAAAACTCCTACAGGAAAAATTGCTCAAAATGACTATGTATGTCTTATGAAAAAGATGTTTGGAAGGAAGTAGAATCTGCAGTTTAATATATAAAAGTAAAAAAGTAAAATGATTTTAAGTATAGCTTGAGTAGCTTTCTGCATTAGACGGCACAACCATACTAGAGGACTATTATTGGAGCATGGAGCAATGAGGACAAATTTCATGATTGCTCAAAGATTCATTCAAACTTGTAGTTCACCTAATGATATATATAAAGTGAACATCACATTGCTCTCTATAATTCATCACTGCACATCTGACAGATCCATAGACCTATGTGATTTATCTTTCATAAGCTCCACTTGAAACGTGCACTAGGCTAGTTTTTGCAAAAGGAATAATGTGGCAGATAGTTATCTGATAGATATGTATCAATCACTACATGGTTGAATTTTTATATCTCATCATGCTCTCCATCTAGCAATGTTTCAGATGGTAATGAAACCAGAAGATTGAGGTCGGGAATAAAATACATTTTTAGATTGGAGAATCAAATTTTGTTCAGCTTTACAATTCAGTACAATTCATTCATTCATTCAAATATGACCAAATACAACAACGTCTAGAATCCTTAAAATACTATCTGCGGAAACTTGGAATGATCAAACAAGGTTGTACTTGAAATCGTATTTTCTTTGATAACTCAAACTGAACTTTTGGCTGCAGGTTCCAAATTTGTTATGTATATAGATGTATTTAATTGACTAAAGCCCGCAATTACATGCTCACAGCCCCAACACCTGAACCATGAATCTGTAAGTACCATTTAAGGGCAGGATCATGATCAATTCAGCAAGCCCGTAAGTTACAATTTAGACAGTAAATGAGATCGTCATCATGACGTCAGTAAAACATGGAGTTTAAACTACAATCAATTCGTGTTTAGAAGTCCGATTCACAATCGGACTTGCAATCCAGAAATGTGGAAATCAATGAAAATCAATAAATCATCTGTTCTAGTTCATGCGGGTTCCATGATATGTATTAACACCTTAATTCCCGGGATCGTTATAACACGTAAATAAAACATTTGTTGTTGTTATTGCAGATTTGCAAGCTTGAGACTGTGGTTCAATTAATTATAATGTCTTTCATTGCTTTCCCAGTATTTTTAAATACAGTATTGCGTGTTTATTTACTTTTGCAGTGTAACAAACAGGTGTTTAACCGACTTGCAGGTCCTATCTAGTATTCATAGAATTTTTTTATACATTTGTCATTTACGATTTTGAAGGCAATCGTGGGCTTGTTGAATTGTAATTAAATATGGATTTTGCTTCTTTAGCACTGGTAACATTTGCAAGCTTGAAACATCAAAGGAGGAGATAGGACGGACAATCGCAGGAATTTTGGAATGCGAGTAGCAAAATGTAGCCAATTAAATATCTATAGCATTTACGGGCTCCATTATGGTCTCAAATAATTTAGATTTTTTTTGTTTTATACTATAGGTTAGAGGTCTAGAATTTGTTAATTTTTACCTATTAATTTAATCAGTGAATTACTATTTTTCCATAATGCCATCCCCCCCCACCCCCCCACCCACCGGCTATATAAGCTCCAGCATTCTCCACCTCCTGAATTAAGTATTGTGTCTGTAGTGGAGCCCTCATGGGAAGGACTATCAAAATTGGCATACCACACCTGCAGTTTAATAGTGGTGGTGACTAGAAATTGTGTACATGGCCAGCAGATCTGGTTACACTGCTCCCTGCTACTAATGTGTGTTTCAGAGAGTGGTTTTCAACTTGGCACTGCCCCCTGGGCTCCCAGCTACAATACTTCATACAGGGGGTATAGAGATTGAGCTTGTGCAGCCTGGGGGACATTGAAAATCATGAGGTAAGTGTTTAAATGTAGAGTAAAAGCTTAATAAATGTGTTTTTTTTCTATCAATGCAGTTCAGGTGATAGGTAAGCTGAGAGACAGGTTTAAAGGGCTTTAAGATCAAAGTGATTTGATTATATTAGATAACCGGACATGTACACTTTCATAGGCTTTGTTGCCGTTGTTTTGTCGTTCAGGCACATATTTATGTCCATGGTCATACTGATCCACTTGGTATTCATGGCAGCGATACTGGAGTGGTTTGCCAGCTCCTTCTCCAGTGGGCCACATCATACAGGTACTGGTATTCAAACGTGGTCTCCCATCCAAATACTGACAGGCCCAACCCTGCATGGCTTCAGGGTGGTGTGACCTCTTGATTGAATGATATTAATGATGAATGCCTAATATATCTAGCTTATTAGTGAGGCTATTGTTGGTACATCAGGTGCAAAGCAACAGGGCCAACAAAGGGTAGTGGCCAACAGCTACTTGCAGCAGCCTGGCATAAAGGGTACTATCTCCTTATTAGGGGAGAACATTATTTTTACAGAAACATGCTCTTGTCATCATGGTATTATCAGACCACCTACATATATCTGATATTGCAGATCAGAGGAGATCTTAAAAGCTTGAACTTGATGGACTGATAGTTTTTTTTCAACCTCAATTACTATGTAACTTTGTAACTATATTGCAGAAGGGGAATAAGGTTTAGCCCAACTGTATGTGCTCTGTTGTCAATTGCATTCAATGAGGTGGGTTATTGTAACACTATTTTACATTAAAATCATTAAAATAAATATATATATGCGTTTAATTAAATTAAAATACACCATCTAAATGTGAATGAAGTTCATTATTTAACTAAAAACTTGGCTACAATATTTCCTGGTACGGATATTGTTCATATAAACAAGCATTAGAATATAGAGTTGTTATTTTCTGCATACAGTACATACAGTACATACAGTACAGACTCTTACAACACTAATCTTTGAAGTATTGCTTTGAAGCTGTATACTCAAGGACAACATTGACAGATTAATTATACCTTTTATTTTTATCAATAGGTCCATAGGCATAATAATCATAATTAATAATGTTAAAAACAAGAAGTAGTCAATATAAGAGGAGCCAGACATTTCTTGGAATCCATAAAATGTCTGTTTAATGCATAGGATAATCATAGTGCATTGATCAAGAAGTTAAGCAGTTATCATATTAAACCAATAAAATTCAAGAATTTAACAACACAGACCATTACATTATTACACACTTAGGGTTTAATTCTAATTGTGGCCATAAGTCTGCGATTGCTAGCGGACGGCTTATGGCCATGCGTAGAGCTACGTCTGGTATTCACATGGACGGCGATGCAAGGAGGTCCCTCTTATGGCTGATCGTAAACCATGCAATCGGCCGTAAGCATTGACGGGCTTGAACCTGATTGCGGCCGCTATCCCGTAGATCTGTGTTCAAGCCCCCAAATCGGAAGAATACAAAGTCAAATATATATTCAAGGAAGCACTGTAAAGCACTGTAAATGATGGGGAATACAAGGTAGACATGAGTATTAAAAGCACTACATCCCCCACCTCCTTAATGAGGTATTGTCTCTGGAGTGAGAGCCACCCAAAGGGGAATGTTCTCCCAACAGGCATACTATGATAGTGGGAGGCTACTAGAAGGAGTACATGTGTACATTGTAGCTACTACTACCTGCTACTAATGTGTGTTTTATTGAGTGATCTCAAACATTTTTCAATTTGGTATCTCCTTTGGCTGGTTCCCACTCCAAAGATCCATATGGTGGAGAGATCTAATTCTTATACAGCCTGTGTCTTTAAAAAAAGGAATTCATTGATTAAATGCACAGTAAAAGTTTGTTCTTATAAAGTCCTACCTAACTATTCTTTATAGAGCCCTATATAAGACCACTACCATGACCCTGTAAAGTTAAATATCTCTAAAAACTATGTAGGTTAGAACAAAAAATGGTAAGTGATACCTGATAATTTTGGGCATGTTTTTGATTTATAGAAATGTTTAGCAACATGACTTCATCTTGAACTAAAGTGATCCTTTAAACCACTAACATACTTTAGAAGCAGAATAGGATTTTGCCCATCTATGTGCTATTTGCTCTGTTGCCGTCAATTGCATATAATTAGGTCGATGATTATGACACAAGTTTAACTATTTAATAATAAAAATACATGCATTTCATCAATATATAGCATCTAAAAATGAATGAAGTTCATTATGGTTT
Organism: Discoglossus pictus; assembly: GCA_027410445.1. NCBI lineage: Eukaryota > Metazoa > Chordata > Amphibia > Anura > Alytidae > Discoglossus > Discoglossus pictus. The sequence goes on along the minus strand of CM050164.1, from coordinate 447,460,696 downwards.
TTGATGCTGTTATTGCTCACAAAAAAACAAGCATTAGGATATATAATTAAAAATATATTACAAAAAATACAGACTCCTACTACCTTAATCTTTTGTTTTAAAATTGTATTCTCAAGGACAACATAGACAAATTACTTTTTTATTTTTATTTTAATCAATAGGTCCATAGGCATTATTATCATAATTAATAATATCAAAACAATATGTAATCAATATATGAGGAGCCAGACAATTCTTGTAATCCATAACATTTCTGTTTAATAGGTAGGACAATAACAGTGTATTGATCAAGAAGTTAAACAGTTGTCTGATTAAAACAGATACAATTCAAGAATTTAACAACACAGACCAGTGAATAATTACACATCTATTGTAAATAAAGTATTTTAATAAACTTGCAGAGTAGCTGAACTGCCTCCCAAAATTAGAAAAGCACTAAAAGCTGGCCATACTTTGTAATAGCCAAATTCTTCTTAACTTCTTAAGATGTTTACTCTTGTCTCTTCATGGCACGCTATTTATTTACTATGTAATTTATTACACAGTATGGAAATTTTATGTAAAATATTAGAATAGTTAAGGCTCGCTAATTTTGTCTACCTCAAAAATTAATTAGGTTGCTTTTGCTACTGTGTAAATCATACCTGTATCTTTAAGTTGATTTCAGTCATTCTTTTCCCGTGGGTCCGTTTCATGGGGCCAGCCTGGCTCCTGTCCCTGAGCTTTTTCCTATTTGATCCTGAATCACTGTGTCTTGTCTTTGTCTTTAACTTCTTTCTCTCAAACCTATCACCTCCTGTCTTGGACGTCTACCAGTTTGAACACTGTTTGCCTTCCATGAGCCTCGGTATAACTAACCAATCAATATCCACAAACTCTGATAGTCTTGATTTTGATTATGATCTTCGAGTCACATTGCTGTTACTAACATCCAGATTCAAGAACGCATCAAAGATTCTATCACAATAAGTCTAAGCTCAGGCTTGAGGCCTCAGGTTGATCTCTATGGCTCTATAGCACACCTGTGGGTTCATCTTTTGGCTAGCCAACATCCTAATTGCATAGCCCGATATGAGGGTATCCTCAAAGCTGTTCACTTGCAAGCAGTATTTGCCACATGTAGTGGAGAACTAACAAAAGTGGAGTGTTAGAGAGGGTTTTGCAGTTTTCAGCAGCCCTCATTAAACCAAGGTAGGTTTCATCAACTATTCTAGAACATTGTTTAGGGGCAAGGTAAACCAACGGCATAGGAGGATGATTAAGGAAGATCTAGAAGGATTGAGACAACAGCATGAATTCCAGATATTAGCCTATTGTCATGTTAGCATGTGACCTGTGAATGGCTGATAAGTCAGCATAAGATTTTCAAATTAAAGCAGAATGGGTATGGGAGGTGGAGGAAATATTGCAACACGACTTCCTTATTGCCCAATTTTAGGATTAAAAAAAAAAAAAATCAAGGTAGCTTTTAAATCTTACATTAGTACTTAGCATTGTAGTTTCCAGCAGATGTACTTTTCTCCACCCCCTGTTACGTGTGAAGGAGGATCTGCATAGAACGGTGTCAGTTACCCTTTTTCTGATCCTTGTTGGTTTGCCACTGCAGTGAAGTAGGCAAGTAAAGACTGTTATTAGGACAACAGGTAAAAAAATTCAATCAGGAAAGAACCTCTGGACAGATCCTCTGGCACCTTCTTCACGCCTGATAAGGAGTAAAGAGAAGCGAGTCTGCTGAAAGCAAAACACAACATTTCAATTTAAAGTGTCACTAAATTCAGCATAATTTGGACAACATCTCTGTAAAGATCTCCTAAATCATGTACTTTTTTAAATACATGCATTTTTCACTGGAAAATCAAATCAAATCTGTGTTTACAATGTTTTTGCATTACTGCAGCCAACCAGATTGCAGGGGGGGTGTCTCATTCAAGTCAATTTCCAGTTTGTAGGGAACAAAATATTTTTTGTAATTTTTTATGGCAGAAAATTAAGGTTTCTTCTTTTGCCATTTTCTCTGTAATTTAGGGAGCATTTATATATTTTTCAGCTATGCAAACAGTTTTTCTTACATTCTGGTTCTTTATCATTTTCCTGCTTTGAAGTGTGATGCAGTTTGGCTGTTCAACTAGAAAAAGTCGCAAACCCCTATAATAAGGCAAACTTTCACAACGATTCACGGTGAAGTTTAGTGAATCCTACCCAGTATCACAACAGATTTTATTCAACATGGAAATGTGCAGCAGAAGAGTAGACACAAAACTTATGAATTGTTCTGCTGCTTATGCCTGAAGCATTGCCCTGAATAATACTTGTTCATACTTACGGTTCCAAAGCAAGCAGATATTTTGCATAAATCTTTTGTATATGTTTTATATTTATGCAACATTATAAATAAACCATAAATACAAAATAAACAAAATGTAAATGTCGAGAGCTGTGTTTAGAATAGTTTTAAAGTATTGTACAAATTCGTACAAAATATTCAACTTGCTATTCAATGAATATTAATATTACACTGCTTATTTGTGAGTTACAGAGTTACATACCTGAATTTTTTTTATGTATAAGCATGAAACATGATTGCAATGAAAATGTAAGACACGTCCTTTCTATATTCCTCAAAAACATCAGTTAACTTAAAGGGACACTAACAAGTAGATGTTCTAATGCTATAGTAAGTATATGAAAAGCACATTAATGTTATATTGAAAAGCTAATGGATTTAGTACATAATGTCCCTTATAAATGTGGAGTGTAGAGACGCAGAGAACATTCACATTCACAGCCTATTGTTTTCAACTCTAGAACAGAAACTGCTGACTCTATTAACCAAACTGGAGTGCTTTATGAGTGTTAGTATAAACATTGTTCAGAATACTACTTTTTAATTGAAGAAATGTAACAACATTGGCAGATAATGTAAGCTACTGTTGTCAATGCCATTATAGGATATATCATTGTCTCGATATATTAGACTGTATACTCCCTTTTTTCAACATATACTTGTCCATAATGCATGCCCACTTTCTCCATAGTTTACCTTCTACTCCTACATAGAGAATAGATTGACCTGTATTTTAGAGCAGATGCCAGGAGATGGCAATGACCAACAACAGGCCAGAAGTCTGAAAAAGAATGAATACCAAAAGGTTCAGGGCTGGTGGACTGCAAGCAAAGTTGAATAAACCAGCCAAAGGTCTAGGGTTGACTGAGTAGAAAGGAAGCCCAAATAACAAACCAAAGTTTCATGGTGGGCAGAGTACAAGTGAAGTCCAATTAACAAGCCAAAAGTTCATCACTGGTGGAGTACAAGCAAAGTGTAAATAACAATCCAAAGGTGCAAGGCTGGCTGAGTACTAGGTAAGTCCAATTAACAAGCCAAAGGTTCAGCACTGGTGGAGTACAAGCAAAGTGTAAATAACAATCCAAAAGTGCAAGCCTGGCTGAGTACGAGGGAAGTCCAATTAACAAGCCAAAAGTTCAGCACTGGTGGAGTACAAGTAAAGTGTAATTAACAATCCAATGGTGCAAGGCTGGCTGAGTACTAGGGAAGTCCAATTAGCAAGCCAAAGGTTCAGCACTGGTGGAGTACAAGCAAAGTGTAAATAACAATCCAAAAGTGCAAGCCTGGCTGAGTATGAGGGAAGTCCAATTAACAAGCCAAAAGTTCAGCACTGGTGGAGTACAAGTAAAGTGTAATTAACAATCCAATGGTGCAAGGCTGGCTGAGTACTAGGGAAGTCCAATTAGCAAGCCAAAGGTTCAGCACTGGTGGAGTACAAGCAAAGTGTAAATAACAATCCAAAAGTGCAAGCCTGGCTGAGTACGAGGGAAGTCCAATTAACAAGCCAAAAGTTCAGCACTGGTGGAGTACAAGTAAAGTGTAATTAACAATCCAATGGTGCAAGGCTGGCTGAGTACAAGGGAAGTCCAATTAACAAGCCAAAGGTTCAGCACTGGTGGAGTACAAGCAAAGTGTAAATAACAATCCAAAAGTGCAAGCCTGGCTGAGTATGAGGGAAGTCCCATTAACAAGCCAAAAGTTCAGCACTGGTGGATTACAAGTAAAGTGTAATTAATAATCCAATGGTGCAAGGCTGGCTGAGTACTAGGGAAGTCCAATTTGCAAGCCAAAGGTTCAGCACTGGTGGAGTACAAGCAAAGTGTAAATAACAATCCAAAAGTGCAAGCCTGGCTGAGTATGAGGGAAGTCCAATTAACAAGCCAAAAGTTCAGCACTGGTGGAGTACAAGTAAAGTGTAATTAACAATCCAATGGTGCAAGGCTGGCTGAGTACTAGGGAAGTCCAATTAGCAAGCCAAAGGTTCAGCACTGGTGGAGTACAAGCAAAGTGTAAATAACAATCCAAAAGTGCAAGCCTGGCTGAGTACGAGGGAAGTCCATTTAACAAGCCAAAAGTTCAGCACTGGTGGAGTACAAGTAAAGTGTAATTAACAATCCAATGGTGCAAGGCTGGCTGAGTACAAGGGAAGTCCAATTAACAAGCCAAAGGTTCAGCACTGGTGGAGTACAAGCAAAGTGTAAATAACAATCTAATGGTGCAAGGCTGGCTGAGTACAAGGGAAGTCCAATTAACAAGCTAAAGGTTCAGCACTGGTGGAGTACAAGCAAAGTGTTATTAACAATCCAAAGGTGCAAGGCTGGCTGAGTATGAGGGAAGTCCAATTAACAAGCCAAAAGTTCAGCACTGGTGGAGTACAAGCAAAGTCTAATTAACAATCCAAAGGCCCAAGGCTAGCTGAGTACAAGAGAAGTCCAATTAACAAGCCAAAGGGTCAGGACTGGTGGAGTAAAAGCAAAGTTGCAGGGCTGGATGTGTACAAGTGATCCAGGAAACAAGCAAAAGGTCAGGAACAAATAACAATCTAAACAGTAGTCCGAGCGGAACAAACAACATACAAAAACAGGTCTGTGTGTGAACTGCCTCCATAAGTTGGCTTTCAGTAGGACAGGTGAAAGCAATCCAGCAGGTGGAAAACAGCAGATAACCTTAAATACTTCGATAATGATTTAAAGAATGCTTTATAAAAAGGAAGAGTATATTTAGTTTTTTTTGCTGCATTAGGCCCATTCAGATCTGTGAGCCCCCTAATGAGCGCTATTTACTCCTCCCTCTTGTTATATTCCAGTCACGAGTTTACCACACACCTATAAAAAACTGCAACTGTAAGGCCCCTATTTAATTGAGCAATTGTTGTTTACTGGAGCCCGTAATGTAGCCCGTAAACTAATTTGCTATTTAATTGGTGTCTTTTAGGTACCCGCAAACGATCTACGGGATACAGGCTGAAAATCCCTGCAGTTGTCAAAATCATAACTTACAACCCATCTAAGACTTTGATCTTTCAAGCTCGAAAAAGTTAGAATCGCTAAAATGGCAAATCGCTATTCAATTGCTACAATTCCTCAGTCCCGCAAATGTTCTCACACCCGTAAACGGCAAATGTGGAAGAAAATCCTACGGATACCAGATAGGACTCGCAAGGGGATTAAACACCTGATCATAGAACTGTAAATGCAAATAAAAAATCAATACTGCAGTTTAAAAGACAAGAAAAGTGATGAAAGACATTAGAATGAATTGCACAACAGCCTCAAGCTCGTAATTCTGCAATAAAAAATATTTATTTTTATGTTTCATTTTGGTGTCATATAAATCCCGGGAATCAATGAGGTAATACATATCAGATATGAGTCACATATCGGACCTCTATTACGCAGCCTATTTACACTACACACTGCACACATTGCTGACACACCTCAGCTCCACAACAGTGCAATTCTACATTGTATGCTGCAGGAACATGAAAACAGATTGTCAGCTCTTCAGCACAATGCTACCTGCATGTATTACTTCTAAATAGGTAAAGTATATTCATTTATAAATTTATAAATTATTTCATTACCATACAAAAACAAATATACACAAAAACAAAAAAAAACACTCACAATAAACACAAAACCCATTCACTGCGCGACACACAACGCTGCTCATAGCACACAAAGCCTTGCAATAAGCGCAAAAAACAGATCACCGCCGACAAAACAATAACAGCAAAGTGCCTATAAGAAAAAAGAATACAACAACCAACAGCCTCACAAGGAGCGCCGAAGGATCTCGGACCACCCAAAAACAATTATGTCTGGCCCACACAGCATTCCCTGCCTTACAATTTTATTGCCCGTAATTTTTGACGGGCAAGTCGCAAGTGTATTTATAAACACAATACTGTATTTTAAATTAAAGGGAAAGTGATGTTAGGTATTAAAATGAATATCATATCACATGAATATCGTATCATATAACATTCTCAAGTTCGCAAACCTGTAATAAAAAAAAAAAAATTCTGTTTAATTTTCCCTTTTTTATAGATCCCAGCAATTAATGTGTTAATACATGTAGTAGAGCTCGCCTGGACTAGAATATCATATTTACTGATTTATTAATTTTGCCTACCAGGGCAGCTGCAGGCTTGGAATTTAATGTGGCTGTATGAGAGCATAGGCTGAAATGTATTTATGACTCATAAGCTTTTTATGTACTTTGCAAATGATTAATACGATAATTTGCTATTCAATTGGCGTCTTTTAGCGAGCTGCAAACCATCTTCGGGTTGAAGACTGAAAATCACTGCGGTTGTCAAAATTGTACTTTACAACCCATCTAAGCCTTTGATCTTTCAAGCTCGCAAAAGTTACAATTGCTAAAATTGCAAATCGCTATTCAATTGCTACAATGCCTCAAGCCCGCAAATGATATCACACTCATAAATGTCAAATGTAGAAGAAAATCCTACGAGTACCAGATAGGACTCGCAAGTCGGTTAAACACCTGTTTGTAGCACTGTAATTGCAAATAAAAAAACAATACTGCACTTTACCAGACATGGAAAGCGATGATAGACATTACAATTAATTGCACAACAGTCTCAAGTTCGCAAATCTGCAATAATTGTTGTTGTTTTTTGGTGTCATATCAATCTCTGGAATCAATGAGGTAATACATATCAGATATGAGTCGCATATCGGACCTCTAAACGCTAATTGATTGATGTGTAACCTCCATGTTTCAAAAAAGAAATGAGTTAATACTTATCAGGCCACTCACATGGACTAGAACATTTCCTTCATTCATTTTTATTATTTTGTACATTGCCGAATTGCGAGTCTGATCGCATATCAGACCACCTAAATGCTAATTGATTGACATGTAACCTCCATGTTTTACTGACGTTATGATAACCGTCTCATTTACTTTTGGCTGATTCTTAAATAGGTAGTTACGGCCTTGCTTTATTAATCATGATCACACTCTGAAATGCATGGTTGTTCGGCTTTTTGGCCAGGTAGATGAGGCTTGATCAATTGAATCGCTCAGTAATTGTAGCAAATCTCAAGCCCGCAGACATATGGCCTGTATAACGTGATCTGTGGGCTTGCAATTGAATAAGGCCCCTAGTGTAATAAAAATAGAGATTAAAAAGATTCACAATAATTATTCAACAATTATTTCATTTATGGTGGGCAAAAGAGCGATAGAAGCCTCCACAGTACCGTAGAACAGTAAATAAATAGTCCATTTGTTTTCACATTTCAACGTCTAAACCAAGTTAAAATACTTGTTTCCTGCTCAGAATTCCTGAGAAATACAGTTATTACACTGCATTGTGGGAAACTGGGCAGGGACATGCAAATATGTCCACAAAGCCAAATACCATTTCAAACATGGCTCCTTTTAATCATATGCCTGCTGTAATACAAAGCTTTAAGCAAAGCCCAGGATGGATTAAGTACAAGCCAGAAACCTTAGCCACAGACAGCACTGTTTCGGGGGTTATTGCCTCTTAGCAGTTGGAGACCGGTTCCTAGCTTGTGTAGTAGATTTTATGAGGGGGTAGTTTACCACAACAATCATTTAATTTATGATGGGCAAGTAAATGATTGTTTTGGTGAATAGTGATGTTCCGAACAGTTCGTCAGAGAACTATTCGCGGCGATTTTCGCATGTTTGCGTCCGCCACGAACGGCGAACACATGCGCTTTTTGGTTCGCCCCCTATACTTTATCATTGAGGAAACTTTGAACATCATTTATTTTATTTTATAATTTTTTGTGTGTAATCTATGCCTGCCTGCCAGCGTGTGTGTGTGTGTGACAGGCTAACACCTAACAGCTTATATTGTGCTTATTTTCACTACTCATACCTGTGGTGTAACATACATTGAAAACAACCATTTTTTTCCTGTAATCTAATTTCAGTTGCCTTCCTGTGTCAGGCTCACAGCTTATATTGTGCTCAGTGACATAAAACAACACTTTTGTGACTGTAATAGATTGAATAGCAATTGCCTGCCTACAGGCGTGTGTGTGAAGCCTATTGCATCTACTCTGCCAACTTTTGCCAGTGCACAATGATACGTCATATCTGGTGCAACCGTAGTGTACAGTGACATAAAACAACACTTTTTTGACTGTAATCGGTTGAATACTAGTTGCCTGCCTACAGGCCTACTCTGCCAACTTTTGCCAGTGCACAGTGACACTCATATCTGGTGGCACCTTAGATTGCACGCGCAGTGCCCCAAATTTGAAGTAGGAGGTCCGACCAAGCATCTTTTTCCATCTCCCGCTTCCAAAAATCAATGCCATATACACATCCCCTAATAGTGGACGTAACAGGGATTAAACCGATAGGAATAGTACTACTTAACAGTACACACCTTATAATAATGCAGACAGAGGCAACGCAGAGAGAGGAGTCTGAAGAAGAGGAGTCAGAGGAGGAAGGTGGCTTTGAGGAGGTGGAAGACCAATCACAGCAGGTGTCCCAGGGGGCTTGTTGTCACCTTTCGGGGACCCTTGGTGGCTGGGTGGAGGAAGAGATCTTCAATGACATCAGTGAGGACAAGGAACGGGACATGGCTAGCTTGGTATCCAACCTTGTGCAAATGGGGAGTTTGCGGTTGTGCAAAGGGACTGTTTGCAGTTGTTTGCGGTGCATTAAACGGGGAGATTGGTCTGTTACTGTGAAGCGGGTGTAACTCTTACACTACCTGATCGATACAACATCATACCTGATGTTTTAAAGCATGTTATTCCAAACAATTTAGGAATGTTAGGTGATTTATGTTTAAAACATGACTATGCATCAACTATGTAATTTTCCGTGGGAGTTTTGCCATGGGTCCCCCTCCGGCATGCCACAGTCCAGGTGTTAGTCCCCTTGAAACAACTTTCCCATCACTATTGTGGCCAGAAAGAGTCCCTGTGGGTTTTGAAATTCGCCTGCCCATTGAAGTCTATGGCGGTTCGCCGGGTTCGCCGGGTTCGCCCGTTCGCGAACATTTGCTGGAAGTTTGTGTCCGATGTTCGCGAACCGAAAATTTGATGTTCGTCACTAGTGGTGAACTACCTCCTCAAAAAAATCCACTACACAAGCAAAGGAACCGGCCCCATGATAATGAGAGGCCGTAAACTTGCAACAACTGTGCGTGGGTGGGATTCCTAGCTTGTATATAATCCAACACTAGCTTTGCTCAAAGCTGTGTGATACAGCAGGCATATGCTTAAGGGAAGGCATGTTTGAAATGGTTATGGATTTCAAGAGCGAAGCCTTTGTTGGCATGTTTGCATATGCCTGCCCAGGGTCCCATAGTGTGTAGTAACTGTATTTCTCGGAATTCTGGGAATGAAACAAGTTTTTTAACTTGTTTTAGATATTCAAATGTGAACACAAATGTACTATTTATTTACAATAATTATGTCTTATGAGACATACAAATGTAATTAAATAATAAGCATTCATAACAGTTTTTTTTTACTTACCTTGTGGTGTATATTTACAAACTTACAGTATCAGAGAAATGCATTGTAAGGTGAGCGTGCACATTTGCAGTAAGTTTTCATTGGCAATGGGACACATATAGTGGCAATATAAGTAATTGGGTGGAGATTTAGTTTTAGCATCATATATATAGTTGTGGCAATGCAAGTTTGTTGGTAACGCTAGCAAAGTTATGGGCTTGCGCATGCGCAATGAGTGCCGAAGAAGTTCATCGCGAGGCCTGCAAGTTGCGAGTCTGCCGCGGCCGGGAAAGTCGCTCATTGCGGGGCTCGCGATGAGCGACGAAGGCGATCAGCGCGAGGCCTGAAATATAGAGGGAAGAGGAGAGAAGCATGCAATAGACCCAGGGGGACAGGCGAGGGCCGCAATGGGCGCAGGAGCCCGTAAGTGAGGTTGGCAATGCCACTTTTTTCATGCCAGGAAGTCGGTTTTAACCGTTGCCATTTTTTTGGCAAGCCCGTAACTCAGAAGACGTTTTGAGACCGCAAAAAGACACCAATTAAATAGCACATTATCTTGCAAACTCAAGGGTGTGGGGGGGGGGGTGCAGGCGAGGGCCGCAATGGGTGCAGGGGGAGTGGGAGGGAGCCGGTAAGAGAGGTTGTAAGCTACTTTGCTATTCAATTGGGGTCTTTTTTGTGGGCTCCGAAAGGCTCCGAGTTACGGCCTTGAAAAAATGGCCACCGTTAAAGCGGAAACTTTTTTTCAAGGCCGTAATTTGGAAGCCTTTGTGGGCTTGGGGAAACTGATCAATTTTTCCAAGCCTGCAAATGTTTTCACAGGGGAAGGGAGAGGGAAAGGAGAGGGGAGAGAAAGACAGATGGGGAGGGAGAGAGGGAGAGGGGGGAAAGAGATACAGAGAAGGTAGAGGGGAAAGAGACACAGGGGAGGGAAAGGTAGGAAAGAGGCACAGGGGTGGGAACTGGGGGAGAGGGGGGAAAAGAGACACAGGAGGGAGTGGGGGAAAGAGACACAAGGGAGAGAGGGGGGAATAGACACAGGGGAGAGAGAGTGGGGCAAAGAGACATAGAGAAGGGAGTGGGGAAGAAGAGACACAGGTGAGGAGAGGGAGGCAAAGAGACACAGGGGAGGGAGAGGGGGAAAAGAGACACAGGACGTAGAGGGGGCAAGGAGACACAGGGGAGGGGGTGGAGGAAGAGACAAAGGGGAGAGAGGGGGGAAGAGTCAGAAGAGACATGGGTGGGAGAGGGATGGAAGTGACACAGGGGAGGGAGAGGGGGGAAGAGACACCGGAGGAAGTGGTCTGAAAGAGACACAGAGGTGAGAGAGTGGGGCAAGGAGACACAGGGAATGGAGTGGGGTGAAAAGATACACAAGGGTGAGAGAGGGGGGAAAGAGACACAGGGGAGGGAGTGTGGGGAAGAGACACAGGTAAGGGAGAGGGGAAAGAGTCACGGGAGGGAGAGGGGCAAGGAGACACAGGGAAGGGGGTGGGGAAGAGACACAGGGGAGGGAAAGGGGAAGAGGGGGAAAAGAGACACAGGAGGGAGTGGGGGGAAAGAGACACATGGGTAATAGAAGGGGGGAGACACAGGGAAGGGAGAGCGGGGCAATGAAACACAGGGGAGGGGGAGACACAAACAACAGATAGTACATTAAAAAAACAGAAAACACAATGTATAACACTATATCATGCCGTCATTTTTGACGGTCAAGTCGCTAGTTGAATATATTATTTGAATAAATTAGACTTAGTGAATACTATGAGTAAATTGTGATGAGATGAGCTTTATTGTTGCTCATCTCAGCCATTCGTAGCAAATTAATCCCATTGTCCTTCTATATTTCAGCATTCAGTATTTTTACTGAATATCTTCAGAAATAAAGTACATTTTATTACCATGATTCTATGCTTCATCTATTGAGAAATAATCTGAAAAGTATGGTATAATACATCCTAAACAGTTATAACTTTATGAAGCAATTACCTAAACTCAGACATTTATCAGTGTTATCTAAGGTTATTGGTTCGATTTCTGTAGATTTCTTCCGTCTGAAGAATAAAAAGTGATTCAGTGAAACATTATAAAAGTTCTTTTACCAAATAGAAGAAATTGCTTTTACTTCTCAATTGTACATGAGCCATTCATTCCAATGAGAACAAGAAGACATTAAGAGCATTTTACCCTTTCATTCAATCTACTGATTGTGCCTTTCATTGGTTTATATTTTGATCACTGATAGCACATTACAGTTTATTTGATGCAGTTTATGCATGTACTGTATATTCATTGAATTAATTTTGTTTCATTTACACTTTAGATAAAATACATACCGTATATAAATACCTAATTTCATAGTAGTGTTTAATTTTCAGAAGATTGCACCATTTACATGATATTAGAAAAAGAGCAAGACGGAGAATAACTTTGACCTACCAGAGGTCTCTCTAACTTACTGTTGGCAACTTGGTCCATTCATCCAGGTGAGTTAGTTAAAGGGGCTCTGCTGCGCCAAAATTTATTTTGTAGGCTATTCATATACATTGTACTAGACTCTTTTTTCTAAAGTGGATCATTTCTGAGAAATCCAGAATAATTTGTTCTGCATATGAATGCAAATGAGGTGCTCCAGAATACTAAATAGGTGCTTTAATGTGCTAATTATAATCACTGTCTGCTTCTCTGTTCCTGTGGGGGAACAAAACAATGATCCCCACTGTTGTCAGTTAGAACCCCCACCCTTATCAATATCTCGGAACCACATATAAATATATAAAATATTTATTTACATTGCATTTTTCTGTTTTTGCTTAGTCGTTCAATTGGGTCTGACTCTCAGTGACCCTATGGGCTGCAGCATGCCAGGCACATCTGTAAGCCACTGCCCCTCTGAGCTCCATCAAACTCATGTTAATTGCATCAAGAACCTCATCTATCAATATCTGCCTCTATCTTCCCCTTTTTTGTGTCCCTTATATATTTCCTGCCATCAGAGTCTTCACTAGGGAATCCTGTTTTTTCTATGGCTAAAATATTTGAGCTTCAGCCTCAAGATCAAACCTTCCAGGGAACTGTTTGTCTTTATTTCCTGTAGTATTGCATTTTTCTGTAGATATTTATTATTATTGCTATTATTATTATTATTATTATGCAAAGTGACAAAATGCCTAATCAAAAGGGTCTACTGAATCTGCAGTACAATGCATTTATTCCATAGTTATAATGTATCCATTGCTCATTTCTAATGAAAAGTTTGTGTCTTTATGATCAATACAGTTGTAATACTTATTAAAAACTTTATTTAAAGTATTTAAGATTTATGAAAAGTTTGTTAAGATATGTTATCAGTAAAATATATGTTTGGTGTTTTGTTTAAAAAATGATTTTGTTGCCATCGTTAGTCATGTAGAACTTGTATAACTGTTTGTAGCTGATATGCTTGAAATGCCAGCAAGATATATTCATATTAATTTCACAAAATAGAAATGAGGATGAGTTATTTTCCAGGCTAATTTAATCAATCTAAAAAGGCTATTTACATGGAAAAGGTATTATAAATAATGCTTGGTCATCAAAATGTAAACACTCTGATGATCCAGTTGACTGATGATGTATGCAGAGAGCAAAGCTCCCCTGCTCATTTATGCCTCCCTCCATCTTTGTCACAGAATTTGTAAATGTAACCAATAATAACTTATAAAAAAACAATTTAAATATACTAGAAACATTTAATATCCTACAACAAGAGATACCAGATTAAACTAACCCTTTAATACCCATCTTTCTGTGTGTTGACCCAATAATAAAACATAACCTTTGTATTACTTATGTACCACTGTACCCCTTTGTCACAGAATTTGTAAATGTAACCAATAATAACTTATAAAAGACAATTTAAATATACTAGAAACATTTAATATCCTACAACAAGCGATACCAGGTTAAACTAACCCTTTAATACCCATCTTTCTGTGTGTTGACCCAATAATAAAACATAACTTTTGCATTATTTATGTACCACTGTACAGAGGCTACAGAATGAATATGTTGACCTGGACTGTTCATTTAAAGTAAATTATTTTATAATAGTGCCAGAAAACTCCATACAGCTACTGAATGACACTGATTTGTGACTGATTATATTCATGGAGGGATAATACTCTCCTATGATGCTACGTGATATAGATTGCAAAAATCATAATAATTAGTTAGTAGTGTCGAGTGCAAGCATTGAAACATAATATAAAGTTTAAGTGCAGATAAAAAAAACATGGGCCCCTATTAAATTGAGTAATTGTAAGTTACCGGAGCCCGTAAACTAATTTGCTATTCAATTGGTGTCTTTTTGCGAGCCGCAAACGATTAACGGGTTACAGGCTGAAAATCCCTGCGGTTGTCAAAATCGTAACTCTGATCCATCTAAGCCTTTGATCTTTCAAGCCCGTAAATGTTACAATTGCAAATCGCTATTTAATTGCTACAATTTCTCAAGGCCGCAGATGTTTTCACACCCGTAAATGTCAAATGTAGAAGGAAATCCGACGAGAACCAGATAGGACCTGGAAGGGGTTTAAACACCTGTTCGTAGCACTGTAAATGCAAACAAACAATTAATACTGCACTTTAAAATGCGCGGAAAGCGATAAAAGACATTAGAATTAATTGCGCAACAGTCTCAAGCTCGCAAATCTGCAATCAAAATTGTTTTTTTTTATGTTTAATTCCAGTGTTATATTGGTGTTCGGTGTTAATACATATCAGGCCACCCATATGGACTAAAACATTTCCTTCATTTATTTTTATTATTTTGTACATTGCCGGATTGCAAGTCTGATCGCATATCGGACCCCTAAACACTAATTGATTGACATGTAACCTCCATATTTTACTGACATCATGATGACGGTCTCATTTTCTATTAACTGTTTCTAAATCGGTAGTTACGCCTTGCTTAATTGATCATGGAATATGGAGTATAATTTTGGGCACCACTTCATAAAAAGGACATTTTAGAGCTGGAAAAAGTACAGAGAAGGGAAACAAAACTAATAAGTGGAATGGAGGGGCTAAGTTATGAAGAAAGACTAACCAAATTAAACTTATTTTCGCTAGAAAAAAGGCGTCTACGAGGAGATATGAATACCTTATTTAAATACATCCAGGGTCAATATAAGGCTTTGTCAAGTGAACTTTTTGTAGCAAGAGATATTCAACCGACAAGAGGACATCCTTTGAGGTTAGAGGAAAAAAGATTTCACCTTAAACAAAGAAAAGGGTTCTTCACGGTTAGGGTGGTTAAACTGTGGAATTCTCAACCAAAGGAGGTGGTGACAGCGAATTCGATAGATAACTTCAAAAAGGTGTATATTTTTGAATAAAAAGGGCATTCAAGGCTATCCTAGATAACTAACGAAGGAATATTGATCATGGAAGAAATTTGATCGCCAGTTTCTGGGGTCAGGAAGGAATTTTGCTTTTTTTTCCCTTATGAGACAATTGGAAAAGTTTCAATGTTTTTTTTTTTCTGTTTGCCTTCCTCTGGATCAATTAACAATTAATAACAAATAGTCCACATATTAAAAAGATCAATAGAGATCTAAAAAGGTTGAACTTGATGAACTAACTCTTTATTCATCATCCAATACTATACTATTAATAATTATTTAACAACTAATTAATAAATAACTAATCCACATATTGCAGATCATAGGAGATCTTAAAAGGTTCAACTTGATGGACTGAAAGTCTTTTTTCAACCTTAATTACTATGGCCCTCATTCAATTGCAATTTGGCCAATTGAATAGGGGTCTAAATAAGCACATAACATATTTTTTTAAAGAAGTGTTTAGTTAGTAAACATCTATACAAAAGCAAGGTTTTCACTAATTAAAAACTTATTAAAAAAATATATGTTATATGCTTATTTAGAGCACTATTGAATTAGCCAAATCGCAATTGAATGAGGGCCTATGTAACTATGATCACACTAGAAATTCTACATACGATTGCATGGTTTATGGTTTAGACTTTTCACCAGGTAGCTCCAGGCTTGTTCTATTGAATTGCTCTGTGACTGTTGCAATTGAATGGAGGCCTATGTTTACTAAATTCTTGTAGCTCATTTCGGCTTACGACTTTTGGCCCATAAGTTGCGGCTTTTTCAAGTAAATCGCTCTGTAATTGAAGCACATTTCAAGCCCACAGACATACTGCCTGTACAACGCAATCTGCGGGCTTGCAATTGAATAAGGCTCTTGGTAAATCCAATTTTCTGTTTTAAGTCTTACACTAGTTCATTGGCATTAACGGATATATGTGCTGAGAAATTATTACATTTATTCACTAAACTCTAAATATAACAGTGGGGAAAATTTTCTAACAGGAATCGTGATAAGTCAAAGGCTCATTGCACCCGAATCTTCACACAGTTTACAAAATCATCAATTAGCTCCATGATGTGGTAATGCCTGATGTAGAAGTATGTATACATTCCCTATCCACCTCTTTACACCTCGCTATTGGAGTAGTGTATGCGTATTAGGCAGCACAATGTTGTTGGTTGGTGCAGGTGCCATATTGGTTGGCAATATGCCAATAATGACAACAAACCCGGTGAAATGATACCATGCCTGTGCACTCTACAGACCACAGAAAGAAAACATTTCACCACAAAAAATGAACTAATGGGGCTCCTTCCCTGAGAAGCTCACCAGCCGACTAAAGAGCTTTCTGACCATGCCCTCCCACCTTACATACTAATTTTTATATCATCTGATTGACTAAAATATATGTCAATCAAATTGTAGCCAATCAAAATTGATGTTCATGACCCTTTTTCTATTGTGTGGACCTTCATGGGAGGATAGAATCCCAATGAGTTCCTATAGTAGTAATTAGGGAATTAAACTTAATACAAAAGTTATCTTAAAATAAAAAAACACTTTAAAAACTAAAAACTGAGTATAAAACATAACCAGTAACAGACTTCAAATAATCTTGGATATAGATTAATGGTTAATAGAAACTAAAAATATCTGGGAAGCTCAGCTCTATGCTGAAGCTCCAATGGTAGCTCAGACCTAGATTCAGTATCTCTGTAGATATCTGAATAAATGCATATCAAATTACTATCACACTTTTTCAAATATAGATTTGCAACCTTGCAAAAAAAAAAAGGTTACAGCGAGATATTACTTAATATTGGCTCAATTAAACAATGGCCTATTATATTGAAAATTAACCCATAGAAATGTTTCTATACTCCCCTACCTAATCCAGCTTATAAATGAAGAAACAGACTTAAACTTCTGTCCGATGTCTATCTACCTTGTCTATCTTGTCAAATACTGATAGTACGTGATCCTGATGTAAGTTTTGGCTAAGTTTAAGTTACAGGGTGGTATACCATGGGGATCCATAGGTGTTTATGCTGTGCCATAGTAATAGGTTATTTTTGGTACCATGGGGTCCATACTTAAAGGCCGTATGGACATCTTCAACATTTCACTATTCGCTATTGCTGATATCCAGTATTACAGGTTTTAACACAACTACAGCAGTATGTTTTATAGTTAAATATAACATATAGCAGTGTATATTGTATGTTAATGGCTAAATACTGCTACTATAATATACTGCTAATGCGTGGTTGGGTTGAGACACACAATACTGAATATCAAAATCACGAGTAGTAAACACCAGGTTAAATGTTTAGTAAATACAGAGAATTCGCAGTTTCACCGCAGCCTCAGGTTACACTCCCATAACACAACTTGTTTACAATAACTCATGATGAGTCGCAATGAGCTAGGAGAATTTATTAAACATAGGCCTCCAATCAATTGCACGCTTGCAGTTGCTTTCATACCGGCCGTAAGTCTGCGGGTTCAAAATCTGCAACAGTTATAGAATGATTTAATTGATCAAGCCCGCAGCTACCTGGCTGAAAGCCTAAACCGTAAACAATGCACCCGTAAGTAGCAGTTCAGGGCGTGATCATGATCAATTAAGCAAGGCTGTAACTACCGATTTAGAAACAGCCAATAGTAAATGAGACTGTCATCAAGACGTCAGTAAAACTTGGAGGTTAAACCTCAATCAGTTAGTGTTTAGAGGTCCGGTATGCGATTGGATTTGCAATCCGGCAATGTACAAAATAATAAAAAATAATGACGATGCTGTTCTAGTCCATGCGGGTGGCCTGATATGTATTATCCGTGATTACTGCAATTGATATAACACAGAAATTAAACGTAAAATAAAAAAAATGTATTACAGATTTGCGAGCTTGAGACTGTTGTGCAATTAATGCTAATGTCTTTCATTTCTTTCAGGTGCGGTATTGATTTTTTGTGAAAATATTTGAGGCCTTGAGGAATTGTAGCAATTTAAAAGCGATTTGCGATTATAACATTTACAGGCTTGAAAGATGGGTTTGAGTTACGATTTTGACAACCGCGAGGATTTTCAGCTTGTAACCCGCAAATCATTTGTTGGTAGCTAAAAGACATCAATTGAATAGCAAATTATTTTATGGGCTACATTACAGGCTCCAGTAATTAACATTTGCTCAATTTAATGGAATCGATACTATTCAAAATGTCTGATATCAATGCAGCCACTTCATTACAGTAACATTGCCGAAATTAAATATGCCTTAGTCTGTGTGCGCTAAAAATTTCTGATGTGCAACATTTTGCAAGGAGAGTGAACTTTTGTGCGCATTGGAGAGTCAGGTGATGATGTTATTGTGTCTTAAGCTCACTAGCATACCTTGCTTGAAATTTAGCATTTGTTTACAATATATACATATTTGAATAAGAATTTGTTAAAAATGACAAAAAACGCTGTATACGATAATTAAAACTGGGGCAATTTCTAGCATCAGATATTCTAAACTGTACTATAATATAACAATAATATTCAAGCATCCCACACGAACAAGGTATTGCAGCGACTGAATACTTTCTGTGCACTAAAGGTGAGACATATAAGAAATGTAATGAGTTTATTGCCACTCTTCTTAAATCCATTCTTACTAAGAACTTTTTTCTTTTTAATAAATGCTGGTATCACCAAATTAGGGGCACTGCTATGGGTATGGCATGTGCCCCTAGTTACGCGAACCTATATTTGGGTCAATGGGAGCGATCAGGCATTTTTTCAATCAGATGTCTATTCAGATGTCTGAATATTCAGATAAAATACTTTTATGGCAATGTTACATTGATGACATGTTGGTCCTATGGTGGTCCTATTCACTCAACACAGGGTCTCTACCAGTTGACTGGAGAAGGGCAGAGGCGATATCTACTGTATTTCTCCCTGGTTGGAAGAATTAAATATACCCCTATAGGGATTAAGACATTTCTGTGTGCGCTCCATGTTTTCTTGTGTGCGCTCGTTTTATGACCTGTGTGCACAATTAAGCAAGGCCGTAACTACCAATTTAGAATTAGCCAATAGTAAATGAGATCGTCATCATGACGTCAGTAAAACATGGAGGTTAAACCTCAATCATTTAGCGTTTAGAGGTCCGATATGCGATCGGATTTGCAATCCGGCAATGTACAAAAAAATGAATGACGATACTGTTCTAGTCCATGTGGTTGGCCTGATATGTATTAACGCCTTGATTATTGCAATTGATATAACATGGAAATTAAACGTAAAATAAAAAAATGGTAATGCAGATTTGCAGCTTAAAGGGAACAGTGGTGCCTAGTATAAAAAAAATTGTAAACTGGTAAGGTACTATACTTTCTTGATCCTTTTTCTGATATTTCTTAAACTAAAGAAAATGTAACATTAACAGTACATGGAATTGTGCACTATACATTTAAACTAATTGACTCATTGCTATTTTTTTGCATTCAAATAAACACTGCAAAGGATAAAAAGAACCCCAATGGAGATGGTCGTTTAACCAAAACAGGATCTTATGTGGTGTATCATAATAATGCAGCAGAAGATCCTGGAGAGTTACAGAAAATACATGAATCCTTTTGGCCGATTGGCTGCTGTCATCACCCCAAAATCAGCAAAGGAGATAGACAGTTCTGCAAAGCTGCATTTCCACAATATTGCAGGTAATTTTCCTTAGAAAAAAGAAAAAAAATAGCTTGGAGTAATCTTTAAAGCCTGTTTTTTAAATGTGAGTTTTGTATCCCTTGATCCTTTTCCCTTTATTTTTACATATACTGTACTCAACACAATTTCAAATAAAACCTCTCTTTGTCAAGTCAAATTCTTTGAAAGAAGCTGTATAATCTTCCTTTTTCCCATTTCTTTAGACTGTACGTCAGACTATTTTAACTTGTCTGTTACATTATTCATCATAAATCTTCTGTAGCTGATGGCTATAAAAGTAACTATAATTTTTGTTTTATTAGCAGTTCTTTTTAACATCTGTAACAAGCTTCAAGTTTAGCTTAGCATTCTTTTTACAATTCTCCAATGATGTGTCGCCTTTCTGTCTCCGCCACATTAAGGTTTAGCATAATTTATGTATTTTTAACATATTCCTCTGCTCTCATCTGCATTTTGTAATTCTTAGTTAATGAAGGTATTAGTTACTCTTTTTTTTGAAGATCTTACATTTATAATTCCTGTTTAGTTTTCTGAGAACAAATCCATATTAGGATAGAAATGGTCCTCGGTTGCTCTATGATTCTGCAGATTTGTCATATTTAAGTTTTTAGAAATGGAAGAGAACTGCAAAATTACAGATTAATTCACTGAATTTTCTAGATGTGCTTTATAGGATATTATTTAATAGTAGCTTCTTCGACTTTATATTTAATAGACAAATGAAGGGCAATTTTGATTAGATTAGTTTTCTTCCATATATTACACAAAATAATGAAGACATCTCTCTTAAGAGTTGATTTATAAATTTGCAAAAGAGAGCAAGATGTTATTACCAACAGGCTCAGCAGTCTTTAAGCGGACAAACAACCAGCAAAAAACAATTATCATGAGAACACACTAAACAGTGACACAAAACAACTTTTAAGAAGTAACAGATTGCAACCGCGTAGTTTAAAGAATCGATTTAATGTCCAAAATTAGCAAATATATTTAGAAGGTAAAGAACGAGTCACGTTTCATCTAAAAATAAGACATCCTTAGATTATATTAGTAATGCTACACAGTTGTGCTCCTTGGATATCCTTCCTTTTTATATTTTAGGTCTTTTTTTTTGCTGGTTATACTGGATTGAAGTATTGGATTCCATTACTGGTGTTTTGTTTGTTCAGATATTTTATGACTGCATATGTTGGGACCAATGTAATTCTATTTTCCTGTGTGTTTTAAAAAAAAACTTTGTATGTTATATCAAGAGCTTCTTAATAGTATTTCAATACAATAAAACACATTGAGCTTTCCAACTTGCCTAATGGCACACTTCCAGACTACACAAAAAGCAGCAAATACACAAATCTTAACTGGGATCTTGGAGCATAGGGCTCACCAAAACTATTGTGCACCAATTAAACACAGGTTTACAACATGATCACGAATTACATACATTTTTTGGGGAGTTGATCAGTTGCAATATTGGGAAAGCCATTCACTCCCACCACCATTTTCTAAATTATATAAATTATACAAAAATTATGTTTATCTCCTATAACTGTGAAGGAGAAATATTAATTTTATATGTAGAACACCAGAGCAATCAGGTTGTTACTTTATTTCCCACAATATTTTATGCCCCTAGGGCACTCATACTCCAGGGTTCACTGGCAGGAAATTATTAGTGGTAGAGCGGATAGAATGGTATGTAAGCCATGTGTGACAATGTGTTGTCATCATTGTGTGCAAGGGCAATTAGGTAGATTTTTCAAACAATGTATCTACAGTTATAAGGGAACAATGAATAAAGATATTTATTTAATTACATATTAATAAAATATTGTAGTTATACGTTGAGGGGGAGAGTTCTGAGAGTATGTCAGGTGTCATAGGACTGGGACAGGTCCCATTATTCATATTTGCATAAAAGCAATCAGATATTACCTAGTATTCCCTGAACTCACTCCACATACCTATTTATTAATTGTGTTTACAAAAAGAACAGAGTACTGTAAATTAGAAATTTATGTATGTTTCTGGCAAAATTATAAAAAAATTACCAAGGCGTAGATAATTTAAATTTGTTTGCATATGACCTGACAATCAATTGTTAATTCTCTAAAATATATTCTTAGATATATTCTTCTAGAAAATATATACTTTTATAGATATCATCGCTATTGAATTTTTAGCCTACTGAGGCAGAGAGTGTATATTTTGTTTCAGAACAAAATCGAAAATCCATATGTGCCTGTTCCAGAAATGTAAATAAACTAAAACTACAATATTTTGGCATCAACATATTCAGGAAGAGGGTGTAGAAATGCTGCAGCACTAACTAAAATAATGCTGGCTTAATTAAATGAAAGAAATTCAAAAAAGGAAATTATTTCTCCAACATGCCTTTCAATCCTTTATCCGATGGATAAAGTAATCCGTAATTAATTTCCTTTCTATCCATACTTTCTTGTTTTTACAAATAAATCTGGAATGGTAAATAATATAGATATTAGTTAGAGACACTTATGGTAAAATATACAAGTGCTGGGAAGAAAAGATGGATGTGATTTGATCACATTTAGATTACACAGGTCGAAAAACATTAGACAGAAGGTGCAAGAAGGCTTATTCTCTCTAGGTAACAGGGAAAAAATACTTTAATAGGGAAATTGGGAAATATTCAGTGTAAACCAGGATGAAACGTCATAAATATATAAAAAAGGCTAAAAGTGCGTATATCCTAAAATGATAGGTATAAGTCAAGAAGGTATCACTGTTCCATAATATTCTGGGATTTTCAAATGTGACCACCTTAATTTTGACATGTAAATATAGTAAATTGTAATTGTTGTATCACTGTGGGCCTGATATAAATATAGTAAGGGCATCAATATTATTTTGTGATATTTTATGATGCTTTTATGCAGACCTCATATGCAAAATATTTGCTAATCATAGGAATGCAACAAAATGATTTCATTAAAAAATGTAGGAATAGACACACTTCTTCTAAAAATAGTGCACTAATCAAAAAGGGGTTAAAAACACTAAGAAAAAAAAACAGGGGTTGAAGCATGGTGCTACAATGTATAGGCAGTACAATATTATATAGGGGAAGGAAAATATCTCCATATATCTCGATGTATACATATATCTATGTCTCTAGGTAACAGTCAGATTTCCTGCATAATTTACTACACATACAGTGGTTTAAAAATAATATAACAGATGTGTAACATAATGGGACAAAAACTCCCAAGCCTACTTTAAAGTCTTAATGCATGAAACATTATAATTAAGTTGAATTCCCAAACCTTTCTCTTGTTGTTTTGGAACGCCCCTTCAACATTTTTATTGCTATGTAAATTGTCTTTTTCTTGATGGTGTGGTAGTTGTGACAAACAATTCTTCTTAGCTGGATGTCTGCCTTGGGATAGTTCCCTGTAAATGAATATGCAAATTATAGGGGTATGCTCAGAGCTGCTTCTGGGGTCACTCGCAGAGCCTGGAGGAACAGTGTGTACTTACACCCCTAATTTGAGTGTCTCAGCAGGAAAAAAAAATATAGTGCTCAATCAGAGCTCAATTATCATTCTTTGACATGCTGCCTACACTTTTATATAGTGATTCTTTAAAGTCCATAGAGAGACAAATAACCACCAACATCAAAACAGCAATCATCTTCCAAATATAAACTTCTGCTTATATGAGCTTTAAACAGGAAATATCCTATTTACTGTCAGGTGGCTTGCTCATAACTGACAATAAAACAATACTTTTCAGTCAAGGTCTTCACCTTATAGTTTCTGGCAGAGCCTCCCAATATCAGCTTGGCTCTCTCCACAAGCAGGAGCTGAATGAAGGTTCTCATCTAATTTAGTACAAAACATATATAGCTTACATTGCTTAATTACATACAGTTTCAAGTATCTCTTGGAGAACCTAGCTTAATGTAAGTGCTGGACTGGCTTGAGGTCCCATCGATATAGAGCACAGGCCTTTACCCTACCCTAGGAACCTTAAATATTATTTGCATGAAGGACAATAGAAGTATATCGTGCTACAAACAGTGGCCCCTGTTCAATTGCAAGCAATTTGCAACAGTTACGGAGAGATTCAAAACAGACCGCAACTACATGGCCGAAATCCGAAACTGTAAACCATGCACCCATAAGTAGCAGTTCAAAGTTACAGTTACGCACACCCGTAACTCTCGATGTAGAAATAGCCAATAGTAAATGAGAGCGTCATCATGGCATCAGTAAAACATGGAGGTTAAAAGTCAAACAATTAGCGTTTAGAAATCTGAAATGCAATTGGACTCGCAATCTGGCAATGTACAAAATAAAAAAAAATAAAAAATGTTAAAGTCCATGTGGGTGGCCTGCAGCCTTATTAAATTGTGATTCGGCCAATTGAAAAGGGCTCTATATAAGCACATGGCATATTTTTTTACAGAAGTTTTTAGTTAGTAATCTTCTATCAAAAGCAAGGTCTTCACTAGCTAAAAACTTCTGAAAAATATGCTATGTGCTTATATAGAACCCTTTAAAATTGGCTGAATCGCAGTTTAATAAGGCTGCTAATATGTATTAACCCCTTAATTCCTGAGATTGATAATGTCTTTCATCGATTTACCCATATTTTAGTAGTATGGAGTTTTTATTTGCATATACAGTGCTATAAACAGGTGTTTAACTGACTTGCGAGTCCTATCTGGTTCTCGTATATTTGCCATTTGTACGGGCGTGAAGGCAATTAGGTCCTTGAGGAATTTTTTGATTGATGAGCTATTTGCGATTTTATCGATTGTAACAGTGAAAGAACAAATGCTTTGCCGGGTCACAGTTATGATTTTAAAAACCGCGGCCCGTAACCCATATATCGTTTGCGGCTCGTAAAGAGACGCCAATTGAATATCAAATTAGTTTCCGTGCTCCGTTACGGGCTCCCGTAACTACAATTTGTGCAATTGAATAGGAGCCTGAGTGTTTGTGATGTTTCTCTAATGTATATATTTCCTGTAGTGCAATGGGTTGTAGACATTATTAGATGTGGCCCAATAAAAGGACCCATGAATATAACATTCCTGGAGTCACATTCAATTTGAAGCCCACAACTCGAACACAAATGTCTGTGGGTGTGTTGCAGGCTCACGTTTATCTTTGATTGCGATTCTATTCAGTTCCTCGAGCCTACAAGTTACTGTTCCAAAGCCAAAACCGTAAACCATGTACTGGTTCTGAGCAGTTCAGGGCAGGAACATGATCAATTATGCAAGTCCATAACCTCCCATTTCGAATCAGCCAATAGAAAATTGGACTGTTATTATTACGGCAGTAAAACAAACCCACAAAATACAGAATTATGAAAATGAATGCCAATATTGTTCTAGTCCATATGGGTGATATGTATTAACTCATTGATATCCAAGATCGATTTAACCCCAAAATTACTGTAAACATTAAAATAAATGTGTGGGCTTGAGACTGTTGTGCAATTACTTCAAATGTCTGTCATTGTTTTCCCTGTTATTTACAGTCCAGTATTGATTTTTTATTTGCATTTACAGTGCTACGAATAGGTATTTAACCACCTTGCAGATCCTCTCTAGCACTTGTTGGATTTTTTCCTTTATTTGCCATTTACGGATGTGAAAACATTTGGGGGCTTGGGGAATTGGAGCAATTGAATTGCATTTGCGATTTTAGCCCCAAAAGTGAGAGACCAAAGGCTTCTGGAGGCTGTAAGTTACCAGTTTAACCATCACCAATTTTTCAAGCGCATAACTCGGAAGTCGTTCAGAGCCATCAAAAAGACACCAATTGAATAGCAAATTAGCTTGCAACCTCACTTACGGGCTCCCGGATCGCCCGAAAGCTCAGTTGAATATGGCCCCTGTTGTCTACTGGATAACTGGATTTTTTAGAACACTTACTGAGGTAAGTAAAGAAAGAAACATACTCATTGCACTTTTCCAGAGAAGTCAGGGTCTGTGTGGGAAATGTAAACAAACTGAAATTCAAATAAGATGCCCCTTTCCAGCGAGGCACACCTAGGCAGCTAAATTGTATTTATAAATCTGGCCATGGCCATAGTCTGAAAACAATAGCTGGAATTCTAACCTAATGATGGTGAGAACATGAGCTATTATAAGTGTCAGTTTTCTCATCAAAGATCTTTTTTTTCATTACAATAAATTCAAAAAGTTATTTATATGTATATTTACCACTGCTGAACCATTAAAATTAAAATCCACTTTATTTTATTAAAATCCACAGACTGCTAACCCACCAGAATCAAGTTAAGATGCAACTGATCTATGTGCACCAATCTTAATGGACATCACTAAAGTTTAACAAGTTTTTAATAGTTGCAGCTGTTGACTTTATCAATTCTCAGGGCTATGACCCCCACTATTAGCTAATATGCAAAGTTCTCCAATTTTCACAATACAGGACTTCTCCACAACATATTAATGAGGTATTCCAAAAAATAAAAACCTTTCCATTGATTAGAAGTTAAAGGGACTTTTTAAAATTTTTTTGTTTTATACAAATGTTTTATTTTTTTTTAAATTAATTTCATCTTCCTCAATGCAATTGGCAAATACAAATTTATAGTTTATTTACTTCAAAGAAGCTCCCTCTTTCTCACCATCTGGAATCTCCTTCTGTGTTTCTGTTCTCTCTCATGTAGGATGCCAATTTTCACAGCTGTAACCTAATGCCACAATCACAGGAAGGGACTTCACACTACTAGTGTTTCATGATGCTCAGACACTTGTCACCATTTACTTACACCAGAGTAGATATGTCGCGAACATAAAATTTCTGGTTCGCGAACCGCGGACGCGAATTTCATCAAATGTTCGCGAACGGGCGAACTGGGCGAACCGCCATAGACTTCAATGGGCAGGCGAATTTCAAAACCCACAGGGACTCTTTCTGGCCACAATAGTGATGGGAAAGTTGTTTCAAGGAGACTAACACCTGGACTGTGGCATGCCGGAGGGGGATCCATGCCAAAACTCCCACGGAAAATTACATAGTTGATGCAGAGTCTGGTTTTAAGCCATAAAGGGCATAAATCACTTAACATTCCTAAATTGTTTGGAATAACATGCTTTAAAACATCAGGTATGATGTTGTATCGATCAGTGTAAGGGTTACACCCGCTTCACAGTAACAGATCAATCTCCCCGTTTAATGCACCGCAAACAACTGCAAACAGTTCCTTTGCACAACCACAAACTCCCCATTTGCACAAGGTTGGATACCAAGCTAGCCATGTCCCGTTCCTTGTCCTCACTGATGTCATTGAAGCTCTCTTCCTCCACCCAGCCACCAAGGGTCCCCCCTGGGACGCCTGCTGTGTTTGGTCTTCCACCTCCTCAAAGCCACCTTCCTTCTCTGACTCCTCTTCTTCAGACTCCTCTCTCTGGTTTGCCTCTGTCTGCGTTATTATAAGGTGTGTACTGTTAAGTAGTACTATTCCTATTGGTTTAATCCCTGTTACGTCCACTATTAGGGGACGTGTATATGGCATTGATTTTTGGAAGCGGGAGATGGAAAAAGATGCTTGGTCGGTCCTCCCACTTCAAATTTGGGGCACTGCGCATGCAATCTAAGGTGCCACCAGATAGGAGTGGTGCGTTCAGTTGTACTATTTATTCCAATTGGATTCAATAAAGCCAATAAACCTGGCCCGTTACTAGCCAGGAAACTACAAACCAAAACAACACAAAATAGGATACTTCAAATTAAGACCTCGAAGGGAGAAAAAACAAACGAACCCAAATAAGATCCAGAAGATTTTTACAAAATTTTACAATACCCTTTATACGGCAACAAAACACATAGATCTACACAAAATAAGGGGATTTCATAATTCCTGTGATCTCCCCTTAATAGAAGAAAATGACTGAGAGACTTTAAATGCCAAAGTGACCCTAGAGGAAGTGAGAAAAGCAGTCCAGAACCTAAAACCTGGTAAGTCACCAGGCCCAGACGGGTACACCAATTTATATTATAAAAAAATTATAGACATATTATTCCCGCACTTGGTCACTCTAACAGAGTTCTAGAAGGCAAGCAAACACCAGCAGAGCTGAACAGGGCAGATATCGCTCTATTCCCTAAGGAGGGCCGAGATGCCCTAGAACCAAAAAACTACAAGCCAATATCATTACTAAACTGTGATACAAAGATCCTGTCAAAAATAATAGAGGATAGAATGTCATCCTTCTTGCCTAAGTTAATACATAAGGACCAAGTAGGCTTTGTCTCCCACAGGCAAGCGGGAGACAACATTAGAAAAGTCATGAACCTACTGTACCACACCAAAGCCTCTAAAATGCAAGCCTGTCTTATGGCCTTTGACATTGAAAAGGCGTTTGATTCCCTGGAGTGGACTTACCTATACGCTACACTTGAAAATTTGGGACTAAAGGCCATTTCATAAATCTCATGCACTCATTATACAAATCATCCAGGGCAAGGTTACAGATTCCGGGAGATGAGAGATCCTTAATTAAAATAGAAAGAGGAACAAGACAGGGGTGCCCCCTTTCTCCCCTTCTATTCGCAATAGCAATAGAACCCCTGGCTCAGACAATTAGGGCCAACACTGGGATCACAGGCATAAAAATAGGCCATCACCATTTCAAAACTTGTCTATTTGCAGACGACCTGCTGTATATGCTCTCAAACCCTACCCAATCGGTCCCAGAGTTGATTCGAACTATGGAGGAGTTTGGTCAGTTTTCTGGCCTTAAATTGAACATAGAGAAGACAGAAGCACTAGCGATTGACTTAACAGCAGTAGAGAAGCAGGGTGTCCAAGAGAAGTTTAATATTAAGTGGGATAAGAACCATATAAACTACCTGGGAATCCAACTAACCCCTAAGCTAGAGGACTTGTACAAAGCCAACCACTCCAAACTTTATAAAACAATAATTAATGACAAAGTATAGGTTATCATGGCTAGGGAGAATAAATACGATAAAAATTAATGTCCTTCCTAGGTTGCTCTACATATTTCGAACACTCCCGATCCCGATTAAATAAAAAGAAATAGAAAATATTCAAAGGAAAATATTTCAGTTAATCTGGAACCACTCTCCCTCACGCATCACAAAGAAAATTATGTACCTTCATAAGTCAGAGGGGAGACTATTGTGTCCAAACTTAAAATATTACCACAAGGCAGCTCAGTTATCTTTCTTCCCAATAGCACATTCTATAGGGCATCAACCGGCCTGGGTGTATTTAGAGAACAACACTTTAAGGCCCTTAACCTGGGACAAGGTGGCTTGGCTATCAGAATTGCCTCAGAGCCTTAAAAACTCGCCAAACCCCCTAATCAGACACTCACTATCATACTGGAAATGCGCCAAGAAACACACAGGTTTGTTCCCTGGATCCACCCAAATGACCCCAATTCTTGACCACCCTCAGGCCCCGAAACACATGAGCACAACATCACAACACTGGTGGAGGTCAAGGAAACTAGATAGACTGGGAGACTGGTTAGTAAAGGGCCAGATGCTCACCTATGAGGAACTGAGGGACAAGCATGAGCTACCGCTGTCAGAACATTACAATTACTGTAGGCTGAGGCATTTCACACACACTCCCTGACCCAGAAACAGGGGACTCTGGTCTTAAATTGGTTCTCCAAAATTTGTAAAGATTAACCTCTATCAAGGGGGATCATTGGGTCGCTTTACAAATATAAAACATTTGTTACTGGTTGAAGTGACACTGGGGGATGGACCGGAGTGGGGGAGCCCTGGAGACCCTTCAGAAGCAACCGGCGGCAAAATCCTCCCAGGAAAGGAGAGGTCACTTACTGAAGCCTGCCCTAGGGTAGCCCAAGGGTGATTGCCCAGGTTAGATATTGTAAATAATAAGCTGATACTGTTGGAGGGATGACAGCTAATAGGACTTTGGTGTTTCCTGCAGATATACTCTTTACTATTGTCTGTTTTACCATGTTTTAGGTATCTCTTAAATTGCAATCACAGTAAAAAATAAGAAAAATTATTAACCTAAAAAGTAAAAATAAGAAGGACTAGCCAGCTAACTTTCACAAAATGTCTTTATTGTAAATATGCATTTTTGCACAACTGCTATGCAAGACTGTTCAAAAATGCTTTATTTTTCATTACATGCTGTATGCCTTCTGACAATAAAAGAATTTAAATGCAAAAATTTGGTATTGTTGCAGCGACCAGAAAAATTAATGTTAGTTTGCCAGGCAGAAAGTGCCCTAAAACATTGCGTCTTGAACCCTAGTTGGTGGCGGATAAGTCACGCAAGTCATACAGCATTCAGGTATAAAATACAGCAGCGTGTGGACCATTATTAGCTCAAGGCAGCTCATCTATCAGGCCTTTTTTAATCGAATGTATCGCCCACTGTCAGTCCCTTCGGGATCCATCCCTCATTCATCTTAATAAAGGTGAGGTAATCTAGACTTTTTTGACCTAGGCGACTTCTCTTATCAGTGACAAAACCTCCTGCTGCACTGAAGGTCCTTTCTGACAGGACACTTGAAGCGGGGCAGGACAGAAGTTCTATGACAAATTGGGATAGCTCAGGCCAAAGGTCAAGTGTGCACACCCAGTAGTCAAGGGGTTCATCGCTCCTCATAGTGTCGATATCTGTAGTTATGGCGAGGTAGTCTGTTACCTGACGGTCGAGTCGTTCTCTGAGGGTGGACCCCGAAGGGCTGTGGCGATGCATAGGACTTAAAAACCTCTGCATGTCCTCAATCAACAACACGTCTGTAAAGCATCCTCTCCTTGACGGCGTGGTCGTGGGAGGAGGAGGATTATGTTCACCTCTTCCGCTGTTAGATTGCCGCTGTGCTGTGACATCACCCTTAAACGCTGTGTAAAGCATACTTTTTAATTTATTTTGGAAGTGCTGCATCCTTTCCGACTTGTGGTAATTCGGTAACATTTCAGGCACTTTCTGCTTATACCGGGGGTCTAGTAGAGTGGACACCCAGTACAGGTAATTCTCCTTTATCCTTTTTATACGAGGGTCCCTCAACAGGCACGACAGCATGAAAGACCCCATTTGCACAAGGTTGGATGCCGAGCTAGTCATGTCCCGTTCCTCGTCCTCAGTGATCTCACTGAAAGTATGTTCTTCCTCCCAGCCATGTAAAACACCACGGATAGGTGACAACGAGCACCCTGGGATGCCTGTTGTGGTTGGTCTTCCTGCTCGTCCTCAAAGCCACATTCCTCCTCTGACTCCTCTTCCTCACAATACTCTTCCAGCGTTGCCGCAGGTCCAGCAAGCGATGCTGATAAGGCTGTTTCTGGTGGTGATGGTGACCACAACTCTTCCTCTTCCTCTTCACGCTCATCTACGGCCTGATCCAGCGCTCTTCGCAGGACACGCTCCAGGAAAAAAACAAATGGTATAATGTCGCTGATGGTGCCCTCGGTGCGACTGACCAGGTTTGTCACCTCCTCAAAAGGACGCATAAGCCTACAGGCATTGCGCATGAGCCTCCGCAGAGGCTGTCCTAGTACCTTGGTCATACAAATACTCATTAACGGCCTTTTCTTGTTGGAGCAGGCGGTCGAACATTAGGAGTGTTGAATTCCAACGTGTCGGGCTGTCGAAAATCAAGCGCCTCACTGGCATGTTGTTTCACCGCTGGATATCTGTAAAGTGCGCCATGGCCGTGTAGGAACGCTTGAAATGGCCACACACCTTCCTGGCCTGCTTCAGGATGTCCTGTAAGCCTGGGCGCTTATGCACAAAGCGTTGTACAATCAGATTACACACATGTACCATGCACGGCACATGTGTCAACTTGCCCAAATTCAATGCCGCCAACAAATTTCTTCCGTTGTCACAAACCACTTTGCCGATCTCCAGTTGGTGCGGAGTCAGCCACTGATCCACCTGTGCGTTCAGGGCGGACAGGAGTGCTGATCCGGTGTGACTCTCTACTTTCAGGGAAGTCAACCCCAAGACGGCGTGACACTGCCGTATCCGCGATGTGGAATAGTACCTGTGGAGCTGGGGGGGTGCCGTTGATGTGGAGCAAGACATGGCAGCAGCAGAAGACGACTCAGCCGAGGAGGTTATGGAAGAGTGTGGAGTAGGAGGAGTAGAGGAGGTGGCAGCAGGCCTGCCTGCAAGTCATGGCGGTGTCACCAACTCCTCTGCAGAGCCACGTATTCCATGCTTGGCAGCCGTCCCCAGGTTTACCCAATGCGCAGTGTAGGTGATATACCTGCCCTGACCATGCTTTGCAGACCAGGTATCAGTGGTCAGATGGACCATTTGTGCAAAGAAATTTCGGCCGGGTACCTTCCACTGTGGTGTCCCAATAGCTACAAATTTTTTGAACACCTCAGACTCCACCAGCTTGTATGGTAAAAGCTGGCAGGCTAAGAGTTCAGACAAGCCAGCTGCCAGTTGCCGGGCAAGGGGGTGACTTTGTGACATTGGCTTCTTACGCTCAAACATGTCCTTGACAGACACCTGACTGTGGGCAGATGAGCAGGGACTGCTCAGGCCGAGACATGGAGTGGCGGATGGTTGAGAGGGGGCAAGCAGGGCAGCAGTGGTTGACGTGGCTGAAGATGCTGGACCAGGAGGAGGATGGTGGCTTTGAGTTTGTGTGCTGCTTGTACTCATGTGTTGATACCATAGGCATTTGTGATGTGACATCATGTGCCTTCGCAAAGAAGTTGTACCTAGGTGGGTGTTGGACTTCCCATGACTCAGTTTCTTTTCGCACAGGTTGCAAATGGCATCGCTGTTGTCACAGGCAGGAACACAAAAAAATTGCCACACTGCTGAGCTCTGCAATGACGGCATTTTGGTGGTGGCAACAGCATGCGTTATCTGGCGTACTGTCTGGCTGACCCCGGGTGCCGATGCATGCTGTCTGACTGTGCCACAAGCTACTTGCGATGACCTCCCCCTGCTTCCAACTCGTCTCCTCCTCCTCTCTGTTTCCCCATCTGAACTTTCCTCCTGTTCTTTTTCTCTTATAGCGTGCACCCACGTGACATCCACGGACGCATCGTCATCATCAACCGCTTCACTTGTATCTGACAACTCAACAAAGGAAGCAGCATCGGGTACAACATCATCATCATCAGACCGTATGTCCATGTGTGTAATGCTGCCTGACTGGGACATATCCCTGTTATCTACATCCTCTGGCACTAATGTTTGCGCATCACTCATTTCTTCCAACGGATGTGTAAATAACTCTGCTGATGGATCAAGTGAAGCGGTTGGTGGTGGCGGCAGGCAGGCGAGTGGTAACTGGAGAGGTGCCCGAAGCTAAGCTGGAGGAGGATGGTGCGTCTAGGTTCCGAGCGGAAGCTGTAGAAGATTGGGTGTCCTGTATTAGCCAGTCAACCATGTCCTCAGAACTTTTCAAGTTCAGGGTACGTGGCCTCTGAAAACTGGTCTTTATTCTAGGGCCAAAGGGAATCACAGCACCATGACCACGAGGGCCCCTGCGGGGTGGCCTGCCTCTGCCTGTCATTTTTTTTCCGTTAGTGGTACTATGCGTGCAAGCTACTGTGACACCAGATATGAGTGGCACTGTGCACTGGCAAAAGTTGGCACAGTAGTTGCAATAGGCCTCACACACATGCCTGTAGGCAGGCAACTGATATTTAATTGATTACAGTAAAAAAAGTGTTGTTTTATGTCACTGTACACTACGGTTGCACCAGATATGACGTATCACTGTGCACTGCCAAAAGTTGGCAGAGTAGATGCAATAGGCTTCACACACACGCCTGTAGGCAGGCAATTGCTATTCAATCTATTACAGTCAAAAAAGTGTTGTTTTATTTCACTGAGCACAACATAAGCTGTGAGCCTGACACAGGCAGGCAACTGAAATTAGATTAAAGGAAAAAAGGGTTGTTTTTTTTCAATGTATGGTACACCAACTATGACTGGTGAAACAGAGCAGAATATTAGCTGTGAGCCTGACACAGGCAGGCAACTGAAATTAGATTAAAGGAAAAAAGCGTTGTTTTTTTTCAATGTATGGTACACCAACTATGACTGGTGAAACAGAGCAGAATATTAGCTGTGAGCCTGACACAGGCAGGCAACTGAAATTAGATTACAGGAAAAAAATGGTTGTTTTCAATGTATGGTACACCACCAGGTATGAGTAGTGAAAATAAGCACAATCTAAGCTGTCACACACACACGCTGGCAGGCAGGCATATGCAATTAGATTACACAGAAGAAAATTATAAAATAAAATAAATGATGTTCTAGCCCTAAAAAGGGCTTTTTGGGTTGCTGTCCTTGCAGCAGATATCAGATGAGTCCTTCAGGTCTGTAGTGGAAGCTAAATACACAGCCTGGCTATCTATTTCCCTATTAAATCTCCAGCAGCTACACTATCTGTCCTCTCACAACGAATGCAGCTTCAGAATGATTCTAAAATGGATGCTGTCCTTCAGATGGAAGGCTCTTGAAGGGAGTGTATGCTGCTGATTGGCTGGAATGTGTCTGCTGACTGTGAGGTGCAGGGTCAAAGTTTCCTCAATGATAAAGAATAGGGGCGGACCGAAAAGCGCATGTGTCCACTGTCCGCTGCGAACGCGAAAGAGCCAAAATCGGTGCGAATAGTCCGCGGGCGAACTGTCCGGGACATCTCTACGCCAGAGCAGTTTGAGATACCATTTGTGTGAAGCTCTCCCTATGGTCATTGTTTATGACAGTTTTCATAAGCAACAACAGAAAGAAAAAGGGAGACTCCAGAAACTGAGAATGTTAGGGCTTCTTAAAAGTAAGTGAAGTTTATATTTTATATGACAATTGCATTAATGAGAATAAAATTAATTGCTAAAACACTTGTGTATCAAAAAATTGCCTAAAGTTCCCTTTAAATCATTGCTCATGCAGACAATATAAGGTATTTAGTGAGTAATACCATCTGTTCTATTAAATGTTTTTAAATACTTTATGTAAGGACTTACCAATATTATAAATTAATGGTTGTTTTGTATAGGAATTATTGTTTGAATCTTATATTTAGTTAAGTTTCTGATTGCATTGCTAATGTATTTGTTACTAGCCTTTGATCTTGGGTAATCACTCTTTTTTGCTTTTTGTGCGTTCCAATGAAAAGCATGCATTGATTGTTTTTAATTGAATAGCTAGTCTTAATTGCATTTAAATATCCAATCTATTCCGAGAGAGAAACTTATTAGCTTTGTGAAGATACAAATACCCTCATTCTTGTGAAGTTGTTACCTATTTTCAAATTTGCATGACATTTTTTGTATGCTAATCACTTTATGGACATTTTCATAAAAATCCTGTCATGTGGAAGTGGCAATAATTTTTTTTATAAGCAAACCTGAATTTTTGAAGACTCTTTTATGAGTAGGGGATACCAGTTTTACTTTGTTATATTACTCCCTTATAGGGGTGTTTTTATTTCTCAGTGGAGTAAATGGTTAGGGAAATGGAATCGGGGAGAAGTTAGGAGTCTTTGTTAAATAATGGCATCTGATTGATATTGACTCCAAACTCCATCCCCACCGATGCCAAAAATCAGGCTGCTTGCATCAGAAAATGTAAGCATTGATCTCTAGAAATTTAAACAAGCGCCATTTATTTTCCTGAGATTACAATGGTCCCTTAAGTATGGCTAAGGACAATCAACTCCCTACCACACTTATTCCATACCACCCTGGACCATCTGCTTTAATAATTCAATATGCCTAAAAAGATTATGCCCATATCAAGCATTAACTGATATCCCCAGGCTTCCCATGTAGAGGAGAGACATACACAAAGGACAGTGGATGAGGTAGGAGAATAGTCTTTTGTCACAGCAATATTTTACAAAAACTTTATAATTTCTAATTGAATCTGGGATTGCTTTTAAAATGAATTGTGTAATGCCGGACATTGGCTGAAGCTTAGTTGTAGGAGAGTAATAGTTAAAAGAAATTGGAGGAAGGATGGCTACCAGCGGAGTGCCAGGATTGTTTTGTTTAACATATTTATTTGTATTATGAATGTGCTTGAAGGGAAGTTTGGCTCTGTAATAATACATTTATATAGCGGGTTTCTACCAGAAGGGATAAAAGCGGTTAGGAGAGGGAAGAAAAAAAGAGAATAGGTCTATCAGTAGGTATAAATTAGTTGTTGAAAGGATTTAAAAAAAGTAGAGCAATTGCAAAGTATGTTGGCTCTAAAGTGTAATGCTGATGAATACAAAATTACAGCACAAAAACCCAAATGTAGATATCATGGTTAGATTAAAATCTGGCAACATATATCAGGGTAAAGACAATGATCAGGGTTCAGGAACAGGATTAATCAGATACAAACCACAGTATCCAGGAACAGTGTGGACCAGCCAGGAGCTCTCATAAATGCTAGGATGAATAGACAACAGGTTAGGGACACTTGGGAGTAACAGGTTTAAATAGCACAGTTGCTCATTAGGCTAAATTAACAAATCACCTGTGCCTGAAGAGACTTCGAACCAGAAAGATGCCAATATAGAGGTGAGTTGCATAGCTAAGCTGCAGGGGTATCAGGACTAGGTAGATGATCCATAAGTGAGTCCCTGAAGGTGGAGTTTAGAACTGAAACTATTTTATTGACTGCAACTTGAGAGAAAAATGACTTGGGGATTAATATAATTTTTTTGATGATGATATAATGATTTAAAAGTAGACAAGCAATGGTACTGACATCAGGAAATGCTAATACCACATTTGGCTCAACTGGAGTGGAATTAATTATATAAAAAGGTACTAATGCCACTCTATAAATCCCTACTTTGGGCTCTCCTATACTGTGTTTAGCTATGGATACTGTATCTGAAAAAGGCTGTTAATAAACTTTGGATCACTAAATTACTGTGGCTGTGGATCACATCAAAATGTGGCAAGTTCTTAAGAGAAGAGGAACCAGACAATCACATCCACCTCATGAGGAATCTGTATGTGGAAGATCAGAATCAAACCTGGAACAACAATGGTTCAATACTGGGAAAGGAGTGCTAGAAGGTTGTATATTGTCATCCTATTTATTCAACTTATACGGGGGGAGCACATCATGCGTAAGGCCTGACTGGAAGAATCTAAAGCCAGAATCAATATTGCTGGAATAAATATCAACAACCTCAGATACGCGGTTGATACTACTCAGATGGCTGAAAGTGAGGAGGAACTAAAGGACCTATTGATGAGCGTGAAAGAAGAGAGTGCAAAAGCTGGCCTGCTGCTCAATGTTAAAAAATGAAGTTCCTGGCAAATAGATGGGGAAGAAGTGGAGGCAGACTTTATTTTCCTGGGCTCCACGATCGATTCAGATGGTGACTGTAGTCATGAAAGTAAAATATATATATATATATATAAATATATATATATATATATATATATATATATATATATATATATTATAGATATTATTTACTTCTGGGGAGGAAAGCTGTGGCAAATCTGGTCAAACTAGTAAAAAAGAGCTATTACATTATCAACAAAAATCTGCATAGTTAGAAATATGGTATTTTCAGAAGTTCAGAACAGAGCTGGACTATAAAGAAATCTGAGCGCCGTAGAATTGATGCCTTTGAATTGTGGTGTTGGAGAAAACTGCTTATAGTCTCTTGGACTGCAAGAAGATCCAATAAATAAGTACTTCAGGAAATCAACTGTTCACTGGAAGGTATAATCATGAGGCTGAAGCTCAAATATTTTTGCCATATCATGAGAAGACAGGATTCCCTAGAGAAGACTGTGATGCTGAGAAAAAGATTGAAGGCACATAATGAAGGGTATGACAGAGGTGGAGATGTATAGATTAGGTCATTTAAGCAATGAACATGAGCATGACTGAGCTCATTGGGCAGTGGCTGACAGATGTGCCTTGAGTGCTGCGGTCTATAGGATCACAGAGAATCAGACATGACTGAAAGACTGAAAATAATATTCTACAAAAAGGGTAGTAGATAAATGCCATAGCCTTTGAGTAGAAGTAGTAGGGACAAAATAAGGATTGAATGCACATCTGTAACAAAGTATAATGCCATCCTGAGGAATGATTAACCAAACATTTTAAAAACAGAATTGTCAGACTAGGTGGACCTTTTGTTTTATATCTGAAATCAAATCGAGTTTTTTTTTTTTTTATAATTTTCTAACATAATGTCAACAGAATTGTTAGCAATTCCTTTTCCCAGTACTAATCTTTTTTCAAAACGTTTCCAAGACACATATATCATTTTTTTATAAAATAACTTCAGATACAAAACTCTGAGGCCTTGTCAAATTCTTATTTGAGAAACTGATGATACAACATATCATCTATTTCTAGACTGTTTGAAGAAGATGGTCTTGATTTGTACCGGACAGACATTTCACAAAGAGATAAGCGGTCTCATTAGACTTGTTTCAGTTTGCAGTACTTCAAGAACTTTTTTGACTGACACCTTTAACTTTTATGATATAATGATACTCCTGTGGAAAAGAAGAAAACTAAAGAGATGATGTAAAAATGCTCTTTTCTATAAATGCAACAAGGATTTAGATGCTGAGTATTAATTGTATGTGTCTTGCCCTGCGGGCACAGCTATCTTCCCTTTTAGCACTTGCCAGTCTCAAATGCAGCAGATGCCACCTGGGACAGAAGTACTGATCCAAAGTATAAAGAGCCTTTTGGTAAGAGGGACACTGAAATTACCACTGTTTTATATACAGGGAGTGCAGAATTATTAGGCAAATGAGTATTTTGACCACATCATCCTCTTTATGCATGTTGTCTTACTCCAAGCTGTATAGGCTCGAAAGCCTAATACCAATTAAGCATATTAGGTGATGTGCATCTCTGTAATGAGAAGGGGTGTGGTCTAATGACATCAACACCCTATATCAGGTGTGCATAATTATTAGGCAACTTCCTTTCCTTTGGCAAAATGGGTCAAAAGAAGGACTTGACAGGCTCAGAAAAGTCAAAAATAGTGAGATATCTTGCAGAGGGATGCAGCACTCTTAAAATTGCAAAGCTTCTGAAGCGTGATCATCGAACAATCAAGCGTTTCATTCAAAATAGTCAACAGGGTCGCAAGAAGCGTGTGGAAAAACCAAGGCGCAAAATAACTGCCCATGAACTGAGAAAAGTCAAGCGTGCAGCTGCCACGATGCCACTTGCCACCAGTTTGGCCATATTTCAGAGCTGCAACATCACTGGAGTGCCCAAAAGCACAAGGTGTGCAATACTCAGAGACATGGCCAAGGTAAAAAAGGCTGAAAGACGACCACCACTGAACAAGACACACAAGCTGAAACGTCAAGACTGGGCCAAGAAATATCTCAAGACTGATTTTTCTAAGGTTTTATGGACTGATGAAATGAGTGAGTCTTGATGGGCCAGATGGATGGGCCTGTGGCTGGATTGGTAAAGGGCAGAAAGCTCCAGTCCGACTCAGACGCCAGCAAGGTGGAGGTGGAGTACTGGTTTGGGCTGGTATCATCAAAGATGAGCTTGTGGGGCCTTTTCGGGTTGAGGATGGAGTCAAGCTCAACTCCCAGTCCTACTGCCAGTTCCTGGAAGACACCTTCTTCAAGCAGTGGTACAGGAAGAAGTCTGCATCCTTCAAGAAAAACATGATTTTCATGCAGGACAATGCTCCATCACACGCGTCCAAGTACTCTACAGCGTGGCTGGCAAGAAAGGGTATAAAAGAAGAAAATCTAATGACATGGCCTCCTTGTTCACCTGATCTGAACCCCATTGAGAACCTGTGGTCCATCATCAAATGTGAGATTTACACGGAGGGAAAACAGTACACCTCTCTGAACAGTGTCTGGGAGGCTGTGGTTGCTGCTGCACGCAATGTTGATGGTGAACAGATCAAAACACTGACAGAATCCATGGATGGCAGGCTTTTGAGTGTCCTTGCAAAGAAGGGTGGCTATATTGGTCACTGATTTGTTTTTGTTTTGTTTTTGAATGTCAGAAATGTATATTTGTGAATGTTGAGATGTTATATTGGTTTCACTGGTAAAAATAAATAATTGAAATGGGTATATATTTGTTTTTTGTTAAGTTGCCTAATAATTATGCACAGTAATAGTCACCTGCACACACAGATATCCCCCTAAAAATAGCTAAAACTAAAAACAAACTAAAAACTACTTCCAAAAATATTCAGCTTTGATATTAATGAGTTTTTTGGGTTCATTGAGAACATGGTTGTTGTTCAATAATAAAATTAATCCTCAAAAATACAACTTGCCTAATAATTCTGCACTCCCTGTATATATATATATATATATTTTTAGTAATGGAACATTTTCTTTTTAGTGCTAAAAATGAATAAATAAATAAAATAAGCACAACCTTTATAGCTTGCAGCTTTTATATGCACTTATTCTTTACTGCTTGACTTTCTTCCCTGCCTTCTACTTTCTCAGGTCAATATGACCTTGTAAACTAATGATCTTCCATTTAGTCCTTGCAATGGTAGATGCATCTGCCATATTCTCGTTGTGTAGATAGACACTTCTGTGTATTCAAAGTGTCCTCTCACCTCAGGAAGTTTATCTCCTAAACCCAAAATTACAGATTCCGCAACAGTATAATTGCATATGAAAGATAATAAATGAGACGTTGCATTATTATTTACATTCTAAAAACATCTTGCATATTCTGATGTGTAGTTAACCCCTATACCATTGGGGATATCAAGGACCCTTCCTACCACTATAGCTGTCTATATTGGACCCTCATTGACCCTATCTCCCCCATCAGGGTCCTTAAGGATCTCCATAGTGATGCATTCCAGCAACGGTCTCCGATTCCCTAGTTCCTCACTCTGGATAAAGAGGCACTTTCATATTGTTTGAAGAATTTATCCTCTACGTTCTTGATTATTGCCCTTGGTCCTCATCTTTAGCCCATTAAAATGGGCCTCTGGCTATAAAAACTTGAGCTCTATAAAAAAGAAAAGAAATATAAACTAATGGAGATCCTCCTGACTAACCTATTTTTCTTGACTTCACCTTTACCTCATATAATATTGTTTAAGGATTCTGATTGGCTGAAATGTGGCAATCATATTTCAGCCAATCGGAATTGCATATTTCAATTACTCCTGCATCATATCTGGTTGGTTAAAGGTTTAAAAAAATCAGAATGCTAGATTTCAATACATGCATTCTGATTGGTTAGAGATTGAACCAATCAGATATTGGATGGGATTAATTAATATACACATAAGGTGGTTAAGGTCAATGGGGGTCCAACATAAACACCTGTAGTGGTAGGAAGGTTGCCATGTGAGTCCTTGAGTACCCCCATGTTAAAGGGGGTTAACTTTAGGTGATATGGTGCTCCATTAGGACCCCCATGGTTATAGATTAGTATATTAATGGGTTAATATTTGTTGACATGAGGGTCCATATTTGGTGTCATGCTAGTATTTTCCCCCTGTGTCAGATTTGAGCAATCAAGCCTCATATCCAACACAAGTTGACTTCTTCATAATGACGGATTTGAAGTACATGTAGGCTACTTAAAGATTTTAGGAACTGAGAGAGACTTTGGGGGAAACTTCAGAGAAATTCAATATCATTATGGGAGGCATGTGATAAAGATTTTAAAATAGTTATTAGACAGGCAGTCAGGGCTTAGGAATATTTCAATCACTTGGAAGGCATTTCTCTGAGGTTAGATTGACGTGTGTGATGTGATAGGTCAATAGTGATTTATGAGTGAACTTTGTTCAGTTCTTTTCCTACGGGAGCCATGGAATGGAGGCCAATGTCCGTAAATAACTTCCATGTAGTTGACATATGCTTTAATTCAGCTCTTTGCTCCCTTTGTGTTTTATTCAGACTATCGTGTACACAAGTGATATGTCCATCTGTTTGAAGTAATTTAAAGAGCTGTAAAATACAAGTAATTGCAACATATTCATTGCCAGCTGTTTAGATTGCAGAAATTGACTGAATGGTTTGTTATGTTTTTTTTTCTGTTTTGCATATACTTAATTCTTTGGAATCCCATATTACCCACTCCTAATTCTCTATCATTTCTGTTATATTTTAAGCTTTGTTTGCATTGTTTGCAGAAGTAGAACAATTGGTATCAAACAAAAGACAATGTAAAGTTTGTATACAATAAGAACAGAGAATATTTAAAGATGTCAAAAACCATGGACACAAATTATAACTGATTGATACAACATTAA
This sequence comes from Discoglossus pictus, assembly GCA_027410445.1. NCBI lineage: Eukaryota > Metazoa > Chordata > Amphibia > Anura > Alytidae > Discoglossus > Discoglossus pictus. The sequence goes on along the minus strand of CM050164.1, from coordinate 447,418,553 downwards.
GTTCTCATATTGGGGTTACATTGATTACCTGACATTTTCAAATATTTATTAAAGCAATGAATGTATTGCATTTTCAATCACTGTGTGCTAAGTGGCTAAAAAATGGTCTATTTAGAATTACTTAAAATGATGTGAAAAGTTAGTTAAAGGGATATGTAAGTGACCTGGGTTTCGAATGTTTCCTTATTAACAGCCACTGAGCAGAAAGATATGTATTATATTGAAAAGTTGAATGTAATTACATATTTATATGCTGTATACTGCTATCTGGATTTACACACCGCTAAGAAGTGTACCCCGCTGCACAGCATCTGGGTACAGGTTGTGACCTCCAACAGGAAGTGCTTGCAGTCACATGATTGGTGGGGTCACAGCTGAAATTCCCCACAAAAAGACAGACAGAGAGAAAAAACAGACAATCTGCAGTGATGCAAAGTACTATGGGCCTCATTCTATTATCGGCCGTAGGAGACCGGCCGCAAGCTATTCGCCTATTCTATTCCCTTCCGGCCGGGGATTCCGGCAGGCTTGCGGCCGGCGCCTTGCTATCCCTTGCGGGCGCACGCGCCGGAGGAAAGCCTTTGATCTTAAACGGCCGAAAGAGTTTCGGCCGCAAGAAAATCCTGGTTGCTATTCAATTGCTCCGGGCAACCTCTCTGCAAGGCTAAAACCGAGCCGCAGCTTACTTGCAGCAAAAAGGTCCCGCTAGCACCAATTAAGCACATAATATAGCCCAAATAAAGCCATCCTGCACTCTGAGGAGACTATAAAGTGATTGTAGGTGTTCGCATTAATAGCACAATATTCCCCTACACTCAAATCCGTAAATAAAATTGTTTTTGAATTTATGTCACATATCCATGTAAAAAGTCCAGAGGGCTTGGAGCACCTCAGACCCGCCCACGCTGCGGCCGGAAAATAAACAGTTAATGTAATCTCGGATTTGGGCTGATGTGCAAGCTTGAGAGGGGGTTGCTATTAATCCTCATGTCCCCCATTATGATCCCTAGCATTTACAGAGCTTTACAGTGCCGTCTTGAATTTATTTTTGCATTTAAAGATTTCTGAGCTTACGGACGATTGCAAGATATACGGCCGGCCGTAAGGGGATAGCCTTGCGGCGCAGTATAATTGAATTGCAAGGTAACGGGAGCCCCGAAAGGAATCGCAGCTTTGCGGCCGATTTACGGCCGATAATAGAATGAGGGCCTATGTGTTTTCATATAAGTCTGACTACATATCCCAGGCTGCTTTTCAGCACAGACAACAACTCCCAGAATGTTTCAGACTCTGCTACCTCCTTATTGGCCAAAACAATTTTGAATGTAATGCTAATTTAGCCTGGGTTTGGAGAGGGTATTAACCCTAATATTCAACTGTCTTTCAACTGAAATTACAAGATATTTTGCTAAATTCAAGGTAAGTGTTTAAATGTTTTTTTGGTATTTCTTCATGCAATTTTTTTTCAGACACTACTGATTTTCCTCTATCAGATGCATTCATAATTCAGGAAACTTACATATCCATTTAAAGTATTTGTATGAAATATAAAAAAATTAAGGAAAAATAGCACAACAAAATATTCCAAGGAAGCAGTATAAATAGTTTGACAAAATTTCAGTGAGTTTCTGTAATAACTATGTAACACCAACATATTGATTTTATGTTATGAGGTCACTGGATCTGTTGCCTTCTTATATCTATTTTATTGAATATGATCTTCAAGACAAATTCTAGCCTCCATGTTTCATTATTGTTTTCTTGTACTAAAAATGTAATACAATATAATATTTTAGTATTTATCTAATAATACACTGAAATGATGATGCTGAGTACTATCCTGTCCGATACTGATTTATTTCTTAGACACTTCCACAAATTGATATCTGATAAACTGATTTGACTTTAAGTTGTCATATGTGTGACATATTGATTATCTGACATTTTCACATTTTTATCAAAGTGATGTATATATTGTTGTTGCAATCATCTTATGCTTTAGTGGCTGATAAAAGCTCTATTTAAAACCGCATGACAGTAAATTGATATTACAGTGATATTACAAACACATTACACTGTCAACGATGTGCCTTAGCCACATAGCTCCACTGCAGCACAAGAAGGTGAGAAGGGACGTGTAAATTAGAACATGCATAGTGTTGTCGCTTAATTTCTATCAATTTACATGGATGTTTTCCATATGCTTTTTTTTATAACAGCTTTTAACTCACAGCATGAGTCTGAAGTGCAAATCCAATAAATCTACCAGTGCACAGCTGTTTCAACCTTTTGGGTCTCATGAGTGTGGGGAATTTATGCTGTGGTGATAAAAGTCTCTACCATGAAAGCACATAAATTACCTGTGTACTTGATGAAAATTGAACAGAAATTATACGTGTCAAACGTGAGAACCTCCTCCCCCAGTTGTTATTTAAAACTAACTATAGGAATATCTATATGTTTTCAGTATGGGGTGAGTATAGTATTTAATATTATATTACTTGGTCCTTTTGCAGGAGCAAATTAAATGTCAATTTTGTCTACATGCTTACTTGGTGCTTATCTGTATGAGAGTGGGATAGACTATTGATTACAGTAACCTATGTGGATTTATAGGGAGGTATATGCCTATGTGTACTGACTGTGGTCACTAGGCAGTGACAAAAGGAGCTACATGTTTACCTCCTGGAATGTATTGTCTGAGTGGCAAAATATTTTTGACTGTGCAAAAATGTCTGGGTCATTCAATAAAGAGGAAACTGAGTTGGTGGCATGCCTAGGTTGTTCTCCTGATGCCTATGGATAATTTAATAGCCCTTTAGCTATTACTAAGACTTGTATTCTTAAGAATTCTAAGGACATACTCTATTAGCTGCTCCCAATGCCTCAAACCCGTAATTTTGGCTGTTGTTTTTTTTTATAAATGTTTAGATGTATGCTATTGACCCAGCTCGCAAATTCAGACTGCAAGGCTGAACTTGTAAACCATTTTCAAGTCTGATTTCAGGGGCATGATCAAATAATCTGAAAATATTTAAGTAAGCCCGTAATTTACTTCTTAGACACAGCTAATAGTAAATTAATCCGTCATCATGACATCAGTAAAACATGGAAGTTAGACGTAATCTGCAATCAGAGGCTATGAATTATTTAGTGCCAATAAGTAATATTTGCTGATCAGGCTCGCAATCAAGCACCCTATAAAATGCATTAGATCATTGTTTTGGTCCATGTGGGTTTCATGGTATGTATTAACCCCTTCAGCCCCGGGATCAATATAACATATTTTTTAATTGTATATTTGTGGGTTTGAGACTTTTGCAATTAATTTGAATGTCTTTCCCATGCTTTTAAAGTACAGGATTGTGTGTTTAATTGCTGTTACAGCTCTAATAAGTGTTTGAAAAAACTATTGCAAGTCCAATTTAGTACACATAATATTTTTGACAGAAACATTATACTTTTTTTCAGTTGCAGGTCAGAGCTAGAGACATACCGGCCTAATAGAATATTGATTTTGTGTAAGTTTATTTTTTTAGAGCTTGTAATATTCAAGCTTTGATAAAAACCAATGGAGTTTTAAGACCGGTTTTGTGGGTTTGGCTGGCCCGTACTGATTGTGGGCAGGTAACTTATAATTGGATTGCAAGTAGCCAATAGAATATGTGGCAATATTAAGAGCAGTTTTAAGTGTGCATACATTTACAAATTGGGCTATAGAATATCTGTTGGTGGCTCCAGTCTGCTAGAGTAGGGGGAACCCTGGTGATGGGTCACAGGGTATAAACCTCATCACAGCTCTGTTCAAGATAACCCTGTGTTTACGCAATATTTTCTACCAACATATTATTCACATTTTGAATCAAAATATATTACTTTTCCTGTAATGAAATATAATTTAACTTATGTTCTTCCTTTACTTACATTTTATTTATTTGTGCACTCCGTTCTTTACTTTATTATTAATTAATTTATCAGAATTAGGTGTACTGCTTCTCCCCTCTTTTGATGAGCATCTTCTCTTCTTCTTAGATGTACTGATTCTCCCCTTCTCACCCTTCAGTCCTGTTTTAAGGTATATTAAATGGCAAAATTCTATTTATTAGTGCCAATTTCATGTAAATATTCCATATTGAGTAATTAGATGAGAGGGAACCATATCTTGCATTAAATCAACAGCTCATTCTGAATAGCTATTATACAATGCTTGTGGATTTTAACCACAAATCATTATTGTTATCATTATTTAAATGAGTCATATGATATCATGTGCATATTTAAAAATACAACAATTATATAACAAAAAACAAATATGATGCCAACGTCCATCAAGCAGGATTCCAATTAATTTTATATTAACATACATAAACATATAAGCTATTTTAAGGTTTGTTTAGACTTAAAACTTAGTTAAACAGACCCCACAATACCTGATATATTCTATGCACCCAGATCCCACGGGATTCCCCCTTCATACTCATCATAGCCCCTATGAGCTAGGGTATCCCATGGCACCAAACATTAACTCTGATATCATGAGGGACCCCCATGGTATACTATGCTATAACTATGTAAAGGACCGCCATGATTCCCTTTCCATCACAACAGACATCAATATTAGACCCCTATGGACCCTAACCCCTTATAAGGGTCTATAAGAACCCTCAAAGTCCCATTAAATACAGAAAATAAAAAAATACTTTCTGAAAATAAAAACAAAACAACACTAAAGCTGTAAGGGGCAAACAACACATTATCTATCCTTTTGATGCACGCTGGGGATAAACAGGGAAGCCCTTGCCCTCTGTATATGAGTGTAACAGAACCTTACCTTTGCCTGGGAATATTTATTACTACTGTGACAGATCCATCTATATGGACTGATATTGCTGGTTCGTCCGTTTTTCCTCCGTCCATGGAATAATATATATGGATGTATATTATAGTATGTTGTACACATTGCAACATACATATTGCAGTATGAGAAGGGCACCCAGCTGGCCACAAAGGCTAATCACTTAAGTACACACACTTAAGTGATAGCAGCCAGGAACAATAAGGTCCTAACAGACAGAGGGGCGCCTTAACCCCATGAAATCTACAGGTTGTCCCACTCACAAAATCAAGGCAAAAGTTCAGGCTCAGAGAGATGTTACTCTCTCCACCACCAGAGGTAGAATGAGCAGTTAGCCACGCCTAGTGGGTGGCTCCTGTGGGAGGGGACTCCTGGTTCCCACGCCTTAACGCTGTCTGATTGGCCAGAGGTAATTAGGGGTTGACCAAAGGTAGTCACTGCCCTACTGTGGATGTAAAGTGTTTAAAAATGTGTGTTTTTTCATTAAACGATGAGTTCTTCTTGACCCTTCAAAACGTAGCCTCGTCTCGTTCTTGAAAGGGGATTATATTGGATTGTTACTCTGCTCTTTTTACAGCTGAACCTGACTCTCCCTCTGGAACTCTTGGATGGGATTATACCAACTCCACTTTTACACAGCAGCTTGCCAGGGAAAAGGACGTCTCCAACGGCTGATACCCTCTCACTACCGTGGTAGCCGTTACAATGAGCGTTTGCTTAAAACACTCTGCCTCTCTATAAAATAAACTACGACTAAAGTTTTTTCAGCCAATCAGAATTGAGGATTTGAATTCCCACACCAATCATAATTCACAGATTTCAGAGAATGGAGGCTCTTTTTCCCAACACAGAGAGAATTACTTGAGAAATAATATGACTGGTGGTGGATTGTGTGTTGTTTAAAGGTTCTAAGAGGATGGGAATAGCAGGGCTGGTAATAAGGAGCGGAGATTAGGGAAATACATTTTTTGTATGTCTACTAAAATGCTATGTAATTTGTGCAGTGAACACAGTGAGCATTATTTATTGCAGCATGTAACAATACTTCAAAAAATCCCCCCTGTCCAGTATTATATGAATATGGGACACAATAGCAAAATTAAACAGCAAATTTAAAGTTAATCATGCATTACCAAATTTGGTAACTAGAGGCCAGCGCTACGGAGCAGTATGTCTGTCCCATGAAAGCTTTGACGCATAATGTGTATATATATATATGTGTATATATTTATTTATATATATATATATATATACACATATACACACACACACATATTTATATAGTGTATATAGCAAATAAATATTACATTAGTGTTCACATTTGAATGTCTAAAACAAGTTAAAAAAGTTGTTTCATGTCCAGAATTCAGAGAAATACTGTATATATATATATATATATATATATATATATATATATATATATATATATATTATATATACCTCTATATAATTCTTAACTATATTGGGGCAGGTGGGTGGGGCTAAGGGGTCAGAGGCATTGAGAATTTAAACAAAGAAATTAAAAGAAAGTTTCAGCCCCCAGAGAAGGACCCCAGTGCACTTGCAGTAGATCCACCTTTGCTACCTGTCCTGGAAGCAAAGCTAAATGCACCATTAAGAAAGACAGTTTTTGGTCTCTTTAAATTTTATTTTCCCCCCCCCCAGATTTGTTGGGGCTCCTACGCCCATGCCTTACACATGTCACTTCCATAATATCATTCTTGCTTTACTAATTTATCCATACCACTGTCCCTTTTCTTATCCAACTATGATACACTAAATATATGCTCTTCCTGTAATACTGCTACCCATATAATAATTATATTTCTAAATAATAATATTGTTATACTAATTTCAGGGCTGTAATTGACTCAAACTATTATATGACGTCACACTGTTGCGTTAAGTAATTTCCCATTAATGTAGCACAATGCACAGAGACCTGCAGCTGCATGTCTTCCTACAACAAGACTTGACCTACACAATGTGGCCACAGTTGATGTATACCTATAGCCAGTGGCGGAGTTACCGCTGGTGCAAGCGTGCTATACACCGGGGGCCCTTCTCTGGGCTTCTTGCATGAACCGCACGTTTGAGATCTCCCAGAGTGGCTTGATGATATTAAGGTTAGGAGACTGTGATGGCCACTCCACAACCTTCCCCTTTTTCTGCTGTAACCACTGGATGGTCAACTAGGCCTTGTGCTTATGGTCATAGTCATGCTGGAAAGTGCAAGAGCATCCCAGGCACAGCCTTTGTTCAGAAGAATGCAAATTGTCTGCCAGTATTTTCCAAAAACATGCTGCATTCATCTTGCCATCACAAGATTCCCCGTGCCTTTAGAGCTCCCCCCCCCCCAAACATCAGTGAGCCACCGTAAGGATGGTATTCCTTTCACTATATGACTCCTCTCCAAACATAGCGCTTATGGTTGTGACCATTAAGCTCTATTTTGGTCTTGTCACTCCAGATTACAGTGTGCCAGAAGCTGTGAGGCGTGTCAAGGTGTTGTCATGCATATTGTAACCAGGCTTTTTTTTTGTGGCTTTGAAGCAGTAAAGGCTTGTTTCTGTAATTTCGATCATGCAGCTCATTTTTGTGAAGTATCGGCATATTGAGCTCCCCGCAACGACCATACTGTCTTTTTCCAGAGCGGCCTGTATTTTTCCTGAGGTTACCTGTGGTTTTTCTTTGTATTCGAACAATTCTTCTAGCAGTTGTGGCTGAAATCTTTCTTGGTCTACGTGACCTTGGCTTGGTATCAATAGATTCCCCAATTTTCCACTTCTAAATGAGTGATTGAACAGTACTGACTGGCATTTTCAATGCTTTGGCTATCTTTTTATATCCTTTCCCATCTTTATGAAGTTCCCCTGCTCCCTCCCCTGTGTCTCTTTGCCCCCCTTTTCCTACCCTGTGTTTCTTTCCTGCCACTATCTCCCCAGTGTCTCTTCCCCCATCTCCCTGCCCTTTTCTCCCCCTTTATCTCCCTCCCTTGTATCTCTTCCCCCTCTCCCTCCCCTGTGTCTTTTTCACCCCTCTCCTTCCCCTGTGCCTCTTTTCCCTGCTCTCCCTCCCGTGTCTTTTCCCCCTCTCTCACCCCTGGGTCTCCCCCCACTCCCTCCCCTGTGTTTCTTCCCCCCGCCACTCCCTCCCCTGTGTCTCTTCCCCCTGCCACTCCCTCCCCTGTGTCTTTCTCCCGCCTCTCCCTTCCCTATGCTCCTTTTGCCATTTATGGGTGTGAAAACATTTGCAGGCTTGGGAAAATTTATCAATTTCCCCAAGCCCTCAAAGTGCTTCTGAGTTACGGCCTTGAAAAAAAGACGTCAACTGAATTGCAAATTAGCTTTTAACCTCACTTATGGACTCACTGACTCAGGGGGAGGCAGGGACCCCAGAAGTGAGGTTGCAAGCTAATTATCTATTCAATTGGCGTCTTTTGGCAGCCTCCTAGTGGCTTCCGAGTTATGGGCTTATAAAAAAATGACGGCGGGTAAATCCAAGTTACAGACTTGGGAAAAAAATGTCAGACGTTTTTTCTTCAAGCCCCTAACTTGGAAGCCATTCGGAGCTTCTCCCCCCCTCTACCATGCGAGCCCCGCAATGAGCGCCTTCGCTGCTCATTGCACATGCAAAAGCCCTTAACTTTTAACATAGCGTTACCAACAAACTCATAATTTACGACAACTATATATATATGATGACTAGCGACAGCAATAAAATTTAAAGCTTGGCAATACTGCTTGCCACACATTGCGAGGCTCTCCCCTCCTCACTTGCTGGCCTTGCAATGAGTACCTTTGGCACTCATTGCAGGTCTCGCACCCATTGCAACCCCCCCCCCCTCTACTTTATGGTCCTTTGCAGATCATTACAGGCCACGGCATACGCTGTGTGCATGCGCAAGGCCGTAACTATTTCACTCAACGCAAGCCTCACAATGAGCGCCTTCGGTGGGCATTGCGAGCCTTTCCCCTTCTCTACTTTATGGTCGCCCCCTTCTCCCTCCCCTTGTGTCTCCTCCCCCCCGCCCCCTTATCCTCCCATTTTGTGTCTTTTCTCTCCTGTTCCTTCTCGCTCCCGGAGCACATGCTGTGCGCAAGCACTCCCGGCACGCATGCCGTGCATGTTCCGGGACCCTGGTGAAACACGCATGTGTGGCTAACGGCGTCGATTGCATGTCTTGCAGCGCAATGCGAATGCGCAGCTCGCAACTTGGCGAGTTAGTTTCTAGTTGCGAGTTTGTAATAAATCTTATCATAGTGTGATCGAGAAACTCGCAATTACCACAACTATTATGTGTAATATGTGATATTTGTCTACAATCAAATGCATTTTTTCTGTTGTGTTTGAAGATTGTCACCTCAAAACCAGTTGGCTTTATTTTATAGCTAAATTGGCTTGAGACAGAAACCTGAAACTTCCACCACCTTCTTGTGATCACTTCCAACATCTACATAGTGCAACATAAGGCTTGTGAATCAACCTAATGGTTTAAGGTTGTTTTTTCACCAGTATGCTCAATTTGGAGTTCCTTTAGAGCATGGAGATAATGAAGTAGAACTTATTCTACCCTAATTTGTAAGAAATATTATCAACACCTAGGTTCTATCATTTTTAACATGCTAATTTTTTTTTTTTTGTTATACAGTGTTATCTGAGAATGTACGTACTCCTCAACCAATGTTGTTTAAGGAAAAAAATAGTTTTTAAAGTATATATGTATATAAAAAATAGACATTTTTTAAGAAAATCACAATCTCTATTATATCACAGGATGTTTTTTTATTTATCAGTGAAGGGGGCTTGGTGGAGGAGGTAACAGGAAGAGATCTGGAGTATCCGTTAGGTAATTGGATCTGACTGAAATTGACATCATGCCAATTACCCCTCACAGGCCCAGAAACACAATGAGCTCCATTCAATTGAGCGAATTTGAGATCCGGAGGCCCGTAGGTGAGGTCACAAGCTAATTTGCTATTAAATTGGTGTCTTTTTGCTGGCTTGGAATAGCTTCCGAGTTACAACCTTGAAAAAATGTTGCAGATCAAACTCATAACCTATAGCCTCTGGAAGCCTTTGATCTGTCACTTTCACAAGGCTATAATGGCAAATCGCTATTCAATTGCTCAATTTCCCCAAGCTCACAAATGTATTCACACCTGTAAATGGCAAATGAAGGAGAAAATCCAATGAGTTCTAAAGAGGATACGCAAGGGGGATAAACACATATTCGTAGCACTGTAAATACAAATATTAAATCAGTCCTGCACTGTAAATAGCAGGAAAAGCGGTCAAAGACATTAGAATTAATTGTACAACAGTCCCAAGCCCACAAATCTGCAGAAAATTCAATTTATTTTTTATGTTTAGTTTCGGGGTTAAATCGATCTCGGTTATGGATGAGTTAATACATATCAGGCCACCCATATGGACTAGAACAGTATTGGCATTACATTTCATAATTCTTTATTTTGAGGGTTTGCGAGTCTGATTACATATTGGACCCCCGAACCTAATTGAATGACATGTAACCTCTCATTAGCTAATGGCTAATTCGTAATGTGAGGTTACGGGCTTGCTTAATTGATCATGTTCCAGCCCTCAACTGCTCCAAACCAGTGCATGGTTTACGGTTTTGGCTTCGGGCCTTGAATAATTGAATAGCATTGAGTTACGGGCTTTAAATTGAATGCGGCACAATGTTTGCATCAACAGATGCATGCATTGTTCTCAAGAAATGTAATCACCTCTCTCATATATACAACTTCTACAAGAGTACCGTATTGGCCCAAATATAAGCCACTCTTTTTTTTCCGATTTCCGAGGTTGGAAATTATGGGTGCGGCTTATAGTTGGGACCGTAACAAAAATTGCCGATTTGCTGGCTTGAGAGGCTTGTTGTGTGGCAATGGTGTTGTACGGAGGAAGTGTTTGTGGGCGTCGTCATCTTGCCGTACTGCAAGAGGGAAGTAGTACACTGTGATCTGTGCATGGAGCGGCGGCCTGTCACACACTGATACCAGGAGAGAACAGACACTTCCTTGATATCCCCTGCCAAGAGACACCATGATCCTGCTGGAGGTTAATAACCGGATCATTGAGGAGACCCTCAACCTCAAATTCAAGAATGCGGCAACCGGGTGAGATTAGGATGGAGAGGCCGGGAGGGAGATGGGGGGTCGGGGGAAGAGCAGTAGGGAGTGGAGGCTGGGTGGGAGAGAGGCAGATAGGCTTTGGGTAGAAAGAGGTCAGGGGGCTGGTGAAAGGGAGAAACTTGGGAATGGGAGAGAGGAGAGCAGAAGGAGAGCAGAGAGAGGCCAAGGAAAGAGTGGCATGGGGAGATAGTCTAAGAGAGGGAGAGGCCAGGGGAGATAGTCCAAGGGGGAGTAGGGACAAGGGGACGCCTGTAAAGCGATGAATGACATTAGAATTAATTGTGCGAGAGTTTCTTTTCATTTACATTTACCATTTTATGGGTGTGAGTGTAGCATAGGTAAGTCGCAGCTTATATTGGGATATAATCTTATTTTTTATTTCGTCTTGCATTTCATAGGTGCGGCTTATATGCGGGAGCGGCTTATATTCGGGCCAATATGGTATTAAGGAGTATCCATATTTTTTGTAATTATAACTAGCTTTATGGCTTTTTTTCTGCTTAGTTATGACAGACTTAACCTTTTAAAACCTGTATTTTTGTTTTCATTGTACAGTGGTTCTTCAAGTGTTTGAGAACTTTTACTTGTGTCCGATGTTAATATATATGCTTCATGGTATTAAATGTATGCATTAAAGAATATAGAGTTTCCCAAAGCCTTCTCCAACACTCCACCCTTTAGAACATTTTGTCCTTTGTCTTCAAAAAGTAAAGTCATTTTCAGGGGTTTTCTTCTCTTTAATTATTTAACTTGCCACCTCCAGCCAATGACATTTGTACATGTAAATTTTATTTCAAAGCGTTGGTATGTGTATTTTAATTAAAGGCTACGAACCATATATAACATCTCAAGTTAAAGAGACAGTATTTATACAATATCATATGTCAGTGTCCCTTTAAAGGATCACTACATTTTTCTATTTCTATGGTAGAGTTTCTGAAAGCAAACAAATAAATAAATAAGCGAATCCACATCTTTTCTATGACATGATTCTTTTACTTTTAGCTACACAGAGGAAATATGCTTGTAAAGTAATTAACTCTTTGTTAGTCCTGTTGAAATCACTTGCATTTTAGCTATGGCTTATCCATTGCAGCAGATAGAAGTTTGTGTGCTTTCAAGCAGAAAAACAAATGGTGCAGATAAAAGATGATAACTTACAAGCTGATTTATTTTCTACATTCTAAAAGTATGATACCTATTTTAGAGTGTAGTTCTTCAAAGGTGTAACTTTTATTTGTAGGACTGCAGTGTACAGAATAGTTTATATTTTATGGCACTTTATTCTTATGTAAATTGTATTATAAATACATTATTTTCTTAAAACATATTAGCAAATGAATTTAAGCGTGAACAATGTAAGATATGAGAGAGCTTTCATACGTTATTGATGATAAAGACATTTCAGTTTTGGAAGAGCGTTCAGACCATCTGTGCAATATTTGTATTCCCTGAGAGATGATATCAGGCAATGCGCCCATGTTTAAAGTCAGAACTACTGCTTCTACTAATTGACAGCCTTATTAAATTGCGATTCAGCAAATTCTAAAGGGCTCTATATAAGCACAGAGCCTATTTATTTTACAGAAGTTTTTAGGTAGTGAAAACCTTGCTAACTAAAAACTTCTGTAAAATAAATATGCTCTGTGCTTATATACAGCCCTTTAGAATTTGCAGATTCACATTTTAATAAGGCTGTTAGTTAATAGTTTAACTCTTTCAGTGGCAGCCAGGCCAGAAACGCATTGTAAAAGACACTGTCTGATGCTTTGCTGAAGCCTCTCCACTACCTGTAGGCCTCAGTCTCTCCTCTCTCACTCTCTCTGGAACTACAATCAAAAACACTGTCTGAAGCTTTGCTGAAGGTATCTAAAGACACTGTGGAGCCATTTCAACTTGTACTATATGTAATATTATCAATATTTGTATGAATGTTTCTGTGATATAATATAACGTTCACTAAGCAAATCTATACTTATGCATTTGTCTGAAACCCCACTTATGTTGCCTGCTCCCCCTACCCCCAAAGCCTGGATTTATTGCTTCTTATCTGTGAAATAACATTTGTCCATTCTTCTCATATTCTGTTGCAGCCTCTCCAATAACTATAGGCCTCAGTCTCTCCTCTCTCACTCTCTCTGGAACTACAATCAACCCCCCCTGCCCCTCACCCACCCACCCCTTGTTTCTCTTGATTTATTGAGTCACTCAAATTTCCTACAGCTGATCAATTTATCAATTAGCAACACCTGGTAACTATACCTAATTAAGCTATTACACAATGTTTCATCATGCATGTTCCTTCCTCATTACCTCCTGTCTTTTCCTCAAGCTCCTCTTCTCAACTTTTCCACATCATGTCTCCAACAAAACCATCTCACCTTCCATGCTCTCCTCTCCTCTTTTATGCTCCCATGAGCTACTCTCGTTCCTCCATTCACTATCTCCTACCCCTTCTAAAGCTCATAAGCAGAAAACTTCTGCAAGTCCAAATCCCACCTCCTCTCCCTCTTTCTCTTTCTTCTGCTGGCTTCTTGGGACATATCTCCTAACACAGGCCTCTTGCCTGACACTCCCACTTGCAGATTATACTATCTGACCACTAGGGGCAGATAACATATTACATACTAGAATCACTTACCAAAATACTTTCTCAGATGTTTTCCTTTTCCTTCTATATGAAAAACCATTCTAACTTTGCATACCCTCCTACCTAATGAAACTTCACTTCCTTCCTGACCCTTGCTATTCCTTATCTGCCTCTTCCATTCCCTTTAGAATGTAAGTAGAGAGTTTTCAAGCTTGTAGAGTGCTTTGGGAAAAAACATACTTTCTATAAAGATTCTAAGCTCAAAACAGGGCCCTACATTTTCTGCAGTTTGTTAAAATTATATTTTTCCTTGTTCTTTTCCCCTGTATAGTGGTACGAAATATGTTGGCGCATTACAAATAAAAGTAATAATAATAATATAAAATAAACATTTGAAAAAAATGGAGTCTCACTTAGAGGCAGAAAAAAATTAATAAAGCTAGTTTTAATTATAAAAATTGCTTTGCTCCTTAAGATTGTAAGTTTGCGAGTTTTCAATCTTGCAAAGCACTTTGGGAAAGCCCTTTGGACATTGGATGTTAAGCTCAAATACAGGGCCCTCCATCCATATTGTTTCGCCTTGAACACAATCCATTTATAGCACTATGGAATATGTTGGCACTTTACAAATAAACAATCATAATAATAACAATATGCTTCTACTGGGCATTGGAGGCATCCATGGCACTTTAGTAAAGGTTGCATGTGTGAGAGGGCTTGCAGTAATGGGTTGTCTCAAATACCAAAGTTCCAATAATTTAACAAATCATCCACCCTTATCCCCACTTCTACTTCCCATACCTGTCCCACCACTGTTCAGTACATAACAATAAAAGCTATCAAGTTAAACAAGATAGAAAGTGTATATATGGACATAGAATTTTAAAAAATTAAGATTTTCTCCAAAAATGGTAAACTGTTCATGGGCTTGTTGTTGTTGTTTAATCGTTCCATTGAGTTGGACTCTCTGGGACCCTATGGACAGCAGCATGCAAGGCACATCTGTCTTTAGGTATCTGTTTGTGCTCATCCATATGTTTTTTTTGGCAAGGATACTAGAGTGAGTTGTCAGTTCTTTCTCAAGTTGACTGCAAATTCTCTGCTATGACCTGCCCATCTTGGGTGACCCTACATGGTATAGCTCACAGCTTCACTTCACCAAGACAAGCTAATGTTTATATTATAAAATGATGTCTGTGCATAATATGTTTTTTCTTTAAAATTAAATTATATATATTATATATGGATGTAATGTGCTTATTATAGAATATAACAGTAGGAATAAATGAATTGCAGCCGGGCTCTACAGAATGCACTATAGTATGACATTTTCTCTGGGGAGATCTCAGTTAGTTTATAGAGCATGTTCATGAACGTGGAAAGTGATCTTACCAACCTGAAGAGGAGACTCTGTAGAATAAATTGGGGTGGTCTCATTTCCCTAGTGAGAAACGACTCTTCTTATTAAATATAAACCCATGTTTTGTAGCTACATAGATGCCATTAATGTTTTTTTTAAACACTATTAACAAACAATCTGACTATCTTAAAAAACGGATATTGCAATTTATTCAACAAGTGTTAGATACCTTTTCATCACTATATGGGGAATATCATTTTATTCATAGAAGAAAAAATATATTGTTATGGGCAAATCAACATATTTGCAACGAAAATCTACTAAACATACCTTGGAAAAGCATGAGGCCATCCTATAACTTAATTACACCAAGAATGGGCAAACTCAATAGGCATTTGTATTCTTATCTGCCATGAAGTCTATGTTTTTTTGTTACTACAACTAGAAGCAAAGGCACACGTGATCAATCACTGAAGACATGTTATTATTATAACAAAACTGTCAATACATTGTATTAGCTTTTTTTTCTTCTCTACAGTAAATCATTGCTGTCATATACAGACTTGTTTTTGAGGCTAATATGCAGCAGAATGACAACCTTAGGGGTCATTGTTTTGGCCATTACACCTAAACATGCAGACTGAGACTCTAATTACCTCATCAAAGCATCTAATTACTACTTAGGAGCCGCTCATTTGCAAAAAAATAAAGAACAAACAATACTGAATTTCTCAAGAATAATTCACTTTAGAATGAAATGGCTAATGAAATGAATAGCCAGTCTTTTATGCACTGTATGAATAACCAAAACAAGCTTGATTGAATCCATTCAGTCTATAAACAGACTAGATGTCCAAGGGCCTCATTCTAATATTGGCCGTAAATCGGCCGTAAGGCTGCGATTCCTTGCGAGGGTTCAGTTAACTCGCGATTCTATTATACGGCCCCGCAAGGATCTCCTTTTACGGCCGGCCGCATATCTTGGAACCGGCCGTAATCTGTGAAATATAAAAACTGAAAAATAAATTCAAGCCTGCACTGTACAGCTCTGTAAATGCTAGGGATCATATTGTGGGACATGAGGATTAAAAGGAACCCACTCTCAAGCTTGCACATCTGCCCAAACCCGAGTTCAAATTAACTGTTTATTTTCCGGCTGCGGCGTGGGCGGGTCTGAGGTGCTCCAAGCACTCTGGCCTTTTTACATGGATATTTTACGGATATTAAAAATTAAATATTTTACGGATTTGAGTACAGGATAATTATGTGCTATTTTTTCTAACACCTAAAATCCCTTTATAGTCTTCTCAAAGTGCAGGATGGCTTTATTTGAGCTATTTTATGTGCTTAATTGGTGCTAGCGAGACCTTTTTCCTGCAAGTAACTGCGGCTCGTTTTTAGCCTTGCAGAGAGGTTTCCCGGAGCAATTGAATTGCAAATCTCTTGCCGCCGTTTTAGATCAAAGGCTTTCCTCCGGCGCGAGCGGCCGCAAGAGATAGCAAGGCACCGGCCGCAAGCCTGCCGGAATCCCCGGCCGTAAGGGAATAGAATAGCAGAATAGCTTGCGGCCGGTCCTTACGGCCCCGCAACGGCTGCGGCCGATAATAGAATGAGGCCCCAAGAATGTAGCCACATTACACAAGCAACATTTCCTAAATTTAAGATTTTATCTAAAGATGCTTTTATGCTCATTGCTGTGAATGTTGTTTGTTCCTTACAAATTGTACTTCATAAACATGTGAAGTTTAAAAAAAAACTGCAGTGGTCTTCTATAACAATTTGAAACATTTGAAAAATAGATTATAATCATTCCAATATTTTGCCTGAAATTAATGAGTCTTACATGGTATTTTTCAGCTTTATTATTGAAGCATTTTCATCCTGTAATGCTTGTTACTGTTTCGATAGAACAAATTCATGATTAATTATATCACCAAAAAGCTTAATAGAACTAGAGAGTTGGGTCACTCTTCACTAGTTTTTGTGTTTTTCTTTCATTTCATTAATTTTGTGATTAATACAGTGTGAATCTACACATGTTCTCAGACAATAACTCTGAGTAGATTAACAGAATACAACATAAATTCACCATATCCTATAGGCACAGCCAGTAGTAGAGCTACTGAATGGGGTGCCCAGTGCTAAAAAAAAAAAATTGGGGCTCCCCTCCCAAAATGTTTTTTTTGTGTATTTCCTCCCCACCTGGGCCCTCCTACATTGGCAACTCAATCACTAATATAGGGCCATATTAAATTACAGCCTCGTAAGTCCAACGGGTAGATCTTAAAGCTTACGTGCTTCAAATTTTCCCCAGTTAAGTTCCTATTTAATTAGAAGGGATTGGAAGGGTCTGCTAGCAACCTGCGAGAGAAGTCAGTATTCTCGCATGTTACATGTGCACTAAGATCAATTAGTGTAACACGTAGCAAAGAGTTAGACTTAGCCAATGACAGAAGAGATCGCCATCATGGCTAATGGCAGCCTGCTGGCTCCCGACATTAGCACTTGCTGCGCGGGTTCTGATCCGGACTTCCCCGGCAATTAAAAACACAAGCTCTACTGTGTGTGTGTGGGGGGGGGGGGTACTTCAAGTACTCCCTGGCACCTAAAATTACCACCCCCCCCCAATGCGGGGTCCCCATATCAACCCATGCAGCTCGGGTCCCAATCGGGAACCTCGCTGCTTTTAACATTTCAAATAACCCACCGCAGGTCCTTAAAGGGTTGTAGGCACACTATTGTGCAATCCCGGCTCCAGGGGTACTGTAAGTACCCCCACGGCACCTAACATTAACCCCCCAAATGCTGAGAGTCCCCATCGGGACTCCGCAGTGTCCCTACATCAACCCTTGCAGCGGGGGTCCCGATCGGCCCTTAAAGGTCCTTATGAGACATGCGCAAAATAAAACAATTAACCCTTGCCATGGGGGTACAATAAGTACCCCCCAGGCATCTAAAATTACCCCCATCACTCATGGGGTCTATATAGACCCCCATGAGCCTCTAATTAACCCCCTCAGTCCCATAAGGGTCTATACAGACCCTTATGGGACACTAATTAACCCAATCAGTCCCATAAGGGTCTATGCAGACCCTTAGGGGACACTACTTAACCCCATCAGTTCCATAAGGGTCTATATAGACGCTAATGGGACACTAATTAACCTCCTCAGTACCATAAGTGTCTATACAGACCCTTATGGGACACTACTTAACCCCATCAGTCCCATAACGGTCTATACAAACCCTTATGGGACACTAATTATCCCCATCAGTCCCATATAGGTCCATACAGACCCTCATGTGACACTAATTAAGTCCCAATATTAACACTATAAGTGCCATGAGGGTCCTCCAGGTTATGTTTAGTGAACCGTTTTTATTGTGTTTTTGTTTAGTGCCTATTAAAGTTTTGAGTGTTATTATATATATGTATACATATTATTTCGGTGTTAAGCACTGCAAAAATTTGGAAGTAGATCTTGTATTTTTACCAAAAAACAAACAAAATCAAAGCAAGTAAAAAAAATGGAGGCCGAAAAAACGTAACAGGATGAAAACTAAGCAGAAGGCAGTAAAAAAGAGCACAAAGCCAGTAACACTTAATGCAAGACAGTAACACTTACTCCAAGACAGTAATATTTAAACCAAGGCAGTAACACGTAAACCAAGGCAGTAACACTTTACCCAACACAGTAACACTTAACCCAAGGCAGTAACACTCATCGCAAGGCCCCTAAACTACATGGGCTGGAGAGGCTCACGATGAAAAGAACCATTGAATAGTAAAGAGCACCAAAAAACACAAAGTATGCCTCAAAATCGGCCAAGCAAGACAAAAATATGACTGTCGAAAAAACTTATCAGGATGAAAATGAGGCCGAAGTAGTAAAAAAGAGCACAAAGCCAGTAACACTTAATGAGAGTCAGTAACACTTACTCCAAGACAATAACACTCATCGAGAGGCCCCTAAACTACATGGGGTCGGAGAGGCTCTCAATGAGCGCTGAAGGTCCTCAAGCTCAAGGTCTATAAAATACACAGGGGGGGGGGGGAAACGCGATGAGCGCAAAGGTGCTCAGAGGACGCGTAGCCTCGCATTGCGTGGCAAACAGCATTGCCAGGCTTCACATTTTATTGCAAGTCACTTGTGTATTTATATTAGCAAACAATATAATAGAATATGTAAATTAATTCATTTTTGTATATGTTTGTGTATACATATATCTGTTTTGGCAATTGTAAGTGGATTTATATGCAATGCAATTTGTTTGTTCTGTATACCCCATACAGTGCCTTGCAAAATGATTCACCCCGCCTTGGCATATTTTGTTGCCTCACAACCTGGAATTAACATGGATTGTTTGAGGATTTGCATTATTTAATTTACAGAACATGCCCACAACTTTGAAGATTTTTTTTATTATTGTGAAGCAAACAACAAATATTACAAAATAACAGAAAAAGTCGATGTGCATAACTATTCACCCTCCTAAAGCCAATACTTTGTAGAGCCACCTTTTGCGGCAATCACAGCTCCAAGTCGCTTTGAATAAGTCTCTATGAGCCTGCAACATCTTACCACTGGGATTTTTGCCCATTCCTCCTTGCAAAACTGCTCCAGCTCCTTCAAGTTGGATGGTTTGCACTTGTGAACAGCAATCTTTAAGTCTGATCACAGATTTTCTATTGGATTGAGGTCTGGGCTTTGACTAGGCCATTCCAACATATTTACATGTTTCTACTTAAACCACTCAAGTGTCGCTTTCGCAGTGTGTTTGGCGTTATTGTCCTGCTGGAAGGTGAACCTCCGTTCTAGCCTCAAATCATGCACAGAGTGGTACAGGTTTTGCTCAAGAATATCCCTGTATTTAGCACCATCCATCTTTCCCAGTCCCGGCTGCGGAAAAACATCCCCACCGCAGGATACTGCCCCCACCATGTTTCACTGTGGGGACAGTGTTCTTTGGGTGATGTGATGTGTTGGGTTTGCGCCAGACATAGTGTTTTCTTTGATGGCGGAAAAGTTCAATTTTAGTCTCATCGGACCAGAGCACCTTCTTCCATACATTTTGGGAGTCTCCCACATGCCTTTTCGCAAACTGAAAATGTGCTATTTTGTTTTTTGCTGAAAGTAATGGCTTTCTTCTGGCAACTCTGCCATAAAGCCCAACTCTATGGAGCGTACGGCTTATTGTCGTCCTATGTACAGATACTCCAGTCTCTGCTGTAGAACTCTGCAGCTCCTCCAGGGTTACCTTAGGTCTCTGTGTTGCCTCTCTGAATAATGCCCTCCTTGCCCGATCCGTGAGTTTTGATGGGTGGCTGTCTCTTGGCAGGTTTGCTGTTGTGCCATGTTCTTTCCATTTGGTTATTATAGATTTGATGGTGCTCCTGGGGATCATCAAAGATTTGGATATTTTTTTATAACCTCACCCTGACTTGTACTTCTCAACAACATTGTCCCTTACTTGTTTGGAGAGTTCCTTGGTCTTCATGGCAATGTTTGGTTAGTGGTGCATCTTGCTTAGGTGTTGCAGCCTCTGGGGCCTTTAAAAAAGGTGTGCATATGTAATGACAGATCATGTGACACTTAGATTGCACACAGGTGGACATCATTTCACCAATTATGTGACTTCTGAAGGTAATTGATTGCACCAGAACTTTTTATGGGCTTCATAACAAAAAGGTGAATACATACGCAAATGCCAATTTTCTGTTTTCTATTTTTTTTAAATAGTTTTATGTGTATATTTTTCTCATTTTACTTCACTAACTCAGACTATTGTGCTCTGATCCATCACATAAAATTGAGATTAACAAAACATTGAATTTAAGGCTGTAATGTAACAAAATCTGTAAAAAGTCAAGGGGGGTGAATTCTTTTGCAAGGCACTGTAAATAAAGGTATAGTCCTTGAAATGTCTTATTTTCTAGTGTGTCTGGCAACGTCTGTCTATGTTTAATGTTATTTATTTAGTAGAATATCTTCCAATGAAAAGATTAATTGATGAAGGCACATTTTGGCACATGCTGGTGTATTTTTACCTGGCACCTTTGTCTTGTTATGACCTGAGTTTGGAAAGTAGAAGTAGAAAAATTGGAGGAGCACTGCAGATTATAATGAAAGGCGCAAGCTGTGTCTTTCACACCTGCGAAAACGTAAAAGTGCTGTTAAAGTCCTCTGTAGACTTTTCATAAACCTCATTTCAGTAAGCGATTGGTTTTATTTGTTGATTATATCTTATCGAAACGTACAAGTTAAAAAATTACTATATAAAGGACAGTATTACAAATTACTGAATATTTGTACTTCTCCCTACTCTTCACATATGACAAATGGAATTTCTAGATTCTTGTTCTACCATAAAAACAAAAATAATATTTTATGGAACCAATCTTTTTCTGTAAATAGCAAACAATGCAGTCTGTTTTCCTGTTCTTCTTAAAAGTTGCACCAAGGGCAAAATCCTCCGCCATACACAAATCCATTATACTGTTACTAGAACAGTAATATTATTTTGTTTTCTGCTACAAAACTAATATAACACATTTGGAATAACAGTAAAGGGTAAATATTATTACCCATTTCCTGTGTCCTGTACGCCGTGGCGTTAGTCTTAGCCAGAAAAGTTGTCAGCCCCTGAAAGAAATATTGCTACTATTAGATTAAAGACTTGTAGATGCCAAAAGCCCTGTATTTTCCAAGCCAATAGCAATTTGTGCACAGTGTTATACGGAATTATATACAAATTGGTATCTGAGTACTAACGCTGACTCAGAGAACTATTGGCTATAAAGTTTATGTACTTCAAATTATTAACAAGCTCAGAGAAAAATAGACAGGATGGACAAGCAATCCGAATACAGTAAATAAATATAGTAGTGTATCCACTACAGAGTATATCAAAGTTAATATAATACTCAATCAGAAGAAAATCTTATTTTGAGGGTTTTGTCTGAATAGAATGGGTCACACGTCCTAAAATGGATATCTGAACGTGTCCACTGCACAAGTCAACAATTCAGTAAAGTATATTAATTATTTTGTTGTTTTTTGCCCTTGTGCTGACAAGTTATACTTTTACCATTTTAATATCTGTTTTTTATAAAGTGGGGAAAGGTGATTTTTTTTGGCTGATATTTATGGCTAAATTTATCAAGTGTTGAATTAGAATACCCATCCATTACAATTAACACCAAACCACCATGTATGCATTGTTGTAGAGGGGTGAGTTAACCAACTAAACTTGTTTTGTGTTCTCAGAAGGGTTTTATCTGCTCTTGAGGGAGGTTGAGGTTGCACATAAGTATTTGGCTCATTACAAGCACTAGCACAGTTTTCAGGAACATGTCACGTTTTCTGTAAGCTCCTACAAGAGCCATGTAATAACACTTTAGGCAAAACCTGCATACAGCAGGGAACAATTCACATGAAATCCCTCATAAGTGTCTATAAAGAAGGGTTTGTCATGGGCTACGATAAGGCTTTTGAAAACTTTCACTACGATGGGTAGGGCAGTAGGAGCTTTTTTCCCTAACCTCTACACTAATGTAAATCTTTCACTCCCCCAAGTTAGAGCCATAAATCCTGCCTTAGACGCACGAGATTTCTGTGCAGGGAGCAGCCAAAACAAACTTTACGGATGAGACAGGGCGCCTAGGAGACAATAGGAAATGTGAATGTCATAAATCTTATAATGAGTGGGAAGTGTATTACAAAAGTATTTGTTTTTTGTTTATTACTATATTTTGATATTAAAAAGATATGACAATTGTATTTGTAGCTTCAATCAGTAAACATTTGTTATTTTGTGTTAAAATATGATATATTTATAGACAATGCATTAGAGTGATTGTTCCTAGGCAAAGTGGTTTAGTCATGTGTATTAACCCCTTGAATACTGGGTTGTTTGTTACCCTGGAACATGTATCATAAAACCGACTTAATATTAACATATCATATGTTTCAAATGTTTATAAGTTGATATTGGATTGTTAAGTGCCAAATAATGTTTAAATGTCATCATATTTCAGTGTTTTTACTGCTATTCTGTCACTTTAAATGCTTCTGGAAGACTCAGCAAAGAAAACTACTTGCGAGTGGTCTTTGATATTGGTAAATCTTTCTTCTGCTTTTTGCATTTACGGCAGTGCCCTGACTTGAGTAATCCATAAAATCTTATTAGCATAGAGTTTGGGTGTCAATAATTTATTTTTAGTGCAGATCTCAGTGGAGCTTTTTGTATTGCTTTTCGCAGGAGTTCCCTCGCAATATTTTAGGAATGGGGGATTAACATAGTGACGTACGATTTACTCTGCAGTTAGGGCACTCGTAAATGCTGTTTCAGTGATTAGCCTAGGGTCCTTAGTTAGCAAGAACTTGAAGCAAACATATCTCCTCAAAACTACCTGTAATATACATATTGATTTATTCAGACATAAAGCTCAAATTCTCTAACACCTTTCACAGACTGTATGGCATGTGTGTGACTCAGAATAGCAATTATTATTGACTAGGAACTTGCCTGTCAAAAATGGCAGGATTAAAATTGTAAGGCTGGCAATGCTGTTTGCCACACAATGTGAGGATTTTGTTCCTCTGAGCACCTTTGGCGCTCATTGCGAGCCTTTCCTCCTGCCTTCTGTACTGGCTGCTCATTGAGGTTTCGTTAACCTGCAAGTTTTGTGCTTGGGAATGCCATGTGTCTCTTCCTACCATCTCTCCCCTGTCCCTTCCCTGTGTGTTTGTCCTATGTGTGCTACGCACTGAGGGCCGTTTTTTTTAATTTTCAAAGTCCGGCATGCCTGGTGTTGTTGGTGTAAGTGTTACTGTCTTTGCCGTCGTATATTTTCTAAGCCCCTCGTGCCTGGCTTTGCTCAACCTCGTTTTCATGCAGTTTCCAATTTTTTACGTTTTTTCGTTCGCCATCTTTTTTCTTGCTTAGCCAATTTTGGATTGACGAAAACCCCCAAATATGACTCAAAATCGCTTGCAACCTCACTCCCAGGCTTCCTGGCTCTCCCCTGTGCTGTCTGTGAGTGTGTTATTATATTTGTTAAATTTTTGTTTTAGGGTTTTATGTGCTTGGCTCACAGTTGCGACCCTCACATTGCAGCCTAAGTACTGCGCGGCTGCTTCACCTCGCTTCCCAAGGGTTACATGTGTGACAGCGCTGCGGGCTCATCGAGGTCGCAAATGCGTTATCAACATTGCAAACTTTCCAGACAGTCGCAAACATCCACAACTATATATGTGATAGTATAAAGTTATGATGTGCTGCTTTAATGAGCTCAATCCCCACTTTATTATTAAATATTGTTTTGAAATATTTCATAATTAGATGGGGTAATAAGCCATACGAGCATGCACAGTTGAATAAATAATAGAGACATTGGCTTTTAAGTGTCAAAGGAACATTATAGCTTAGCAAAAATCTTCACATGCTTGTCAAGTATGTAACAAAATAATAAATAGTTTAATTATATGTATTTGTATGTGTACTTTCATCTTAACAATACCTGAAACCTTTACTGTGTCACTTTAACTCTTGGGTTATTTATATGTCACAAAGAATGGAATTGGACATGCATGATGTGGATTATTAGCAGGTTCCTCACTACCATCTATTCAGTTTAGCTATGAAAAGAACCTCTTTGTGAATATGTTTCTTTAATGTAGTTCAAAGCACTACCCCAATTTACCTTTATACATAATATATAATAATATCTCATGAAGATCCAATGCTTGAAACTGTAACCAAATATCATGTACAACATAAAACTCTTGAACACTAGTTTGGAAACGTATTAAATAAAATATGTTAACGTCTGAAAAATCACTGAGGTAAGGCTATGCATATATGTATAACCCAAGATCTACATTTACAGTACTCTGGTTCATTACTCTCTTGTTTTGTGCAAATCCTTAGCGACCCAACAATGAAACTTTTATAGAATTGTAAAACCAAGCCATCAGCTCGACACTGTTCTCTTTGATAGCAGCTAGCAATCAGAGTTTAAGAATAAATTGGAAGCCATGCTTGGAAAAATATACGTTCTCCGCAGACATATCCTGGCTCTAATTTGCTTTATGTGCCCCCTGGGACTCTTTCTTTTCTAATGCTTTCCCCTTTTCTGTCTCAGAACTCGCTATTATTGTTCTCGAAGGGGCCAAATCTTGTCTGGTGTCCCATGTTTTCTGTTCAAATGCCATGTTAGTTTTGTTCACACTTCATCATATGTGCATTCCTAGCTCAATGCCAGAAATCAATTAACCTAACTACATCTCTAAAAAAAAGAATATCCTGGTCCGTGCACACAAAGCACACTTAATTCCTCAGCCCATTTTTAAAGGTCTGCAAAGAAGTTCAATATCGATTAAGAGTTTAATTTCCCATCCTATGCAATTATGGTGAGGTTAAAGGATGTTTAAACAAGGCACATTTTAGTGTCTATCCAAATTAATTTATTAGTTAAAGCATTTATACAAGATAAAAAATCTAAATAATGTTTATTTAAAGGACACTAAAACATTCCTTTCTGAGAGTAGGCCATGTTGAACTTTACTGCGTAAATAAAATAGAATTGCTATTAAAAATACTTACGTGTGACTTAGTAAATGTAATTCTATTAACTTGCAGCAAGCTTTTCTTCATCCATAGTTTCAGTACATACTGTACAACTTAAATGGAAAAACACTGGACATATACCAGGAATAATAAGATATTTATTCCAGGCATAAACACAACTGGAGGTGGAAAATGGAAAGAGGTAGTGACTGTAGACATGTCCTTAAAGGGAATCCATTTAGAAGAGAGTTATCAGAATCCAATTTGTAAGCAGGCAGTGCACTAGGATATTTGGTAGGCAAGGAAGAGATAATGGCTGATGGACAGGCTAAGGTATCCAATAAGCTAGAGGTCAGAACTGGCTGCAGGATGGAGGGTAGTGGGATTCACAGTCAAAGGTCAAACCCAGTAGGTCAATATTGCTTTACAATCTGGAATCACTCCCTCTGAGCAATGCCTTTGTTGGTTGAGATGGACTGACACCATATAATAGCCATGCAGTTCCTGTCATGATTGATGCTACATGCATCGATAGGGTATTCCCCAGCGTCCGACTCCCTAGTATGATGTAATCAACACCAGCAGCATAGTGAGTAACTCTGGATCAATGCATCTTCAATCTAGGGCAATATGGAGTATTGTAGTTTGTATGCAGATATAGTATACATCACTCAGGGATGCAAGTAAGTGGTTAATCCTTTTAAGAACATACAAGCTCACCTCCAGAAACACAAGTATGTTAGCGGAAATCTATTTCCAAAAATTTGTTAGGAAAACACTGAATAAAATTGGCGATACACCCTAAAATAGATGCCTGCGTTCATCCTCTGCACAAGCCAAATATTCAGCAAAGTATTTTATTGGACCAATGTAGTACTCACACAATAGGATTTCATTTGTTTCGTTAATGACTTATTGAGTAGACAGAGATGGGTCAGCTCTAGTGAATAGAATGTAGATGTTATTAGTTAGATTTATCTCTTCGTGAATTTAGTTGAATACAGTTTCATACAGATTGATAAAAACACTCTCCATGCTTTATGAAATATTAATGTGGTAGACAAACATATTGACTTGAGTAATAACCCATCAAAAATGACAGTCAGTACCCCTGCTCCTCATCAGTCCTCCTGTTCCTCCTCAGTTCCCCTGTCTCTCCTCAGTTCCCCTGTTCCTCCTCAGTTCCCCTGTCACTCCTCAGTTCCCCTGTCTCTCCTCAGTTCCCCTGTCCCTCCTCAGTTCCCCTGTCTCTACTCAGTTCCCCTGTCTCTACTTAGTTCCCCTGTCTCTCCTCAGTTCCCCTGTCCCTCCTCAGTTCCCCTGTCACTCCTCAGTTCCCCTGTCACTCCTCCGTTCCCCTGTCACTCCTCAGTTCCCCTGTCACTCCTCAGTTCCCCTGTCCCTCCTCAGTCCCCCTGTTCCTCCTCAGTCCCCATGTCTCTCTTCAGTTCCCCTGTCTCTCTTCAGTTCCCCTGTCCCTCTTCAGTTCCCCTGTCCCTCCTCAGTTTCCCTGTCTCTCCTCAGTTCCCCTGTCACTCCTCAGTTTCCCTGTCTCTACTCAGTTCCCCTGTCTCTCCTCAGTTCCCCTGTCTCTCCTCAGTTCCCCTGTCTCTCCTCAGTCCCCCTGTCTCTCCTCAGTTCCCCTGTCCCTCCTCAGTTCCCCTGTCCCTCCTCAGTTCCCCTGTCCCTCCTCAGTTCCCCTGTCCGTCCTCAGTGCCGGCTCTGACCACTGCTTGCTGTGGTGGTGGTGGTGAGGGGGCGCTGGCTCTGTCCACTCACTGCATAGTGGGGCATGGCCGGACACTCCGGGAAGACCCACTGCGCATGCGCCTGAGCACAGCAATGTTTGCAGCCATGACAGACACTGCTCTTTGTTTTATAAGATGCTTTATTTCTATAACACCAATATATTCCGTAGATCTATACAAGGGTTAAGTACAAGGCAAATAACAAATTGCACAACAATTTAGATCTTGTTCCCAGAGCACCATACAAGACTGAAAACTTGCAAACTTACATTCTAAAGAGCGCCCACAGCTGAACAAAGTTAAAGAGAGTGGGCAGTTGACTGGACTAGGAATAGGGAGACTGGTATTTGGTTTAGTGAGGGTTAATGGGGTTGGGTTTCTCGGGGGTGGGGTTTTATTAGTTATATATCCACCTCCCATCCTGGTGGGCTGTCTTTTGGATTTGGGTACCAGTAGACATTAATAACTGATCTCCCTCCCTATGTTTCTTACCAGCTAAAGCAAGCTTGGATGATGGATTATGTCTCCAGAGATGTCACAGCTCCTGTATGGTGTGGAGTGCTTGACCACTTATGGTCGGTTGATTGGAAATGCCAGTTATGGATATAAGTAAAGGGCACAGGGTTCCCTTCAAGTAATGTGTGGTAGTGGGCAATGCACCTCTCTTAGTTATTTGATATTTATAATTTCTTCAATAAAGGAGCTGTTTTACCCCATACTTTGTGTCTGGGTTATATATTGTATTTAATTCAGTCATACAGCATTGACTATGCACCTGTGAAGGGTTTTGATGTTATACGGGAGGGTGATAGATGTGTTGGGTATATCAAGGCTGAAGGTGAAAAACTTCTTTAAACCGATATGTTTTAGCGATGTCTTTAAGGTTTTGAGGCAGGAGGATAGTCTAGTGGAGCAAAGCAAGGAGTTCAATAGAATAGGGGCAACATAAGAAAGCTACCAAAGGTGGAAGTGAGACAAGAGCAGAGATATAAGTAGGTGCATCGTTGTTGAGAAAAAGGCATTGAGTTGTTTTACCAAGTAAAACAAAAAAGCATAGAGCCCTACCTGTATACTGGTAAAATATCATGTCCAACGATTGGACTGAAAAATTCAATTGATTTTAGTGTGAACTGTTGACTATGTATAGGGGGGATTCAGATAGTTTATAATCTGTGTATGGCTTTCGGTCTGTGCCCTGTACCCTTTTTTTTTTTAAATAACACAATCTTACAACATATAAGAACAATGAAATTACGGCAACACACGTTAAAGGAATATCTAAGTTTCCCTGTTTTTACCTTTTTCTAATCTAACACATGCTGCTTACATCAGAAATATAATTTGCATTGAGTCACACATGCAAACTTATTTTATTTAAAAATAAAACTTGTTTTCCACACCCCCAGAGCTGCTTACATAGGCACAGTGTACCTACCAGTAGAAACACTGCTTTTAGTCAAACCCAATTACTAACCTTCAAGCCAAAAGCAGCTCAACCCAACAGCAGCTTCTGAAGGGGGACTACACATCTCATGATTCCTTCCAGCACAACCTGCCATCACTGATTGTTTCATTGTATTAAAATGTATTAGCTGCCTGTGATTGGCCAAAACAAATTATGGATTTTATGCTAATTTTAGCAGAGATATTCAGGGATAATAACTAACAAAAGCAACTGATTGCAAACACAAGAGATTTAGAAAACATCAGGGTTAGTTTGTTTATGTTTATTTTGGTATTTTTTCATGCAAACAATGTTTTCATACACTACTGATTCTCCTCTTAATCCAGGAAACACATATGCTTTTAATACAAATAATAAAATGAATAAAAATGCAGTTATGCCTAAATATTCTCATGGAGCCCCATAAGGCCATTACTTAGGAATAGCAGTGTATGAATACAGATGAGGCAGTTAGAGGCTCCTTTACCCGTTGATTACCAACAGTTTCATCTGTATTCACACAGATCTTTCCTTATTTGTTTGGCTTGTCTGAATATCCTTGATGACAGTCTAAGGAACCACAGTCTTATATAATAGAGGCTATGGACTTCAAAGCAGTGGCATAGCTAGAGCATTTGCTGCCCGGGCCACCCCTGAGTCATATATATTGCTCTGCACCAGTACCCACCACTTCTTGGTTGTTTGTGTAGTTAAGTTTCACCAGCTGATATATTGAGTTTACGGGACATTGAAGGGAGCAAACTCATTATAATTCACTACAATAATATATTTCAGCTTCTTTCCTTTGGGGTTAGTATGTCTAAAGAAAGAAAAAAGAATAGCATTTTTTATTGCAGCAAACAAAGGGCATTCAATTTGCATGCAAGCAATCTACAGACAGCAGTGAAGGGGAGCAGCAAGACAAATATAATTGTGCAATAAGCATCATTTTTTATATGTAAAAAAACATTTCCACTTGGTTTTTAATAATATGATGATGGAAGATTAGAATTGATAGTGCATTTGTCCCATTTAAGTGGTCCATAAAGTTCCTCAGCAAATTTTAAATTCCTGCCGAAAACAAACATATGAGTCTGATGGACTTCTCTGCTTTTTTCTTTCTTCTGTCTGTGTTTTTGAGAACAGATTTGCAGCAGGTACAAGTTTGATGAAGAGCAAACCAGAGGGATTAGAAATGATTCTTAGTGTTTAGATGTGTGCCAGTTCTCTCTGTATCCTAAATGATCTCACAAATCAAAAAATGTCTCCATTCTGTCTCTGGAATTAAATTATTGATATCTGAAGTACTTCAGTTTGGATAACATTGTGAATATCTTCTAAAATATAACCTTACATTTTAACTTTTCATGGCTACTTTGTAATAAATCTTAAATATATATATATATATAGATATAGAATTTAAAGGACAATTGTAGTTTAGGAAAAACGTCACATTTGTGTAGGTAACAAATTAACAACACTAGCAGCTATGTAATTTAGGACTCTGGGATTCAAAACAGTAACATGCGGATATGAGAGCTGGACTGTATAGAAGACTGAGTGCCGTAGAATTGATGCCTTTAAATTGTGGCATTGGAGAAAACTGCTTAGAGTTCCTTGAACTACAAGAAGATCCAATAATTCAATACTTTAGGGAATCAATCCAAACTGTTCACTGAGAGGCTTAATCATGAGGCTAAAGGTCAAAGATTTTCACAATATCATGAAAAGACATGATTACCCAGAGAGAACTCTTATGGTGGAACAGATTGAAGGCACATGAAGAAGGGGACGTCAGAGTTGGAGATGGATAGAAGAAGTTATTGAAGCAATGAACATTTGCTTAATGGAGATCAGAGGGGCAGTAGCTGATGTGTCCAACGTGCTGCTGTCCATAGGGTCATGGACAGTTGGACATGACTAAATGACTAAACAACAACAAAGATATGAATATGGAGGTTGGGACACTGCAACATGGGGCTACACTACCTTTGCCGAATAATTGTTTAACGCAGGAAGTAATGCAAAAGAGGTTGGAAAAAATAAATAACAATAAAGCCCTGGGTCCTGATGGAATATATCCACGGGAACTGGGTTCTCCAATAGCCAAACCATTATATTTAATTTTTCAAGATTCTCTCAACACAGGGTCTCTACTAGATGACCGGAGAAAAGCAGATGTGATACCTATATTTAAAAAGGGAGCAAGAGCAAATCCGGGGAATTATAGACCAGTGAGCCTCACTTCTGTAGTAGGGAACCATTTAGAAGGGTTAATAAGGGATAATATACAAGAATGTGTCTATTTAAACAGGATTATAAGTAGGAGTCAACATGGATTTATGAGGGATAGGTAATGTCAAAATAAATCTAATTAGTTTCTATGAGGAGGCTAGTAGGAACCTGGATCAAGGCAATTCAGTGGATGTAGTCTTTTTGGATTTTGCAAAGGCTTTTAATACAAACTAAGGGATACAGGAAATGCAGTAAATATCTGCTCATGGATTGAGAGCTGGCTAAAAGACAGGAAGCAAAGGGTTGTTGTAAATGGAACATACTCTGATTGGACTAATGTGGTAAGTGGTGTACATCAGAGTTCATTATTAGGTCCTCTCTTTTTTAACATATTTATTAATGGCTTAGGGGTAGGACTGGAAAGTTGTGCAAGGTAGAAATGTCGCGGTCAGTTCGCCCGTGGACTATTCACGGCGATTTTGGCTCGTTCGCCCTCGCAGCGGACGGCTACACATGCGCTTTTCGGTTCGCCACCTATTCTTTATCATTGAGGAAACTTTGACCTTGCACCTCACAGTCAGCAGACACGTTCCAGCCAATCAGCAGCATACACTCCCTTCCAGAGCCTTCCATCTGAAGGACAGCATACATTTTAGAATCATTCTGAAGCTGCATTCGTTGGGAGAGGACAGATAGTGTAGCTGCTGGAGATTTAATAGGGAAATAGATAGCCAGGCTGTGTATTTAGCTTCCATTACATACCTGAAGGACTCATCTGATATCTGCTGCAAGGACAGCAACCCAAAAAGCTCTTTTTAGGGCTCGAACATCATTTATTTTATTTTATAATTTTTTTCTGTGTAATCTAATTGCATATGCCTGCCTGCCAGCGTGTGTGTGTGACAGGCTAACACCTAACAGCTTATATTGTGCTTATTTTCACTACTCATACCTGGTGGTGTACCATACATTGAAAACAACCATTTTTTCCTGTAATCTAATTTCAGTTGCCTGCCTGTGTCAGGCTCACAGCTTATATTGTGCTCAGTGAAATAAAACAACACTTTTTTGACTGTAATTGATTGAATATCAGTTGCCTGCCTACAGGCGTGTGTGTGAGGCCTACAGCGCCTACTCTGCCAACTTTTGCCAGTGCACAGTGACACTCATATCTGGTGGCACCTTAGATTGCACGTGCAGTGCCCCAAATTTGAAGTGGGATGACCGAACAAGCATCTTTTTCCATTTCCCACTTCCAAAAATCCATGCCATATACACGTACCCTGATAGGTGATGTAACAGGTATCAAACTGATAGGAATAAATAGTACAACTTAATACACCACTCCTATCTGGTGGCACATTACATTGCACGTGCAGTGCCCCAAATTCGAAGTAGGAGGTCCGACCAGCATCTTTTTCCATCTCCCTGTTCCAAAAATCAATGCCATAAACACGTCCCCTAATAGTGGACGTAACAGGGATTAAACCGATAGGAATAGTACTACTTAACAGTACACACCTTATAATAACGCAGAGGCAACACAGAGAGAGGAGTCTGAAGAAGAGGAGTCAGAGGAGGAAGGTGGCTTTGAGGAGGTGGAAGACCAAACACAGCAGGCGTCCCAGGGGGCTTGTTGTCACCTTTCGGGGACCCTTGGTGGCTGGGTGGAGGAAGAGACCTTCAATGACATCAGTGAGGACAAGGAACAGGACATGGCTAGCTTGGTATCCAACCTTGTGCAAATGGGGAGTTTGCGGTTGTGCAAAGGGACTGTTTGCTGTTGTTTGTGGAGCATTAAACGGGGAGATTGGTCTGTTACTGTGAAGCGGGTGTAACCCTTACACTACCTGATCGATACAACATCATACCTGATGTTTTAAAGCATGTTATTCCAAACAATTTAGAAATGTTAGGTGATTTATGCCCTTTATGGCTTAAAACCAGACTCTGCATCAACTAGGTAATTTTCCGTGGGAGTTTTGCCATGGATCACCCTCCAGCATGCCACAGTCCAGGTGTTAGTCCCCTTGAAACAACTTTCCCATCACTTTTGTGGCCAGAAAGAGTCCCTGTGGGTTTTGAAATTCGGCTGCCCATTGAAGCCAGTTCGCGAACATTTTGATGAAATTTGCGTCCGCGGTTTGCGAACCGAAAATGTTATGTTCGCGACATCACTAGTGCAAGATAATTAAATCAGATAATGATGTGCTTTCCCTCCAAAGGGATTTACATACAATTGAGGAATGGGCATCTAAATGGCTGATGAGATTTAATACTAATAAATGTAAAGTAATGCATCTGGGAAGGAAAAATAGACATGCTATTTATAATCTTAATGGAGCAAATCTAGGAGTATCAGATATTGAAAGGGATTTGGGAGTACTAGTGGACAACCACCTAGGTAGCAGTGCTCAAAGCCAAGCAGCAGCTGCAAAGGCAAGTAAAATATTATCATGTATTAAGAACGGTATAGAAGCAAGGGAAGCAAATATAATTCTGCCACTATACAAATCTCTAGTACACCCTCATTTGAAATTTGGAGTACAATTTTGGGCACCACTTCATAAAAAGGACATTTTAGAGCTGGGAAAGGTACAGAGGAGGGCAACAAAACTAATAAAGGGAATGGAGGGGCTAAGTTATGAAGAAAGACTAACCAAATTAAACTTATTTTCTCTAGAAAAAAGGCGTCTAAGAGGAGATATGATTACATTATATAAATACATCCAGGGTCAGTATAAAGAATTGTCAAGGGAGCTTTTTGTGCCAAGAGGTTTTCAACTGACAAGAGGACATCCCTTGAGGTTAAAAGTAAAAAGATTCCACCTTAAAGAAAGAAAAGGGTTATTCACAGTAAGGGTGGTTAATCTGTGGAATTCTCTACCAGAGGAGGTGGTGACAATGGATTCGATAGATAACTTTAAAAGGGGACTGGATTTATTTCTAATTAAAAAGGGAATTCAGGGTTATCCTAGATAATTAGAGAGAGAGTATTGATCCAGGGAGAAATCTGATCACCAGTATCTGGGTTCAGGAAGGAATTTTTTTTTTCTTCTTTGAGACGATTGGCTAAGTTTCACTTGTGTTTTTTTTCTGTTTGCCTTTTTCTGGATTAATTAATAATTAAAAAAAATAAATAAATAAATAAATAGTTGATTCACAATTCATTAACAACTAATTAATTATTAACTAATCTGCATATTGCAGATCAGAGGAGATCTTAAAAGGTTGAACTTGATGGACTGAAAGTCATTTTTCAACCTTAATTACTATGTAACTATGTAACTATGTAATATAAAACAATTTTTAGGGAATATCTTAATTTTTCAACAATATATTTGTGTACAGACAATTCCATCTAGACTGGCTCTAGCAGTTTTTGCTGGTTTAAAGCCTGAGAGGGTGTGTTTGTCTCTTCTTTTAATCTTAGGAGGGTGGTGGTGGCAGGAAGAGGGAGACAGAAGGGGTATTTGCTGTATCATTGGAGATAATAGTATTTGCTCAGAAGCAGACAGATTCAACAATAACTGCACACAGAGGTCCTTTGATAATGAGGAAGAGCATGCCCATTTGATTTTCATATCTATAATTATACCTGCTTTTAACACGTAAAATTTTCTATGAGCATTCTGATTTAACATTCCACTCAATTATTTTAATAATAAAGTGCAATTATAATTATTTACATATGTATGTTTAAGTTCTTCAGACATGGTTAGCTATGGAAATAAACTGTAGTGCATTTCTTTGCTGTATTTAGTAAATGACACAGTGTTATTTTGTAATATATTGTAAACTAAAAAAATCAAACCCATTTGATTAAATAAAATATTTTTTATATATATATTGCTCTTTGGAATGGTCCTTCTAATATTATGAGCTTTTGAAAATTACTCTCATTAAAAGCATAATTAATATCTGATCTGACTGTCTACAGTTATGAGGGAGCAATAAACTTAATCTTCCTTACTCCAAAAAAAATGACATTCTGGCATGTAGGTTCCATAAATGTCAACAGACCTCTAGAAAACATAATTGCCCGGTAAATGACAACCTTTAATTGAAACATTATACAGACAAAAAATATCAGAATCTTCAAGGAATAAAATCCACATCTGTGTGATTATATAGACAGGAAAATGACTATAAAACAAATAAATTACTATAAAATCTAATATATGTTGTATATAATGCTTGAGAGCTCATTGACTGGTTGGGCAGTTACATAAAATAGTCACAGGTTATTTACTCAATTTAAACTAAAAGGCATTGATTATATGATATCACAATCTAGAGGCACTAATATGAAGTACCTATTGTAGAAGAGTGTTTGTTTTATATACAATGATTGCTAATGCAAGTGAAATCTCCAGTAAATTGAGCATGTAATTGGCCAACTTTTTCTTTGCTGATTGAACTATATATGGCAATGTCATTAAATGGTTTGGTATCATGAGTTGCCTGAACCAGGGCCCTTTTCAATTCCCCATTCAGTAAAGCTACACAAGCAAAAAGTGGTCATTACCTTTCCCTAACTATTCTATTCACCCTGTTGTTCATGATTGCGAGTGAGCTACCCTTAAAATTTGAAACAAAGCCAGACCCGCAATTTATGGCAAGCTTTCCTATTGACTTTATGACATCTGTAATATTGCAAGTGACTCTTTCTTAATTTTACACTAAATAACTATTCAATCTAGATTTTACTGATCACTCGAAAATTGAGTATGACTCGTAATATCAAAAATCTGAAGGAAAATATATGGGTACTAAACAGCACCAGCAAATGGTTTTGAAATATTTTTGAGAGCTGGAGCAGCAGTTAAAGAGACAGTTAACCACTAAAAAAACAATAAAAAGGCATGGGAGTTTATCATAATTTGTCACTTAATATTTCCATAGGCACATATGAGGAATTTAAAAATATGATTTTTTTATTATTATGTTTGTGTGATTATATGTATGCAGGATAACATAGAACCCGGTACTCAAGAGGTTAATGCATATCAGGAATTCCACATGAACTAGAAACAGATGCTGTAACTCATTGTCTATTGAAGGGCTAGCCCTATCGGCAAAGTTACTTATCTACTGGAAAATGTGTACCATGTGTAACATGACATTCTTATTGTCTCTTGGTTCTTAGAGCTGTGCCTCATCAGTCATTTAATAAAATACAGAGTTTGGTGTAATATTATGAGTAAAGATGCAATTCTACACCTAGTATGTTACTGACGATACATGATTTCCGGATGTTGGGTGATATAGGTAATATTATTATTATTATTATCTTTTATTTGTATCGGTCCAACATATTCCGTAGCGCTGTACAGGGGATAAGAACAGGGGAAATACATGTTTAACAAATTCAAAGTTGAAGGGCCCTGTTTTGGGCTTAGAATCTTAGTAGAAAGTGCTTTATCCCAAAGCGCCCTACAAGACTGGAAACTCGCTACTTACAATCTAAAGGGAATTAAAGGGCAGAGAACTGGGGAAGAGTAACAAATAGGAATAGCAAGGGTCAGGAAGCAGGTGAAAGACAGAATGAGTTTTATTTTAGAGGAAGAGGGGAGGGATCTGAGGTGAAAGACTAGTATGTTGGCTGACCCCTAGTGTTGAGATGATATATCTGCAAGTAGGAAGTCAGGTGATTTCCATGGCTCTATAAATTTAATCTGAGTTGGGGTGGGTGGGTGAGGGGGAGGGAGGGCAATATTCTGAGAATCTCACAGATGTAGTAGGCCTTAAAACCAGAGTGAATTTGCACTGAAAGAAAGAGAGAGAATGGATTGGGGTCAGACAGTACAGGAAGATAGGGGAGTAAGAAAGAAATGGGAGAGAGACCTTAGAAGGAAGGTATGTGAGGAGGGGGGAGGAGATTTGAGGTAATTATGCCACATATTGCGTGTGAACTGCATGGAATATGTGTGTAGCATTATTGAAAAAGCTCCCATATCCAAAATTACGTATCTCAAATTGAATGAAGCTCCTAGTCTTAAAACTTTATCTGAAACATTCTTGTTCTGGTAATAAATAAACCAGTATTTGTTCTTTACATATATTTCTTAAGAATTAATATTTTTTGTTCAAATGCACATATTACACCTGAATAAGAAGATTTTGCTTTTATGATCGCTTCTTCCATTGGCCTCGCTCAGAACCTAGTTCTGACCCACTAGCTATGCATAATGGATCTTGTTGTAATCCCTGCTAGCAGAGACAGAACGAGACCACTTTTGAACCCTTAGAATGACCACAGGAACACCAGAATCACTAGCCAGAGTAACAGAATTACCTGTTGTAATTCATCCTTAGATAGATGTAAAATTGGTAGCCCCTATGATCAGGGTATCCCTTTCCTCAATAATGAGCACACACTTAAATTATTTAGGCGACATGCTTTAATATATTCCTCATGGAAATCCGGTCATTTTTTATGCCAAACATGATATGGGCATTCTCATACTTAACAGTACATATAAGTCATCTATGTTATACTTATACCAGAGGCAATATGCAG
The DNA here is from genome assembly GCA_027410445.1 of Discoglossus pictus. Classification (NCBI taxonomy): domain Eukaryota; kingdom Metazoa; phylum Chordata; class Amphibia; order Anura; family Alytidae; genus Discoglossus; species Discoglossus pictus. Next base: position 447,381,068 of record CM050164.1, on the reverse strand, counting down.
CCACAACATGCAATATTAAACTACACATGCCATGCATGCAACCATAATTATTATCAACCCACATATGCCAACAGGGCAACCCTAACCCACACATCCAGTGGGTACCACAATTATGATCACCCGACTCACAGGGAAATAGCAGTCCAGATACAGTCCATATATCCATTTGTACAGTCCAGATATACATTGGTGGTGCAATGTTTGCCCTGAATGGGACTCCTTGTGCCACGCACCCAATGCCCTCCAGGGGCATCTGTTTGTTGAATCAACCCTAAGAGACCCCCAGCTGCCCCTGGGCATGACATATAAAATATATTTTCTTTGTTATGATGAGATGTTCTTTAGTTGACAGAGAAGATTACAGAACAAGTCAGTTGAATTCATGTATTCTGAAGTTTACTCTACAATGTAAACACTTTTATTTTATTATATTATTATTATTATTGTTTATTCCGTAGCGCTATACCTAAGTTGTGAACAAGGCAAAACAATATTAACACATTAGAATCCAGTGTCCATAGTGTTTTACCATATTTGTGGAGCCTCAGCAGGTTTTGTTTGCTAGTGATCACAACCAATACTTTATATGCTTTAAAATTATTTATCTAAATCGTATAATAGTTTAAAGCAATTCACCAAATGAACAAATATCTCAAAACAACAAAATAATCTAAAATCAAGTAAACACCAAGTGCCTCATTCAAATACGATTTGGCCAATTGAATAGCGCTCTATATAAGCAGATAGCATATATTTTTTTACAGAAGTTTTTGGTTAGTGAAGACTTTGATTTTGGATAGATGTTCACTAACTAAAAACTTCTGTAAAAAAATATGCTGTGTGCTTATATAGAGCCCTATTCAATTGGACAAATCACATTTGAATGAGGCCCAAAGTATTCCAACATCAAACATTTAGGTAGAGAAAAGGGTAGCAATGTTATACAGTGACTTTTCAATGTTATAAACCTTAGTTATAATGAGCATTATATTGATTTAAAAGTATATGAAGTTGAAATAATAATGTCCATATTAATTAATACCTTTTAACTAAATGGAAGCAAATATCTCTTCTTCATCTCCAGACAGAAGCCTGATATTTACATGTTTTACTAGTTTATACATAGTTGACTTGATTATTAGAGAATGTCTGTAGTCTCTGAAAGAGAAATACATAATACAGCCTTATTAAATTGTGATTCGGTAAATTTAAAAGGGCTCTATTTAAGCACATAGCATATTTTTTTTACAGAAGTTTTTAGTTAGTGAACTTCTATCCAAAAGCAAGGTCTTCACTAACTAAAAACTCCTGTAAATAAAATATACTATGTGCTTAAATAGAGCCCTTTTAAATTTACAGAATTGCAATTTAATAAGGCTGTTAATGTCAATCTGTATGTAAATAGTGGTAGATAAAGCCCAAGCAAACTCTTCAACAGTGTGATATATATTCATAGGGCCTCATTCTATTAGCGGCCGCAGCCGTTGCAGGGCCGCAAGGACCGGCCGCAAGCTATTCGGCTATTCTATTCCCTTACGGCCGGAGGCTCCGGCAGGCTTGCGGCCGGTGCCTTGCTATCTCTTGCGGCCGCTCGCACCAGAGGAAAGCCTTTGTTCTAAAACGGCCGCAAGAGTTTCGGCCGTAAGAAATTCCTATTTGCAATTCAATTGCTCCTGGAAACCTCTCTGCAAGGCTAAAAACGAGCCGCTGCTTACTTGCAGGAAAGAGGTCCCGCTAGCACCAATTAAGCACATAAAATAGCTCAAATAAAGCCATCCTGCACTTTGAGAAGACTATAAAGGGATTTTAGGTGTTAGAAAAAATAGCACATAATTATCCTATACTCAAATCCGTAAAATATTTTATTTTTAATATCCGTAAAATATCCATGTAAAAAGTCCAGAGTGCTTGGAGCACCTCAGACATGCCCACGCCGCAGCCGGAAAATAAACAGTTAATTTGAACTTGGGTTTGGGCTGATGTGCAAGCTTGAGAGTGGGTTCCTTTTAATCCTCATGTCCCCCAATATGATCCCTAGCATTTACAGAGCTGTACAGTGCAGGCTTGAATTTATTTTTGAATTTTTATATTTCACAGCTTACGGCCGGTTCCAAGATATGCGGCCGGCCGTAAGGGGAGATCCTTGCGGGGCCGTATAATAGAATCGCAAGTTAACAGAACCCCCGCAAGGAATCGCAGCCTTACGGCCGATTTACGGCCGCTAATAGAATGAGGCCCATAGAGTATATTAAAAACAAACTAAATAAATACACTGATGAAGATATATTTACTCCTCATAAATGTATTCATGGTGCAATAACATTTTAGAGACGTCTCAAATCTGCAAAAAAAATTAAATAAATAAAATTGCTGGAGTTTAGTTTATTCATTTTATGCAATAAAAACATCTAACTTAAAAAACTTTGTAGCAAAAATGCCTCTTATATGAAAGAGAGAATGAACTAACCTTAATAGGCTAGTTCTATGTACATGATAACCCACCCTGAGAGTAGCCTTGTTTATCTCACTTGTGTCCTTCACAGGGAGAAATATCCTGTAGTATATCAGTCTGGTCCCACTCACTTGATTTAGCCAGCCCAGAAATACCAGGCAATTCAACCCTGAACAGGAGACACAGCAAACCCCAGTTGTACATTTTAGCCTTAGTTGGGCATCATCAGTATGGTGTAGCTGATAACTCCCTAAGGCACAGTGAGCACTGGGTCCCGGTCTGGAGCCCCAATCACCCTTAGGGTGAAAAAAAAACCTAAGGGTCATTTGCATAAGACTGCACACAGAGATGTTCAATAAAAGTAGCCAGTCTTATTTTGCCAAGAATTTTTTTTTAGAGTTTTATAGAACACTTAAAAGAAATTAAACAAACTGACACTGATTTGAATTGGTCTATGGATTGGATTAAAGCTGTCTATTCATATCAGTATCATATAATGACATAAAAATACAGGAGATAATAAATTAAATTGCATTAGCATTGTTGAGAAAAATGGTGAAATAGTCAAGTTGCATAGTTTTAAGCATTTTTTTTCATATAAATGGTTAAATACAACAGTTTATTATAAACAAGCAAACTAAATAGACCAAGTAGTTCTTATCTGCCATCAAAAGTTCTTTTTAATTGTACGCCACATTCTTGTAAATAAAAATATAAACAATTGTGTCATAATTGATAAATTACTATACTGTAGATAACTCATTTGTTGTTTAAAAAATAAATGTGCTTTGCTTCAGTGTACATCAGTGTTAGAAAGAAAATTCTAATTAGCACTACATGAATCATCCAGTCTTCTGGAGTTCAGAAAACTGTTAACAATTCTATACAAACTTATAATTAGTTACTGTAAAATGTGTCAGTTTTATAACACACCTAGATACTGATTTTTTTAAATCTATCTAAATAGTGGTATCCAGTGTATTTTCATATCTCTTGCCCTTTGTTGACCTTTATCTTCTCTGTGAAACTCCTTGCCTCACTCCTTACTTCTTATTTTTAACAATCAATAAAAATGTATCTGTTTAAAGAAGCTTATTACCTAAATCCTACCAAACTGCTTATACACAAGGCATGCAGTATAACATACATCCACCTGCAGTGGTTGCCTCCTATATTCTTGATCGTTGCCATCATCTATTTGTTACCACAAACCAGCCCTCTAAATTGTTAACCGTTGCAGCAAATTACCTGCTGCCTTATTGTATTTTATTTATATTTCTACTTACCTTATAATTTGTTTTACCTTTGTAATCTGCCTTATGAATCGACTCTGTTTTAATAATAGTAATATGTGATTATTTGAATAACCATCATTATAAAGATCAGGATTAAGATGCTTCAGTTGAACTATGAATGAGAAAAAAACAGGCTCAAACAGGTAATAAACTGTATATAAAATAAAAATTAAATACATAAAGTTGTCTTTTTTTTCCTTCTAAAAACATGTTGGACGTTACCAAGAGCAGCTCTTTGAAAGACCATATTAAACTTTGTTATTAAGTCTAAAAAGAGGGATAATTAGTGTCACAAGCCAACATTAATTCTAAGAAATCCAGTATACGAGATACAATGCAAACATGGCCTGGTATTGGTCCTTAGCAAGGTGTGTCAAGACTGACATCCTTTAGTATCTGCTCTGTACATTCCACACTTGGTGCTGGTTGCGTAAGTCTTGCTTATGTCACCTTGGGATAAATTACAATGCCTAAATAATGTTTTGCAGGACAAGCAGCCGTGATATAATTCCCTCCTCGGATACAAAGTGCTGTGCCAAAGGAAGATTTGAATTGTTGGAAGGACCTTTAAACCTATCTAACTAACTTGTATCATTGGAAAAGTGTCATAAATACCTTAAAGCAATTATATAATCACTAGCGACTTGCCCGTCAAAAAATGACGGCAATAAAATGTTAAAGCTGGGAATGCTGTTTGTGACAAAATGTGAGTGTACTGTGTGGCTCAACTATATAGACCCTTATAGCATACTAATGAACCCATGTAATAACACTTTAAGTGGAATGAGGGTCACCCAGGACCCTCATGACACAAAGTGTTTGCAGTACACTATGTTAACCCTGTCTCTTATGGGTGTCTATACAGACCCTCATAAGCCTCTATTTAACTTCATTAGTCCCATAAGGGTATCTAAAGACCCTCATGGGACAGTTAGAAGCCTAAGACGAACCCCATAAGTGCTATGAGGGTCCTCCAGGACCATCATGACACTAAGTAGAAACACTACACTGCACTATACCCCCCCAATAAACCATTAAATGTTAAGTGACTCCCCTCTACATTAACCTATTAACAGCTACATTACCTACCTACCCTACCTACCTACCCGCTAGTAAATCCCCCCATCCCACTAATTAAAGAAAATAATAAAACCTAACTCACAAAAAGTAATAAAACCTAAGTAACAAAAACAGAAAAATGTACATTACACAAAATAAAAAAAAGGAAGTCTTAAAAACAAAAAAAAACATTACAGAAAATAAAAAAAACTACATTACACCCCCTCACCACCACACTACAGAAAATAAAAAAAACATTACACACCTGAAAAGGAAATAAATTCAATATATATACATTACATTACAATAGAAAAATAAATAAAAATAATATACCCCCTATGTAAAATACATTAAATTATATGTAACATACATACATCCCCTCTATGTATGTAAAATACAATGAATCCTAAGTAACATACATAACCCCCTCTATCTAAAATGCAATAAATGCTATGTACATACCTAAACCCTAAATGTAAGCTAAAATATAATAATTAAGAACACTTACCTTTGCAGAGGTCCCTTCAGATCAGCAACCTAGGAAAAAAGAGAAAGAAAAATGAGTACAACATATCACATATAATAGTTGTCGAACTACGAAACGTTGTCATGTGAAGTGAGGGATGCAGTTTGGTCCGCAAATGCGGACCCTCGAGAAGCAAGGGGCCGCATTTGCAGAAGGTGGAGGCTTTAAGGCGCATGACTTTGAAACAGCACAACCCCTACGGCGCCCCAAACCACACCACAAAGCCGTTAACTCGCAGCACTTAGTCCTCTCCTTCCCCTCCTCCTCACCTGTGTCTCGCAAAACACTGCTCTAACCCCCCGAACCGCGCAAACACAAAAACACACTAATAAACCCAATAATGCCAAAACAACACTCACCCGCAGCACGGGGGGACAGCCAGGACATCTGGAAGTGAGGTAACATGTGAATTTAATCCCAAATTCCACCGTTTCGGCACTCGAAAAACAGCTAAGCAAGGAAAAAAATATCCGCCGAAAAGATTTAAAGCGAGGCTCCACGACCACGGACCGCCCAGCCACGTACAACTTAGCCTTGAAGGGATCCGAGATAAGCTCGGAAACCCGCATTAACCCCACATTAACCCTCGCAGTGGGGTCCTCGATCGTAGGCGATTGGGGACCCCCGCTGCAATGAAAATTCAAAATTCCCGCCTTACGAGTCCTTAAAGGACAGTAAAGGTCGTTAAAAGACCTGTAATTAAAAAAAAATTAACCCTATCACTCATGGGTCTCTATACAGAGCCCCATCAACCCCTAAATAACCCTGTCACTCATGAGGGTGAATCCAGAGCCCCCTGAACCCTTAAATAACCCTGTCAGTCAGGGGGTCCATACAGACCCCCATAAGCCCTTCATTAACCCTGTCACTCATGGGGGTCAATACAGACCTCCATAAGTACTTAATTAACCCCCTCACTCATGGGGGTCAATACAGACCCCAATAAGAACTTAATTAACCCTGTCATGCATGGTAGTCAATACAGACCCCCATAAGCACTTAATTAACCCTGTCACTCATGGGGGTCAATACAGACCCCCATAAGGACTTAATTAACCCTGTCACTCATGGGGGTCAATAAAGACACCCTTAAACTCCTAATTAACCCCGTCACTCATGGGGGTCAATACAGACTCCCATAAGCACTTGATTAACCCCATCACTCATGGGGGTCAATACAGACCCCCATAAGCACTTAATTAACCCTGTCATGCATGGGGGTCAATACAGACCCCCATAAACACTTAATTAACCCTGTCACACATGGGGGTCAATACAGACTCCCAGAAGCACTTAATTATCCCTGTCATGCATGGGGGTCCATACAGACCCCCAAAAGCACTTAATTAACCCCATCACTCATGGGGTCAATACAGACCCCATAAGCCCCTAATTAACCCCGTCACTTATGGGGGTCAATACAGACCCCCCTAAGCAGTTAATTAACCTGGTTACTCATGGGGGTCAATACAGACCCCCAAAAACCCCAAATTAACCCTGTCATGCATGGGGGTCAATACAGACCGATATAATACATTAATGAACTCCGTCACTCATGGGGGTCAATATAGACGCCCATAAACCCTTAATTAACCCTGTCACTGATGGGAGTCAATGCAGACTCTCATAAGCACTAAAATAGCCCTGTCTCTCATGAGGGTCAATACAGACCCCCATAAACCCATAAATAACCCTGTCACTCATGGGGGTCAATACAGACCCTCATAAGCCTCTATTTTACCCCATCAGTCCCATAAGGGTATATTATGACCCTTATGGGGCTGTTACAACCCTAAACATTAACCACATAAGTGCCATGACGGTCTTCAAGGACCATCATGACATTAAGTAAAAACACTACACTGCACTGAACTCCGGCGTGGCCTCTGTAAAAAAAAAAAAAACATTACATTACTACAACATACATTATCATAAAAATAATAAAAAATAAACATAGTATACATTGTACTTACCGCCCCGCAATGTGCCCAGCCTCCTCCTCTTCTGACCCACCCTGGAACATTCTGCGGTCTAAAAAAAAAAACTAACGGAGATCCACACCCGTGGACCTGCCCGATGCTAATGAGCTTCCTAGAGCCTTTTCCGGAAGAAAATAGACAATGACGCCTTCTGATTGGCTGAAAATGCTGTTCATCAATTTCAGTCAATCAGAAGGTGCCAATGTGTGAGCCAATCAGAATGGGATACACCCCAAAATCCCACTCTGATTGGCTAATGCACCTGTCAATCTTTATTTAAACAAATCACAAGGCACAGATGCCTTCGGCCAATCCCAATGGGATACACAGGGTGATTTGCTGGAGGCATCTACGTATTCTGATTGGTTGCAGTGACAATAGCCAATCCCAATGGTATACACCACCACGAAGTGATTGGATGAAGGCTGTTGTCAATGTCAATCTGTAATACAGCCAATGAGAAGGTGCAGATGTCTTCAGCCAATCACCCCATGGGGGTCTATCCCACTATGATTGGCTAATGGCAATAAAGCCTTCTAAATGGTTTAAATAAAGATTGACAGGTGCATTATCCAATCAGAGTGGGATTTTGGGGTTTATCCCTTTCTGATTGGATCACACATTGGCGCCTTCTGATTGGATGAATTTGATAGACAGCGTTTTCAGCCAATCACAAGCCGCCATTGACAATTTTCTTCTGAAAAACTGTGTAGGAGGCTCATTAGCGTCAGGGAGGTCCGCGAGTGTGGATCTCTGTTAGTTTTTTTTGTCTTTTTTTTAGAGCGCGGATTGTTACAGGACGGGGCAGAAGAGGAGGAGGTCGGGGACATTGCGGGTAGGTGAGTACAATGTGTATTATGTCTCTTTTTTTTTTTATGTTTATATGTATGTTGCAGTAATTTAATGTGTTTTTTTAAAGGGGGCCACGCCGGACAAGAAAAGAAGAAGGACGGGGACATGCTGGAAAGGTGAGTAGAATATTTTGAATATTTAGAATGTTTATTTATTACATGTAAATGTGTTGTACTAATTGTTTTGTTTTCTTTTCCCCTAGGTTGCTGATCTGAAGGGACATCTGCAAAGGTAAGTGGTCTTAATTATTTTATTTTAGCTTAGAATTAGGGTTTGTATATGGAGATAGCATTTATTGTATGTTAGATAGGGGTATGTATTTTAGATAGTTAGGAATTATTTTATGTTAGGGGTATGTATTTTAGATAGTTAGGATGTATTGTATATTATATAGTAATGTATGTTAGATAGGGGTATGTATTTTAGATAGTTAGGATTTAATGTATATTAGATAGATTGGGGATGTATTTTAGATAGATGGGGCCTCATTCTATTATCGGCCGCAGCCGCTGCGGGGCCGCAAGGACCGGCCGCAAGCTTTCCGGCTATTCTATTCCCCTCCTGCTGGGGCTTCCGGCAGGCTTGCGGCCGGTGCCTTGCTATCTCTTGCGGTCGCTCGCGCCGGAGGAAAGCCTTTGATCTAAAACGGCCGCAAGAGTTTCGGCCGCAAGAAAATCCTGGTTGCTATTCTATTGCTCCGGGAAACCTGTCTGCAAGGCTAAAAACGAGCCGCAGCTTACTTGCAGCAAACAGGTCCCGCTAGCACCAATTAAGCACATAAAATAGCTCAAATAAAGCCATCCTGCACTTTGCATAGTCTATAAAGTGATATTCGGTGTTAGCAAAAATAGCACATAATTACCCTATACTCAAATCCGTAAAATATATATTTTTTAATATACGTAAAATATCCATGTAAAAAGTCCATAGGGCTTGGAGCCCCTCAGACATGCCCACGCCGCAGCCGGAAAATAAACAGTTAATTTGAACTCGGGTTTGGGCTGATGTGCACGCTTGAGAGCGGGTTATTTTAATCCTCATGTCCCCCAATATGATCCCTAGCATTTACAGAGCTTGAATTTATTTTTGACTTTTTAGATTTCAGAGCTTACGGCCCGTTTCAAGATATGCGGCCGGCCGTAAGGGGAGATCCTTGCGGGGCCGTATAATAGAATCGCGAGATAATAGAATGAGGCCCATGGTATTTATTGTATGTTTGATAGGGGGGTATTGTATTTTATTTTATTTGTATTGTATTGTATTCTATATGCATTAACTTTTCAGGTGTGTATTTTTTTTTCTGTAGTGAGGGGGTTGTAATGTATGTTTTTATTTTCTGTAATGTAGATTTTTATTTTTTGTGAGTTAGGTTTTTTATTTTATGTAATGTAGATTTTTTATTTTTTATGACTTAGGTTTTTTTATTGTATGTAATTAGAGTGGTGAAGGATTGATTAGGGGGTAGGTAGTTGGTTTAGGTAGGTAGTGTAGGTGTTAATAGGTTAGTGTAGAGGGGTGTTAGTTTAGATTTAATGGTTTATTGGGGTGGGTTTAGTGCAGTGTAGTGTTTGTACTTAGTGTCATGAGGGTACTGGAAAACCCTCATAGAACTTACGGGGTAATGTTAGGCTTTTGACTGTCCCATGAGGGTCTTTAAATACCCTTATGGGACTAATAGGGTTAAATAGAGGCTTATGAGGATTAAAATGGTGTAGTGCTTACACTTTGTGTCATTAGGGTCCTGGATGACCCTCATGGCACTTATAGTGTTATTGCATGTTTTCATTAATGTGTTATAGGGGTCTATATAGTTGAGGCACACAGTACTCTCACTTTGTGTGACAAAAAGCATTTCAACACTTTTTTATTGCCACAAATTTTTGATGGGCAAGTCGCTAGTTTAGATATAATAAAGAAACATTTTAAATATTCTACATATTCTACTCACCTTTCTAGCATGTCCCTGTCCTATATTTCTTCTCCAGCGCAGCCCCTGTTAAAAAAAAAACATAACATTAATTCTAAATACATACACACAGAAAATGAAATAAAAGAAACATAATATACATTTAACTTACCTTCACGTGATGTCCCCGGCCCCCTCCTCTTCTGCCCTGGCTGGGCCCTCGAACAATCTGCGTTGATAAAAAAAAAAGTATTTTTCGGAATAAAATCGACAATGGCGCCTTCTGATTGGCTGAAAATGCTGTTAATCAAATGTCAGCCAATCAGAAGGTGCCAATGTGTGAGCCAAACAGAATGTGATACACCCCCATATCCCATTGTGATTAACTAATGCACCTGTCAATCTATTTTTAAACCAATCAGAAGGCTCTATTGCCTTCAGCCAATCACAATGGGATAAACCCTCACGTGGTGATTGGCTGAAGGCATATGTGCCTTCTGATTGGCTGTAATGTGATTGACAGTGACAACAGCCAATTAGAAGGCGTTGTTCCCCTCAGCCAATCACAATGGGAAATACTCCCAGATAGTGATTGGCTAAAGGCATCTGTGCCTTGTGATTGTCTGATGTCACTGTCAATCAGATAACAGCCAATCAGAAGCTGCATATGTTTTCAGCCAATCACTGAGTGGGGGTTTATCCCATTGTGATTGGCTGAATGGAATAGCTCTTAATTAGATTGCGGCCAATCAGAATGCGCAGATGCCTCCAGCCAATGACATTGTGGGGGTGTATCACATTGTGATTGGCTAAAGGAAATAAAGCATTCTGATTGGTTTAAAAAAGATTGACAGGTGCATAAGCCAATGAGAATGGGTTATGGGTTGTATCCCATTCTGATTGGCTCACACCTTGGCACCTTCTGATTGGCTGAAATTTGATTGACATCGTTTTCAGCAAATCAGAAGGCGTCATTGGCAATTTTCTTCCTGAAAATGCTGTAGGAAGCTCATTAGCATTGGGGACATCGCAGGGAGGTAAGTACAATGTACATTATGTTTATTTTATTTTGTTTTTGTATGTATTTATTAGTAATGTAATTTATTTTTTTAACAAGGGCTGCGCCAGAGAAGAAATGAAGAAAGACACGGACATGCTGGAAAGGTGAGTAGAATATTTAGTATATTTAAAATGTTTATTTATTATATGTGAATGTTTTATACTAATTTTGTTTTCCTTTTTTCCTAGGTTGGTGATCTGAAGGTATATCTGCAAAGGTAAGTGGTCTTAATTATTGTATTTTAAAGTAGATTTAGGGTTTGGGTATGTAGATTTTTTTTTTTAGATATAGAGGATGTACAGTATGTATGTTAGGATTTATTGTATTTTACATAGAGGAGGTGTATGTTGGTTAGATAGGATTTGTTTTTATTTTCTGTATTGTGGGGGGTTGGGGTTGTAATTTTTTGTTTTTGTTTTCTGTAATGGGTTTTTTTGTGACTTAAATTTCTTATTTTCTGTAATGTCGATTTTTTTTATTTTCTGTAACTTAGGTTTTATTATTTTTTGTGAGTTAGGTTATATTATTTTGTGTAATTATTGGGGTGGGGGGTTTATTAGAGGGTAGGTAGGTAGTGTAGGTAGGTGGTGTGGGTGTTAATAGGTTAGCGTAGAGGGGGTTAGTTTAGATTTAATGGTTTATTGGGGTATAGTGCAGTGTAGTGTTTGTAGTTAGTGTCATGACGGTCACTTATGGGGTTAATGCTAGGGTTGTAACTGCCCCGTAAGGGTCTTTATATACCTTTATGGTACTGATGGGGTTAAATAGAGGCTTATGAGTGTCTGTATAGACCCACTTAACAGACGGGGTTATATAGGCTTAGATGGGTTTAAATAGGAGCAGTTATGGTTACTTAGGAACTCTTAGGGTTAAATGTGTAGTGTTAGGATTAAATAGTCGCAGGGTTGGGTTAATGGGCTATAGTTAGGGTTAATAGTGTAGTAGTTACACTTTGTGTAATGAGGGTCCTGGATGACCCTCATGGCACTTATAGTGTTATTACATGGATTAATTAGTGTCCTATAGGGGTCTATATAGACCCGTATTGGACTGATATAGTTAATTATTGGCTTATGGGGGTCTGTATTGACCCCTATAAGTGACAGGGTTAATGAAGGGATTATGGGGGTCTGTATTTCCCCTCATGAGTGACAAGGTTAATTAAGGGGTTATGGGGGTCATGATTGACCCCTATGAGTGGCAGGGTTAATTCATGGATTATGGGGGTCTGTATTGACCCCCATGAGTGACAGGGTTAATGAAGGGCTTATGGGGGTCTGTATTGACTCCATGAGTGACAAAGTTAATTAAGGGGTTATGAGGGTCCTGATTGACCCACATGAGTGACAGGGTTAATTAGGGTCTTATGGGGGTCTGTATTGACCCTATGAATGAGATGGTTAATTAAGTGCTTATGGGGGTCTGTATTGACCTCTATGAGTGATCGGGTTAAGTAATGGATTATGGGGGTCTATATTGACCCCCTTATGAGTGAAAGGGTTAATTATTGGCTTATGGGGATCTGTATTGACCCCCATGAGTTACAGGGTTAATTAAGGAGTTATGGGGGTCCTGATTGACCCTCATGAGTGACAGGGTTAATGAAGGGCTAATGGGGGTTTGTATTGACTCCCATGAGTGACAGGGTTAATTAAGGGGTTAGGGGGTCCTGATTGACCCCCATGAGTCAGTGTTAATTATGGGCTTGTGGGGGTCTGTATTGACCCCCATGAGTGACAGGGTTAATTAAGGGGTTATGGGGTCTTAATTGACCCCCACCAGTGACAGGGTTAATAAAGTGCTTATGGGGAGTCTGTGCTTGACCCCCATAAGTGACAGTGGTAATTAAGGGCTTATGGGGGTCTGTATTGACCCCCATGAGTGAGATGGTTATTTAGGGGCTCATGGGGCTCTGTATGATTTTTTGCAGGTCCTTTAAGGACCTTTATGGTCCTTTAAGGACCTGCAAGGCGAGAAATCAAAATTGTGATTTCAGCACTGGGGAGTTAATGCCGGCCTTTATTTTTTTGTGCCGTGGGCCCTTTAAGGAGCCGCGACAGGGAATTGATAGGCTTTAAATGCAGAGGGTGATATGATTGTGATCCCCACTGCAAGGGTCACTTTGATAATGGCAAGCGAATGGCTCAAATTTGAGGCCTACCCCTCCAGTACAGTGCTGGAAGGCATCGGTCAGAGAGCCAGAGACTATCTTGTTAAACAGCTTGGCTGCTAGAACATACATTTGCATAATGCCAGTGGGAACTGGGAAAGTTTCAGATGCTTCACCATCATCCAAGACATGAGCCATCATACCATCATGAAGCTGCCGTATGTTTTAGAAAAATAATCTGTCATGACAGCAGAAATTCAACATGATTCTCTACAATCCCTGGAGAAATGATTTTGTGAAGTCCATAAAAGTTGTGTAGTGTTCATGATTCTGCTCTTGAAACTTCTCCTGTTGCTGACACAGCAAAGATCATGTCACTGTTTTCACGACTCTTTCTGAAGCCACTCTGCCTTTCTGACACTAAGCCCTGCTCCAGGTGAGTGATCAGACAGTTCAAAGAGCCTCATTCAATTGGCCAAATTTTAGATCCGGAGGTCCGTGAGATTGCAGTCAAATTTGCTATTCAATTAGCGTCTTTTTGAGGGAATGGGTTACGAGTTACGGAAAAATATTGTCCGTCCAACTCGTACCTTACACCATCCAGAAGCTTTTGATGTGTCACTTTCGCAGGGCTAAAATTGCAAATCTCTATTAAAATGCTCCAATTCCCCAAGCTTGCAAACGTATCCACACTCGTAAACCGCGAATGGAGGAGAAAATCCTACATGTGCTCGAGAGGACCCACAAAGGGGTTAAACACCAATTCATAGCACTGTAAATGCAAATAAAACAGTAATCCTGATTACAGCAGGAAATACATTTTATTTTTATTTGTCATTTCGGGGTTAAATGATCTTGGGTATCAATAAGTTTAATACATCAGGCCACTTATATGGACTAGAACAGTATTGGCATTCATTTTCATAATTCTGCATTTTCAAAGTTGTGCGAGTCTGATTGCATATGTGATCCCCGAACCTGATTGATTGACAAGTAACCTCCATGTTTTACTGCCGTAATTATGTCTCATTTTCCATTGGCCGATTCGAAATGGGTGGTTACGGGCTTGCTGAATTGATACGGTCCCCCCCCCCAACTGCTCCCAACCAGTGCATGTTTTATGGAGCTGGCTTCAGGATCGCAACTTGCGACCTGGAGCAATTGAATAGCCTTGCAAACGGAGTCCAACAGGAGCCCGCAACTCGAACGCAGACATGCGTCCGTCGGCGATTGAGTTGCGGGCTTGCAATTAAATGAGGCCCAAAGAGTTTAGAATTTTAAGATGCAATCACAGAAATAGAACAGTTTTGCTTCTAATGACAGTTCCTATCTCTCATCAAATATGAAACAGTAACAGTCAGACTAGATAGGTCAAGAGAGGTGTTTTTTATATTTGTCAATGGTTTTCGGGAGGAGGGAAGAGGGAGAAGTTAAATGTGTTTGCTAGATAATTGGATATGACTGAAATTGACACCACACTTTTTCTCTTCCGAGAAGCCGGCAGATACCTTCAATAGATGCATACAGTGCTCTTCAGAGATATAAATGCCCCTCTCGAATACACAATTTCCATCAAAAAATTAAAGATGTCTTAAGGGTGCCGCAGACCCAACAACATATATCTTTGTCTAATAAAAAAGACTCACCTCTGAAGAGACAATATATTGATTTTCTGAATATTCAGCTACTGTTCTTGCCAACACTGAATGTCTGGAAGTTTTCTTTCTGCGTTTGCTTTTTGGCAAATTGAACAGAAGCTCTCAGTTTCTCTCCAAGCTGATAAAACTATTCTCCCGAATGACGGAGCTGAGCGTGATGCTTTGCTACAAGCAGGGTTTAATTTATGGATTTTAATAGAAAAAAAAACATAGTTGAGGTGATTGATTGATAAAACAACTCTGCAGTGCTGTTTGTAGAAGTCTAAGTGGAAGTATTATTTTTACTTATTTCTATCAATATAAATGTATTTTGTAGTGCTGTACTTTGTAGGGAATGTGTAGGAACTTACAAGCTAGTGGTGTTGGAAGGTACTGTTATGGCAAGAGGTATAGGAAAGACGCCCTATCTCTGCTGTGAGCTAATGTCCCATGTCTTCTCTCCTCAATAGTCTCCGGCCTCTGATCTAATCGCCAAATAACAATGCTGTAACGAGAGAATCAACAGCTCTCTTCAAAATAAATCCAGATTTAGGGCCTCATTCAATTGCAAGGCTGCAACTCACGTATACAGGTCGTATGTCTGTGGGCTTGAACTCTGCAACAATTACGATGCTATTCAATTGTACAAGACTGCAAGCTACGTAAACTATGCAATCGTATGTAGCAATATCAGGGCGTGAACATGATCAATTAATCAAGGCCTGAACAACCCATTTAGAGACAGCCAATAGAAAATTAGACCGTCATCATTACGGCAGTATAAGATGGAGGTTACATGTCAATCAATTAGCGTTTAGAGGTCTGATATGCGATTAGACTCGCAAACCTGCAAAATACAAAATAATCAAAATTAATGCTGATATTGTTCTAGTCCATGTGGGTGGCCTGATATGTATTAACTCATTGATTCCCGAGATCGATATAACCCCAAAATGAAACATAAATTATGTTTGATTGACGATTTCCAAGCTTGAGACTGTTGTGCAATTAATTCTAATGTCTTACCTCACTTTCCCCGTCATTTACAGTGCAGTGTTGATTTTTCATTTGCATTTACAGTGCTACGGACAGGGGTTAAACCTCCTTGAGAGTCCTATCTGGTACTTATAGGATTTTCTTCTACATTTGAAGTTTACGGGTGTAAAAACGCGGGTTTGCAGAATTGTAGCAATTGAATAGCGATTTACTATATTAGCAATCATAACTCTTGCGGACATGAAAGATCAAAGGCTTCGATGGGGTGTTAGTCACGGTCGTAACAACAGCTCGTAACTCATAGATTGTTTGCGGCTCGCAAAAAGACACCAATTGAATAGCAAATTTGTTTACGGGCTACATTACGGGCTCCTGTAAGCTACAGTTTCTCAATTGAATGAGGTCCTTAGTCCATGAATAAAAATAAGCCACATCTTCATTTAAACATGAATAAAACAATTTTATAAAAAGAGAAAGGAGGAAAAACTTTGCCTTATGTGATTCACGCTGTCCCAGAGCATAATCATGGGAATACAAATCAAGATTATTAATACATATATAAATATCTCTGATTGTTGTTAACTATAATAATATTATTGTGCCTAAAAATTTGCACCAAATCTTGCAGCTGTGCCCAAAAATGTGCCTTATATCACAGAAATAATCAAAATTGTTTTCCCAATCATTGATCAACAGCAAAAAAAAAAAAAGAATAATAAAAAAAAAAGTGTAAACGTCCATTTTTCTTTGGGTTTTTTCTCTTCTCTTTGGCTTTCTATTGCAGATCAATCACTCTTACCAGTTGGATAATCATGAAATACAGAATAAAAATACCACAAGGAAATTTCTAAGTGCAGTATTATATATACCGTATATACTCGAGTATAAGCCGACCAGAGTATAAGACGAGGCACCTATTTTACCACAAAATACTGGGTAAAATGAGTGACTCGAGTATAAGCCGAGGGTGGGAAATGTGCTGCCCCCTGTGTCCCCCTCTCTCTCCCGTGTCTCTTCTCCCCTCTCCCTTCCCTGTGTCTCTTCTCCCCTCTCCCTTCCCTGTGTCTCTTCCCCCTTCCATTATCACCCTCCTCAACCCCCCTCCTCATTCTCAACCTCCCTCCTCAACCCCACTCCTCATCCTCAAACTCCCTCCTCATCCTCAACCCCTCATCCTCAACCCCCCCCATCCTCAACCCCAACCGCCCTCCTCATCCTCAACCCCCTGCTCATCCTCAACCTCCCTCCTCAACCCCCTCCTCATCCTCCCTCCTCAACCCCCCTCAACCTCACTCATCAACCCCCCCATCCTCATCCTCCCCCTCAACCCCCCATCCTGCCCCCTCAAACCCCCATCCTCATCCTCAACCCCCCATCTTCATCCTCAAATGCCTCCTCAACTTTCCTCAACCTCCCTCCTCAACATCAACCCCCCCATCCTCAACCCCCCTCCTAAACCCCCATCCACATCCTCAACCTCATCCCCCTCCTCACCCCCCTCAACCTCAACCCCCCGCCTCAACCTCCCTCCTCCTCATCAACCCCCTCCTCACACCCCCTCAACCACAACCCCCCTCCTCAACCTCAACCCCACTCCTCAACCTCAACCTCCCTCCTCCTCATCAACCCCCTCCTCACCCCCCCATCCTCAACCCCCCATCCTCAACCCCCCCATCCTCATCCCCCTCCTCACCCCCCCTCAACCCCCCTCCTCAACCTCAACCTCCCTCCTCCTCATCAACCCCCTCCTCAACCCCCATCCTCAACCCCCATCCTCAACCCCCCTCCTCAACCCCCCATCCTCATCCCCAACCCCTCCATCCTCATCCCCCTCCTCACCCCCCCAACCTCAACCCCCTCCTCAACCTCAACCTCCCTCCTCCTCATCAACCCCCTCCTCACCCCCCAAACCTCAACCCCCCTCCTCAACCTCCCTCCTTCTCATCAACCCCCTCCTCAACCCCCATCCTCAACCCCCCTCCTCAACCCCCATCCTCATCCCCAACCCCCATCCTCATCCCCCTCCTCACCCCCCCCAACCTCAACCCCCCTCCTCAACCTCCCTCCTCCTCATCAACCCCCTGCTCACCCCCCTTAACCTCAACCCTCCTCCTCCTTACTGTCTCCCCGGCACCCGGTATATGCTAATGACGCCGCACGCATGTGACGTCACATGCGCGCCGGGGTCAAGATGGAGCAGAGGCCGGAGAAGAAGCAGGTAAGTGAGGGGGAGGTATTTAGAGGGAGACAGTGAGGAGGGGGTTGAGGAGGGGGTTGATGAGGAGGAGGGGGGTTGATGAGGAGGAGGGGGAGGGAAAGAGACACAGGGGGGTAGAGAGACACGGCGGGGTTAGAGACACACTAGGAGGAGTGATTTGAGTATAAGCCGAGGGGGCCCTTTTTAGCTTAAAAAAAAAAGGGCTGGAAAACTCGGCTTATACTCGAGTATATACGGTGTATATATAAAGCGACTTGCCCATCAAAAAATAACAGTCAATACAATTTAAAGCCATGGCAATGCTATTTGGCACACAATGTTAAGCTTTTTAGACTCTAAGGACCTTCCGCGCTCATTTTTTGCTTAGCCTATTTTTGAGTGCCGAAACTCGCCAAAATTGACTTAAATTCGCGTTTCACCTCACTCCCAGACATCCTGGCTGTTCCCCCATGCTGTGTGTGATGTTTTTGCTTTGCGCGGTTCGGCTGTTATCTTCGGATTTTTCCTTTCTTGTATATTTTTTTTTAAGTCCCGCATCTAGTAATTTTTTTTTTCTAAGTGCTGCGTTCATCAACTGCTTGCAGCCTAAGGTGATCTCGTGTTTCCTAAGTGTTTGGAGGCTAAGTCCTGCATGTTTCGTTGCCTCCACTGCTCGCAGGCAATGAGCGCCTTCAGCGCTCATCGGCCAAGTGCTGCAAGTTTTAGTGCCTTAACGGCTCGCCTCGCTACACATTCAGCACATGCGCATGCTGATTGGCTAAAGGAAAGGAAAGCGTCTAAAATCATGTGACTTCCCAAAGTTATATCACAGAAATAATCAAAATTGTTTTCCCAATCATTGATCAACAGCAAAAAAAAAAAAGAATAATAAAAAAAAAGTGTAAACGTCCATTTTTCTTTGGGTTTTTTCTCTTCTCTTTGGCTTTCTATTGCAGATCAATCACTCTTACCAGTTGGATAATCATGAAATACAGAATAAAAATACCACAAGGAAATTTCTAAGTGCAGTATTATATATACCGTATATACTCGAGTATAAGCCGACCAGAGTATAAGACGAGGCACCTATTTTACCACAAAATACTGGGTAAAATGAGTGACTCGAGTATAAGCCGAGGGTGGGAAATGTGCTGCCCCCTGTGTCCCCCTCTCTCTCCCGTGTCTCTTCTCCCCTCTCCCTTCCCTGTGTCTCTTCTCCCCTCTCCCTTCCCTGTGTCTCTTCCCCCTTCCATTATCACCCTCCTCAACCCACCTCCTCATTCTCAACCTCCCTCCTCAACCCCACTCCTCATCCTCAACCTCCCTCCTCATCCTCAACCCCTCATCCTCAACCCCCCCCATCCTCAACCCCAACCGCCCTCCTCATCCTCAACCCCCTGCTCATCCTCAACCTCCCTCCTCAACCCCCTCCTCATCCTCCCTCCTCAACCCCCCTCAACCTCACTCATCAACCCCCCCATCCTCATCCTCCCCCTCAACCCCCCATCCTGCCCCCTCAAACCACCATCCTCATCCTCAACCCCCCATCTTCATCCTCAAATGCCTCCTCAACTTTCCTCAACCTCCCTCCTCAACATCATCCCCCCCATCCTCAACCCCCCTCCTAAACCCCCATCCACATCCTCAACCTCATCCCCCTCCTCACCCCCCTCAACCTCAACCCCCCCGCCTCAACCTCCCTCCTCCTCATCAACCCCCTCCTCACACCCCCTCAACCACAACCCCCCTCCTCAACCTCAACCCCACTCCTCAACCTCAACCTCCCTCCTCCTCATCAACCCCCTCCTCACCCCCCCATCCTCAACCCCCCATCCTCAACCCCCCCATCCTCATCCCCCTCCTCACCCCCCCTCAACCCCCCTCCTCAACCTCAACCTCCCTCCTCCTCATCAACCCCCTCCTCAACCTCCCTCCTCAACCCCCATCCTCAACCCCCCTCCTCAACCCCCCATCCTCATCCCCAACCCCTCCATCCTCATCCCCCTCCTCACCCCCCCCAACCTCAACCCCCTCCTCAACCTCAACCTCCCTCCTCCTCATCAACCCCCTCCTCACCCCCCAAACCTCAACCCCCCTCCTCAACCTCCCTCCTTCTCATCAACCCCCTCCTCAACCCCCATCCTCAACCCCCCTCCTCAACCCCCATCCTCATCCCCAACCCCCATCCTCATCCCCCTCCTCACCCCCCCAACCTCAACCCCCCTCCTCAACCTCCCTCCTCCTCATCAACCCCCTGCTCACCCCCCTTAACCTCAACCCTCCTCCTCCTTACTGTCTCCCCGGCACCCGGTATATGCTAATGACGCCGCACGCATGTGACGTCACATGCGCGCCGGGGTCAAGATGGAGCAGAGGCTGGAGAAGAAGCAGGTAAGTGAGGGGGAGGTATTTAGAGGGAGACAGTGAGGAGGGGGTTGAGGAGGGGGTTGATGAGGAGGAGGGGGGTTGATGAGGAGGAGGGGGAGGGAAAGAGACACAGGGGGGTAGAGAGACACGGCGGGGTTAGAGACACCCTAGGAGGAGTGATTTGAGTATAAGCCGAGGGGGCCCTTTTTAGCTTAAAAAAAAAAGGGCTGGAAAACTCGGCTTATACTCGAGTATATACGGTGTATATATAAAGCGACTTGCCCATCAAAAAATAACAGTCAATACAATTTAAAGCCATGGCAATGCTATTTGGCACACAATGTTAAGCTTTTTAGACTCTAAGGACCTTCCGCGCTCATTTTTTGCTTAGCCTATTTTTGAGTGCCGAAACTCGCCAAAATTGACTTAAATTCGCGTTTCACCTCACTCCCAGACATCCTGGCTGTTCCCCCATGCTGTGTGTGATGTTTTTGCTTTGCGCGGTTCGGCTGTTATCTTCGGATTTTTCCTTTCTTGTATATTTTTTTTTAAGTCCCGCATCTAGTAATTTTTTTTTTCTAAGTGCTGCGTTCATCAACTGCTTGCAGCCTAAGGTGATCTCGTGTTTCCTAAGTGTTTGGAGGCTAAGTCCTGCATGTTTCGTTGCCTCCACTGCTCGCAGGCAATGAGCGCCTTCAGCGCTCATCGGCCAAGTGCTGCAAGTTTTAGTGCCTTAACGGCTCGCCTCGCTACACATTCAGCACTTGCGCATGCTGATTGGCTAAAGGAAAGGAAAGCGTCTAAAATCATGTGACTTCCCAAAGTAGGATAGACTACAGGTGCTAACTGAGCATGTCTGCACAATCCCCAGTCCAAAAAGAAACATTGTATAAGTTATGCTAATTATCCCTGGGAATTTCAGGGGGTGTCAACATTGCAGAAATTCAGCAAACTTTAGGTTAACAGTGTGGTTATTGGTTATGTTTATTTTATAATTGTGTGGTACATATTCTCCTTGCTTACATACAAATTTGACATACATGTTTTTATTAAATTGAATTTGTGGCAAATCACTATTTGCAATAATAGTTACACAGAAATATTTTAATTTCAAAAGTCTGTGTCCTATGTGCTGGTGTTGAAAAATATTATATGTAACAAGTTACACTGCTTCGGGTTGTTCTAGTTGACTCATCTTGTATGTGTCATTGTAAGTATATATTGCCCCAAATACTTATTGTTATAATATTATGTAAGGCATCTTGTGAAATTCCTATCAATCAGATTACCCTAAAAATACCTTCTAATGCATTGATTTAAAATGTTTCTTTCTACATCATTTAACCAAAAATGTGAGACATTTATCAATGATGCCATCTAGATCTTATACTCATTAGGCCTTTGCAAACCCATTCTATGCCAAATTCCTTTTGCAGTTTACAAGATTTTTAAAATGTGTGGTAAATTAGTTCTTCATACTACCAGCAGAATATAACTATGGAGCATTTTGCATCGTATTCGAACAAAAGTGAACAATAAAAAATAAAATAACAGATATTCTTATTATTATGATAAATATAACATTTTCTTGCAGATTCTTTACATAAAACATAGATGTCTTTTACCTGATATATAATGCCTTTGTGTTTGCTTAATGTATTTTCAATGTAAAATCAGAGCAGTGCTAATTTCAGAAATTATGCATGACTAACCATGGTTAATTGAGGGATCTCAGCGGGGGAGATCAAGGCCGGGATTTAGAAGAGGTGGATATGGGAGGTTATTAAACAATAAAGAGGAGAAATGTGGAAAACAGAGAGATAGGGCAGTAAGAATTTCTAGGTTTCAAAAAAAGTAATGAGAAGGACCTTAATTTAAAATTTGATTAGTAAAGCTACTAAGAAAAGTTCCTATCAGTGCTTTTATTTTAGAAGAAAAAGCATGAGGAATGGCCAGAGCGGAGGCAGTCCTAGGCACCCCGGGTCTGACACAGCGCTGCGTGACCCAGCGGAGCCTTGGTGCTCCTGATTGGCTGGAGGCAGGAGGAAGGGACTTCCGCCCGTTTCGAGGGCTTCCTCCTCACTCTGCACCGGCCATTGCTCAGATTCCCTCCCCTTTTAGTTGGTAGTTAATAAAAAAAAAATATTTGTATATATATTAATAAGGTATAGTGGAAGGGGGTAAGGTGGGTTGAGCTCAGTTCAGGTTGCTAAAGTTAAAAAAAAAAAAACAGCACAGATAAGGGAATTTAGGATTCCTAGGATAGTACGTAGGTTAGGAACAACTTTGGTTGGTGGGAGGTGAGTCACCAAGCCCACGGGCTTAAGTGGGCGTTGACCTGCCTCATGGGCATGCTTAGTAAAGCACTGGGAGGCTCTGGGCGTGGGCCCAGGGCGTGAGGTTACTGACCGGGCCAGGCTTCTCCTCCGGGATGTTTAATTAAGCTGTGATGTAACAATGTTAATTATGTTAATTAGTTATTGGAATTTGGTTGCTTTAATAAAGCTGTGGCCCGTAATTTTCCCAGGAAACAATTGGTCAGTGTGCTTATTTAGCTAAACGTCTAATGGATCTTGCTGGGGTCATGATTATAAATAATCAATCAAGTGACCATATTTACTTCATTGGTACTTTATTTATAATTAGTTGGCTTTCTCATTTCATACAATTCACAAAATGTAAGTGGTATTTACTAAGCCATCGCAGGGGCTTCAATGGGCTGCTATACATATACATTCTGCATCACAGCCCATCATATGCTTTACTAGGGCTTGTTTCTGAGTAACCTTGCAGCCTACCATGACCCCCTCACTCCTCTCCAACCCTTGTGATGCAGCTATACAGCATTGCAAACTAATTCTCTGCAAACTGAAAATATCCAGGTATAAATAAAAATAACTAACCTCATTCCTTTGATCAAAGAATCAGTCTTATTTTTTAATACATTTTAACCTTTTTCACAAGCGTCTTAAGGTATCTGCCTTCATTTTTAAACCATTTATGTGCTTTTGTGGATGGGCAGGGGCTTTCTGGGGGATTCAAGGATTTCCAAATATATTTACTTAATGGCAATCTAAAGATCATAGCACATGATCAGTGGAAATAACTATAGAAGAAATACATTTTTGTATGTGGAGATCTACAAGGATTTATTTCTATTAATCAGATTATCTCAAAATATACAAATACCTTTATTCCATTGATTTAAAATGTTTCATTCTAAATCATTCAACACAAATAGTAGGCATTTATCAGCTGTGCCATCTAGATCTTATAACCACTTGGCTTTTACAGACCCATGAGTCTTAGTACATTACACAAAGGCCCCAATTGGGATGATCGGGGTCCATCATAGCTCAGCATACCTACTCTTAGTAATTACCCGTCTCACACCCATATTAAATTAGCTCAACGTGTAAAACTGTAGCCCGTAACGTAGGCCGTAAAACTTACAGCTATTAAATTAGACCCGTAAAGCAACCCGTCAACGACTTGCGGGGTAAGGGTGAGAAAAGGCTACGGGACATGAAAATTTGAACTGCGCGCCCACAAATCCTTTGATCTGTCAAGCCCGTAACTGTTACTTTTCCAATCATGCTATTAAATTGCAACTAATTCACTGGCGTTCAAGCCTGTAACCTGCAAATGGAGCCCAAAAGCCAACAGGGCCCGCTAGAGGGGTAAAGACCAATCCGTAGCACTGTAAATGCATATATAAATGCACTACTATACTTATATTAAAAGGGAAAGTCATGTTAGGTCTTAGAATTAACAGCACAACATTCTCAAGCTCGCAAATCGGCAAAAAAAATCTTTATTTTATGTGTTAATACATATAATGGAACTCGCATGGACTAGAATATCAAATTTATGGCTTTATCAATATTGCAATATTTCTGGAATGTGGGTCCGATTGTAACTCGTAATTGAACCCTGTAAGACTTTGAAATCCAACCTCCAATTTTCATTGACGTAATGATGACGATCTCTGTTTCCATTGGCTCCATCTAAACCCGTAACTATGGGTTTGACTAATTGACCATGTTCACGGCAGGACATCCAACGTTCTAAAAATGTTTTACGGGTTTGCGTCTCAAGCCTGTAACTCGCGGCCTGTTCTAATTTACTAGCTATGTAACGCAGCTGAATTTCAATTGCAATTTGCCAATGCCGATGCCAGTTCTAATTTAATAGCGCTGTTAGTGAGTTAAAACAATATGTTTACATGCATAAAAAATGTTTTTAGTGATTTTATGCTGGGGCTCATCAAGTATTTACATTAAAAAGGAGTGACTTATCCATTCCTGAGGCTCATGCACTACACTGTAAAGTGACTGCAATATACTATGGTGGTGGTCCGCCAACAGTGCAGGGTATCTAATCACCATGCTTGTGTATTCAGACATTCTCAGCATTACCCAAACCAAGTTATTCATTTTTATTCATTTTTCATTTTATTCAGCCTGTGTTTGTGCTAAGACATTCTGAAATCCTGGACTGTTGGCGTCCCTCACAGGACTAAGTTGCTCATCACTGCACTAGAGAGACATAAGCCAGACTGATTACAAAAATACATCACTACAGATGTGTGAATGCTCCGTCTTCACATTCTAAGGAATTTTAAATACTGTATATTTTAATGACTTTTTATTCAAGATAAGCATAAATGTTTGCACTTCATATCCTCTGCAAAATTTAAATAAGAAAAGGACGATTAGGCTCCCTACAAAAAAGCTTTTTTTTGTTTATTGGTGATGATATACAACTAAATGATCCACATTTCTTGAAAACACACGTTACCTCAAATGTTAATATATTTTAAATAGTTCTCTGATGTCCTTTTATTGCCTAATATTTTAATAAATTTAAAGAATTTCCACATAAACACAGGCTACTGTTATAGGAAGGTATACATTTGTATGGAGTACACAAATTAAATGTACCAATCACAGGCACATAATGTTTTACTGGTTTTTGAGTGGTCTCATGATCTTTTGAGCCAATCAGATCACACAGCTCAAAATTCTAAGTGTCAGTGACAGAAATTGAACACATTTATTGGATTCCAATGGAGGCTCTCTCTTACCTCAAAACATGGAACAGTTATTGGTAAACTGAATATGCTCCATAACTTTTGTATACAGAGTTAATCTTCTCTAGGTTTGTTTTTTTATAAAAGATACATTTAAATTGAACATGAAAGTCATGGAGATTAATATACTGTACATGTTTGAATTTTCAGACTCCATGCCCTTTTGCAATATTACATATGTCAGGGTTAGCTAGCTATGCTCCACATGACACAGGCAGTACGAGAGCCATGTTCAATCACAAATAATATATTACTCGAAGCTAATGCATGAAATTTCTCCTACTTTCACAAAACTGTTAGATCTTAAATGGAATTCAGATTATTTTGCATAGCACTACAAGATGCACTGCAAGTCTGTTTTATATGCAAATGACACAGAATAAAGAAGCATTTCTGAGTTAAATGTGCTGAGGCAAGTACAATTATAAAGGCAAGTTTACTTATTTTTGCTTACCACGTAAATATTCTGTTTCAACAATTCTATGTTATTTAGTAAAATGATCACTCCACTGTTTGTTTGTTGGACATGGACTATTAAAAATAGTATGCAGTTTAAAATAAATAAAAGTTAATATTTCTTCTTACTTTTATTGTGCCAGTTTTTCCCTCAAGCAGACCTGTATATCCTCCTACCTGTGCCTATCATGGAGCCTGTCCAGTTCGGCCTAGCAGCTGTACTAAAAGAAAAGGCTGACAAGTCAGGCTATGGTTCAGACTGAGCATGCTCTGCAAAGGGAAGCAGGACTATGATGGCTCATGCACTGTTACTGGGTGGGGCCTATGAGAGAGCTGTTGGCAGGTTACAATACAGCTGCTACCACTATGTAGGCAGTGGATGCAAAGTTAATTATGTCACAAGCTTGAGCAAGCAATGTCATAAATCAGCCTGATTCCAAGCTTCATTTTTGTCTAGCTCTGCTTGAGGAGAAAACAGACAATTTAAATTTAAAAAGTAAGAAAAATATTAACTTTTATTTATTTGAAACTGCGCACTGTTTTTGTTAGTCTATGCTGAAAAAATAAACATAAACATGTAGGCCTTATAATTATTACTAAATGTATTGATGTTTTTGTAAGTTTTAAGGAAATAAATTGTCAATTATATTTTATTTACTTGCTATTTTAAAATGTATACAGCATAATATAAAGTGATAGGCTGTTTATTGACCTAGTTGTCCAAAGAGTTAAGACTTAGTTAATCCTCAGTCCTAGGCCAAAACAGTTCAATTCGTTTTTTTATTGTTGGTATTGAGTGCATTAAAGGGAAAGAATAGACAATAAACATGCAAAATCACTGTTTTGTTTGTCTTGTCTAGCAAACATCCTACATATACCTCAGTATATTCACATATGTGCATTCACAGATACATACTGTAGATGTAGTTTTTGATGCCAACTGTGCCAACAGGGTGAGTTTGTTGCTGGAAAAGAAGTTGAGTGGAATACAAAATTGTGCCATGGGAATGTAAGGCTGGAGTGATGAGAAATCTTAGCATAAGAACAAAAGAAAATTAAAAGGACAATTATTACACCAGCACAATAAATACAACCTAAAGCATGTATCCTAGTCTACAGCTGTGTACCTATCTTTATTGCCCCCTACAAAATTTTTATACAGAAACTAACAATGAAATCCAAGTTAATATACAGTATGACAGGCTGCTAAAAAAAAACAGTATTATAAGCTAGCTGATCTAGTTTCAGGAGGGGGTACCGCTATTCTATTGTGTAATAAACAAAGTTAAACAACTTGTTCAGGCAACATCTGCCTTATACAGATAACAATCCATTCTGTTGTCTCTGACGCCAGGTATAAAAGATAATATAAATGATTACATTTCCTTTTCCCCTACCTTAAGATCTATATACTATGCAATTATTATATTACAGATGTGCTTAATTTCATTTACTTTTCACTGGTGTGGTGTCTCAATCCATCTCTATTTACCTGAATGGGAATTGAATTGACCTAGTAAAACAATTCATGATAAAACTTAACACATCTTTATATATTATACTAATAACTTGCCCTTCGTAAATGACGGTATTATATGTTTTATTAAATCATCTGTGCAGTATCTCTCTGTACTGTCTCTCTCCATCTGCCCTCTGTCTCTCTGTGCGCCCTCTCTCTCTGTGCTCCTTCTCCATGTGCCTTATCTCTCTCTGTGAGCTCTCTGTCCCACTCTGTACTGTGTCTCTCTTTGTGTACACTCTCTCTTTCTCTGTGCACCTTCTTTCTCTCTGTGTTCTCTGCGTGCTCCGTGTCTGTCTCTCTCCCCCACTCTCTTTCTCTGTCTGTCTCCCTCCCTCTCTCTCTTTATGCTTCCCTCTCCCTCACTATCTGCCTCCCTCTCTCTCTCTGCCTCTCTCTCTCTCTCTGCCTCCCTCTCCCCTTCCTCTCTCCCCCTCCCTCTATCTCTGCCTCCCTCCCCTTATCTTTCTCCCTCCATCCCCCTAACTCTCTCCCCCTCCCTCTCTCTTTCCCTCTCCCTCTTTTCCTCCTTCTCTCCCCTCCCTCTCTCTGCCCCCTCTTACCCCCTGTCTCTCTCTCCCACCTCTCTATCCTCCCTCTCTCCCCCCTCTCCCCCTCCCTCTCTTTCCTACCCTGTCATATTCAAGCTGTGCTGAAACAATGGAGTTTTAAAAGCCAGGGACCATTATAATATAAATATTTAACCTCAATTATTAATTATTATATTAATGTATTACATATTCAGGTATGTCCACCTATAATCATATGAATGTCTACATATTCAGCAATGTTCACCTATAATTATTAGCAAATACATATTTAATCAGGGTCATCTGAAATCAGAATTTTTCCAGGGTCCCTATTTTTATTTTTTAAATATATATTCAGCCAGGGCTCCCTAAAATCATATACATTTACATATATTCACCCAGGGTCAACCATAATATAAACATTTATAAGCATACAAATGTATACATATTCAGATAGGGTCACCAATAATTATAAGACAAATACATAAATATTTAACCTGGCTCAACTATAATTAAACAATTGTACACATTGTCAGCATAGGTCACCTATAATAAGCGTAACAATATATAAATGTACATATAAATACATAAATAAGTATTAACCCAGGGATACAGATAATCATACAGTATTAATAGCCATTCAGACAGAATACATATAATCAAGTAAATAACCTGCCTCCAAGAATAAATACAATGGAAGAGCTACTTTCTACCAATATTTCCTTACAAAAAAACATTTTAGTGAAAAAACATTACTGTATTAATTGCTCATCTGTACAACTGGTGCAGTTCCTTCCTCTTCACTCAGTAGAAAACACATGACATGAGGGAACAGTGAGCATTTTACACTCTAGTTCCAGGCAGGCCCCTACTGGCCAGTCTGTGAACTGCAGCATTTCATTTTTAAGCCAAAAAAGTATTTTTGGGGGGTTTTAAGCTAAAGAAAAGGAAGCTCCTCACAAGGAAGCGCCCCTAGATGACTGCCTAGTTTGCCTAATGGGTTATCAATCCATGTTACATCCATTGGTTTTCAGTCAGAGATCTGTTTCCAATTTAGGGGGAATTAACAACTTGTTTTTAATGTCACTGAAAGCAAAAACTCTGAGACGTTGACCTGTAGTAGAGACAGCCTTTTGCTTACATTACATATTCTTGAATTTCATTACTTAGCTTCTATGACCTCAGACTTCAGCAATCAGGAATGCCCTTTTTTCTGCAACACTTTCTATACTGTAACTGACTCCTGAATCTTGTCCTAATTAATTTTTATTATATTATTTAAAGAAAATAATATGTTCCACATCTGAACTTTATTAAAGTCCTTTACATATTAAAGGTTTCCATCAAAATACCCAATTCCCTTCTCTCCTTGAAGTGTTGTTATCAACATATTGAAGGCTCAATCATTTATCCAAGTGGTATAAACTAAGATTATAAGTGAAATATACATCACATAGTACCGAAATATAATTATTAGTGGTATGTAAAGTATCAATTTGGTTTACTATGTTAATTATCATACCATCACTAATATTCAAGTAGAGCGCATTAAAATGTTTCAACTTTGTGACCTAATTATATCATGCGTGTATCCATGCTGAAAACCAAGTAGATGGGAATTCTACATTATTTATTCTAAAAGCAAAATTGCAGAACCCAAAACTGATTTGTAAGTTATGGCTTGTTATAAATAAAAATATTTTAAGAAAGACATAGAGAGTTAATATTGGTGTTATTTTTTTAAAATTTAGTTTTAATTTAGGGCAGATTGCAAGTCACATGTAGTGGGTCACATGTAGCTTCATGCTTATATCCCTTGTGCCATTTGCATTAAAAATATATAACTTGTACTTGTGTTAATGTGCAATAAAGCAGTTCATAATGCTGCAATGCTGCTATATCATTCAGTAAAAATGCTCAATTTTAGCAGTAATTAAAAAGTGGCCCTGGAATTTTACGTTTTCCTAACCTTGACCAGTCATTATAAAATATTTCTTCAGTTGCTCATCCAGATACACATTCCTTTTAGGTTCAGAAGAAGCCATTAAATATAATCACTAAAAGTGAGGAGTGTGAGGCTTACTATTACTTACCATAGTGATCTTCACTATATTTTCTAAATGAATATTATTATTATTATTATTATTACTATTATTAATAATAATAAGCTCAGTGAAGTGCAGATAGCTTAGAGCACATTGCTATGTTATTTATTGCATATTGCTTATTGTTCTTATAAGAACTAATTTATAATCAATGTATTGTGAAAAAACTGGCATTGTGCAAAGAAACCCATTATGGGTCAAGTTCTTCTTTTTTTGTTCAAGAGTTTATGTAATTATTAGTTTAGTATTCCAGGTGAATAATCAGAGTGTTACAGTGATACAGTAATTTTTTTATTGTTGGACAAACAGTTTATTTAGAGTGACAAGTCTTCACTATTTCTCATGGTTTGTTGTTCCACTATAACTCATTAATATGTGTGGGTATTTATAATTCTAACTGATTTACAAGGTAATGGACACATAAAGACATCATTTATTTTCTTTTACCACTTCTCTTTTGTATGGATCCACACAATTCACATATTTGCTTTGAGTAATTATATATATATATATATATATATATATATATATATATATACAGTATCTCAGAAATGTGAGTAAACCCCTCACATTTTTGAAATATTTTATTACTAAGCAATTGCTTGTCAAAAATGACAGGAGTAAAATTGTAAGGCTAGCAATGCTGTTTGCTAACAATGTGAGGCTATGGGCCTTCTGAGCACCTTTGATGCTCATTGCGTGGTTCAGAATGAGTGCCTTCGGCGCTCATTGCAAGCCTCTACCCCTGTGTAGTTTATAGGCCTTGCGCTGGAGTGTTACTGTCTTGTGTTGTGTTACTACCTTTACGGAAAAGAGAGACAGGGGAGGGAGAGAGGGGGTAAAGAAGGATGGGGAGGGTAAGAGGGGGCACAGGGGAAAGAGAGGAGGGGGAGAGACACAGGGGAGGGAGAGGAGGGGAAGAGAGACACAGGGGATGGAGAGGAGGGGGGGAAGAGGCACAGGAGAGTGAGAGGGGGAAGAGACACAGGGGAGGGATCAGTGGGGTAAGAGACACAGGGGAGAGAGATAGGGGAAAAGGAGAAGCAAGGGAGGGAGAGGGGGAGGAAGAGACACAGGGGGGAAGAGACACAGGGGAGGAAGAGGGGGGAAAGAGACATGAGAGAAGGAGAGGAAGTAGAGGGGGGAGAGTCTTGCAATGAGCGCCATAGATGCTCATTGATGGGCCCGTGATGAGCACCAAAGCGAGGCCAGTAAAGTAGAGGGGGGGAGAGGGTTGCAGGCAATGAGCGCCATGTTTATGTGATTTTTGTGTGCTGACTGGATCTTAATAAAACGTGGAGTGGAATGATAAGAGTCCTGTATCCTCCATAAAAGGCAAAAGAGTTGGTTGAAACAGGGCACTGACCTCACGAATGGTAGTGACCCAGTCACAATATATATATATATATATATATATATACATATATATATATATATATATATATATATATATATTCACATTATGTTCCTGTCCAGTCTACATCGTGCATATGTGTTTTGATTTTGGATTTAATCAATTGAAGGTACAGTATGCCTTTCCACATTGTATAGACATTTGTTGTTATGGTTGGTGAAGAGTATGGACAGTATTTCTAGAACTTATAGACTTCAGAGAATATAAACCTTTGTTATTAATGCTCCTTTTCTTTCAAAGAAAAGCTCCCCATGTAACTGTAGTGATGAAGAGACTTGCGCATTTGGCCAGATGATGATTAGATGACCTGTGATTTTGACGATTTTGGGTCTTGGCACTGGAACTTTGGTTTTTGGTTCAGTTTGGTCTGCAGCAAACCAAATCAATAAAATATTGAACTCAGAAATGTGTTGCCTTATTTGACATTATAGATGTGAGAACAAAAGCTGTTTAACACATTTGCACTAAGAAAAATAAAAAAAAGAAACCAAACAACAAAGAAAATTATTAAAGCGTTACTTATAACTAATGATAAAATATGTTGAAATTTTACTTCTAATTTAAGAAATTAAAAAAATATTTTTATTATATAGAAACAGAAATAATAAAAATATAATTTTATTAACAAGTGCTTAAAGGCTCTGCTTTTATTTACTGAAACCATCCAAACAGTTGATGCATGGCCCTATAGCTCATGCATACCATGCATAAAATGTTTAAATATCTAAATGAATACTTAGGTAGTTAATATTAAAAACAAAGAACTCTCTGTGTCCCTTTAA
Organism: Discoglossus pictus; assembly: GCA_027410445.1. Lineage (NCBI taxonomy): Eukaryota > Metazoa > Chordata > Amphibia > Anura > Alytidae > Discoglossus > Discoglossus pictus. Next base: position 447,348,734 of record CM050164.1, on the reverse strand, counting down.
GTTTACTTGTATCTTGCCAACCAGTATTAATAATGAACAAAGGCTAAATAACATTCCATATGGTCAATTGTTGAGAATAAAAGAAATCATAGTAAGAAAGATGACTGTAAAAAACTAAATGTCAAGTATGTTGGAAGGATTTATTGAGACAAAATGACTCAAAAATATTGGAAACACCTATGAATAAGGTATATAAAATATAAAAAGAAATAAAAAGTGGTGGTCAATAAAGTCAATCACTTTCTTTTTTTTATTACAACATTTATTGGGACAGTTAATCAAAGAAATACAAAGTTCAGCAAGTTTTGGCTATCTTCTAGGACTTATAAAAGTTAGGCATACAATATAATTTAAAATATGACAGACTTGGAAAATCATTATACTAAGAACTTTTGTAAAAAAAAAAAAAAAGAAAGTTTCATTACTTGGCTAAATCAAGTGAAAATGTTTCATATGTGTAAGAATTGTTATGTGTGTTGGTGGTATGATATGGAGACTGAGAGTATTGAGTCACAATCAGTAAGCTGTCATTTGGAAGTTAAAGGGTCACCATAGCCCAACAACTTTTTATTATGTATTTAAAAGAACATGTTTTATATGTTACTAAGTTTTTTCTATGGAAAATACATTTTGACTAATTTAAGAAATATAATGCCAAAGCATCTACAAAATAGATACACAAATTAGTTTGTTCCTCTTTTATCATACCAGCGAATTGAGAAGAAGTGCAAATAAGGACAGATGGCGAGGCTGTACATTGTGCCTTCTTATCTGATTACATTCAAACAAAAGTGAATAAAATAATGTTAGTTGCAGTCCAGGGCTCAAAAGGTCTCACTACCACTGTTCTTGGCAACATGTTATGCAGCCCCTGGGATTGGGGGAAGCTGGGGTGGGTTTTGAGTTGTGTAATCCAAAGGCTGAAGTTCATGAGAGAACATCATCCCTCCTTTCGTTCTTTGTTATTATGTTAATTATGTAATAAAGTCACAGATGGTAGATGGAGGTGCCTACTCACTTTACACGGGGTACATTATTAGTTGGTTAGAGGTTCGTTAGTTCTCCTAGGCACAGGGTTCTAGGAGACTTTTGGCTGTGTTTGTATTGTTGTGAGCATCCACCTCTGTCTTAATTGTCTTTATGTGTTTTCAATAAATCTATGGCCTGTTATTAACCCATTCTGGAGTTTCAGTTATTGTTTAGTGAGTTTTATTTATTGGGTGAAGTTTTTTGGGGGGTATGCCAGTCCGTACTGTATTGAGCATGTACAGGTCAAGGTGAGAAGAAAACAAAATATCTCTGTCTCACTTTAATGTAAATCGTCTACACTATAGATAGCTTATTATTCATATAAACATTGTAAGGTTTAAAGCATGATCTTTTAAATGCATATTAGACATTGTTGATAAGTGGCTTTTTAAGAATTATATTAAGGAGCAACTTTAATGGTTCGGGTTTTGTGTATTTAATATCAATTTAACCTTTTCAGTGCATTGTTATTAATTAGCTTTGTGACAGAGAGGGGATCATTGATCCAAATAGTAGAACAATTAAATTGAATTACATCCTGAATACAGCAATGAGGCAGCTACATGAAATTGTGCTCTACACTCTGTCACAACGATAAGAAGTTTGTAAAAGGCTACAAAAATATCTTATTTACCCACTCTCATAACATGTAGGGATGTAGGATGTTTCATCATATATATGGATATTCAAGGAATTGTAATGTAAGTTTGGTCATTTGGATCTTATTTAGAAATAATGAATGCAAGCATAAAAGAAAAGCACACATGGAAAAAATCATAAAAAATTATAAAAAGCTAAAAAAAAATGATGAAGCTTGAAACATTCCTGTCGAAAACTCTCAAAAAGTATTTATATTCTTATACAGCACATACACAAAACACAACACTTTTCACTATTTATTCAGTTGCCTATATTGTTTTTGGTACATATTTGAGAAACAATATTTTTTCTTGAACTGAAGTGGTCATTTAAATACATTTACTACAATGAAATGAATCCAATGAATGTGAAAAAAGAAATCAAGAAATATTTAATACCATACATTCTCTTTATTACGTATATATTGTTTAAAATTAATAGTTGTGCTTTACCTTCAATAAACAGATTCTTTTAGACTCTATGAGCAACTCAAAAAAACAACAAAAAACCCCCGGAAGATAGAGACAAATAGTAAAAATAATTTTGGCTTCATTAACAAATGTATTTATTTATTGAAATAATTTATATATATCTAATTGAAAATATTTAACACATATTTGATAAAAGTTTATTACTCTCATTGTGATGGCAAACATATATAAAATATAAAAATGTTCTAGAAAGTTTCTTCCAGAAAGAATATATTTTTCATGATTAAATAAATTAAGGCCTGAGGTATTTTTTTTCTGTTTAAAGAAATTAGCTTTTCTATTTGTTATGTTTTGTTTGCTTTACTTAATTCATTTCTCATTGTTTTCAGCAGTTTTGTCTTTGCTTCACTTGTAAAGTAATTTAAATCTTCCCTTGTGTATATCTCGCGTGTTGCTTAATAAATGTTTCATCGTTTTTTTTGTTATTTATTATATGCTGAACTTATTAGTGTGGATGTCATACATTCCCTTTTAAAACTCTGCTCTTCTTTGTTTTATTTCTTTTAATTTCAGTTCCTGGCAAGGAGTACCATTCATGTTTTTCAGTTTTGAGTTGCCTTTTCTGCTCTTTCAAGATGAACCATGTTTTCTCTTTATGATCATTAAGCCAGTAAGGAATGTTCCTGAGTTGCTTGGGGGGTTCATTATCTATAACCTTTGCTTAAACTTCCTAATAATATAATAATAATAAATTAAGTCAATTTAATCCCATACAAATTGATAGAATATGCTGTAATCAGGACCTCTGGCCCCTTTATTTGAGAACTCCATTTATATTTATTACATATTTCATCGGAAAATGTCAAGCCATAAAAAATCTATCATGTCCATAGTTGTACCCCTTTACTATCAAAATATTTTCCTGTGCCCCGGGGTGTCATTATATTAATATTTGTGTGCAGACATAAATCTTTTAAATGTAACTTAATATTTACAAAATAATTTAGACTACATTTTTGAATTTATTATCTTTTATTAGAAGGCATACAAGAATAAAACATTTTGCACAACTGTATTTTGTCAGTTAAGTTATGTAAAGATTCATAATATAAAATTTTCCAGTAGTTAACTTACTAAATCTTCTGTTTTTACATTTTTAGTTATTAAAGTTTCATGAATCATAGTTAACGTTCTGGTTTAAAAGAAACACAATACAAAATAAAAAAATAATAAGTAAGAGTGAAGAAGAGAACAAAATAGATATTGAATTAGTTTGCTAAACCATTATACTGCTAGCCTAGTATAGAATATAGGGCAAAGCTGAAATAGCCGCCCATAAGAGTGCTCAAAACAGACCTCAGTAAGGATACCACAATTCAAATTATATTTACCTTCACAGTACAGCTGAAAGATTTCAGGGCCACCCCTGCTTCAGACTCCTCCCCAGGATCGCTTTACCAAAATGTAGATGTTATATTATATTAGGGGGATGCTAAATGAAGATGCTAACCAAGGTTCCCAAATTGCCTGAAATTGGGTATAGACTACATTTTTAAATGCTAACTAGCTACCCCCGCCATGTACCAACCTCTCGCCTATGCTAGCAATCTTTCTTGTTTAGAAGTATGATATTTAACTAATTTCCTGATTTGGCAAACCTCACCTTATGTTCCCCAAAGCTCTCTTATGCCCATATATTGACTTAGTTCTTCACATTCTTTTTAAGCTACTGAAATGTCACTAATCTGCTAAGTTCCTCCATTAAACATTTATTTTATTATGCTTCAATTCCTAATTACAATGTTAAACAAATCAGAAATGTTATTAACAGGCCTCAGGACTTAAATTAATTAAGGATTTAAAAAAAAATAAATAATGTAGGATATTTATTTAACTTAGATAGGCTTCCCTATGTATTTGTTTTAGGAGAAGATTAGGCCTTCTTGTGCTTTTCATTGGTGTCTTTAAATGATGAAAGTTAATCTGTGTATACACCTTGAAGTACCGTAAACTGATTAATAAACTTGATTTTGCATTCTAACTTAATCTGTATTATATATACTAGTAAATCCCCACTGTTTTTTGGATTTATAGTGGCTTCTTGAGTTTTTTCAATCAAAGTGCTTTTATCAACTTTTTTAAATGGGACCTTTCCCAAGTGGGAGGTGTCTGACTCATCCAGTTCTCTCCAACTAGAACCAAAATCCCATTCAATCTCAACCCCTCCTGCTTCTATACTTGCACTTAGATTTAACCACATTTTTAACTTCTTACATCTCAACTTAAAATAACCTGCCTTTACCCTAGTGTACCTATATTTACCTTACATTGTACTTAAAGGTGTCTTTACTTTTTGCTTATAAACCTCTGTATTGTGATTTGTTTTCACATTTTCTTAACTAAAATTGTATTCATTGTATCTCATTCCATCACAGCTAATCCCCCCTTTCTACCACACTTATGCCAGCTCTTACACATTCAACCTCTCCCTTAACACTGGCAAGTTCCCATCCTCTTTAAAACATCTGACCCAGCTTCTGCCTCCAACTATCGCCCTATCTCTCTGCTTCCCTTAACGTCAAAACTGCTTGAGCGGCTTGTCTATAACCGCATTATTCACTCAATTTATTTCCTCCAATTCTCTTCTTGACCCCTTCCAATCTGGGTTCCGGTCCCAACACTCTACAGAAAAAGTCACCAATGACTTGCTAACTGCCAAATCAATGGGTCACTTCTCTATTCTAATTCTTCTGGATCTCTCTGCTGCCTTCAATACAATTGACCATCCTCTTCTTATCCAAACTCTCCGCCCTTTTGGCATCCATTATTATTATTATTATTATTATTATTATTATTATATTATTATTAATCTTTATTTGTATCGCACCAACATATTCTGTAGAGCTGTACAGGGCATAAGGATGAGGAAGAATACAATGTTAAGAAACTGCAGAAAAATGGAGGGCCCTGTTTTGAGCTTAGTATCTTTGCAGGAAGTGCTTTTTTCCAAAGCACCCTACAAGATTGAAAACTCGCTACTAACAATCTAAAGGGGATGGAAGAGGCAGTAACTTGGGGAGGAACAGATAGAGGATAGCAAGGGTGAGGAAGAAAGGGAAAGTTTACTTAGGTAGTAGGGTATGTGACATTGTGAGGTGAATGGCTCAGGTGTGTAATATGTTATCTGTCCCTAGTGGTCAGATAATGTAAATGCTAGTGGAAATGTCAGGTCAGGCCCTTGATTAGGAAATGTGTCTCCAGAAGGAGAGAGAAGGAAGGGAGATACAAATGGGACTCACAGAAGTGTTTCTGCTTATGAGTTTAAGAGGGGGGAGGAGATAGTGGGTGGAGGAAGGAGTGTAGATCATGGCAGCATAAAAGAGGAGATGAGAGAATGGAAGGTGAGATGGTTATGCTGGAGACATGATATGGATAAGTTGAGAGGAAGAGCCTGAGGAAAAGACAGCAGGTTAAGAAGAAGAAGGCAGGAGGGAACATTATGTAAAGGTTAAATTAGGAATAGTTAGCAGGTGTTCCTAATTGATCAGCTGAAAGAAATGTATGTGATTCAATAATTTAGAGCAAATAGGGGTATGTGGGAGGGGACTGGTGTGTAGTTCTGTGGGATCTGTGCAGGAATAATGTCTTAGAAGTGGGACTGGTGTGTAGTTCTGTGGGATCTGTGCAGGAATAATGTCTTAGAAGTGGGACTGGTGTGTAGTTCTGTGGGATCTGTGCAGGAATAATGTCTTAGAAGTGGGACTGGTGTGTAGTTCTGTGGGATCTGTGCAGGAATAATGTCTTATAAGTGGTACTGGTGTGTAGTTCTGTGGGATCTGTGCAGGAATAATGCATTATATAATCCATTATATAGCTCTCTCATGATTCACATGCTATCTTAAAGCTCATACATTTAGTGTCCCCTTCTCTGGCACCTCTTCTTCACCTCTCACTCTGTCTGTTGGCGTACACCAAGGTTCTGTTCTAGGCCCCTTCCTCTTCTCCATCTACACATACTCCATTAGTACCCTAATATAATCCTTTGGATTTTAGCATCATCTCTATGCAGATGACACTCAAATCTACCTCTCTGCACCAGATATATCCCCCTTGCTTTTACCTAAATGCCTCTCTAGCATATCCTCCAGGATGTCTGACCGTCAACTCAAACTCAACATCTTTTCGCTCTCTTCTACAGCTTCCACTCCTCAAATATCTCTCACTGTTGACAACGCCATCATCACTCCCACCTCCCAGGCCTGTTGTCTTGGGGTTCTACTGGATCCCGCCTTCTCTTTATTCCTCATATACAATCATTAACAACATCCTGTCAGTTTTCCCTAAAAAAACATCTCCAAAATTCGTCAATATCTTACAGAAGACACAGCTAAAATTTGAATACAACGGAATATGTTGGCGCATTATAACGATAATAATAATTATAATAATAATATTCATGACCGTTTATAATAAGGCTTGCTTTCTTCTCACGCCACTTAAAAATCTCTGACAAATAATCAGTGACCTTGACATTTATTAACACAGTGTTTCCTTCTCCAACACCACTCTGGGGCCTTATCAATCTCTTTTATGATGTACCACAAAGGGCACATTACTCTTTTCTATCTATACCCTCCACAAGGTGAACACAGTGCATCACTGGTTTTAAATACCATGTCTATTCTAATGACATATATCTCTAACTTAATTTAATGTAGTGCATTTTAGAATTTAGAATTAGAATACACAGAGTAATTTGGAGCAAAAAAGATAAGAATCTTTGTGCTGCTATTTAATAGTTGGGGGAATGAGGTCACACTCTACTTAGCCCCTTAGGTAATTCTCAGCAAACACTTTTGGAGTGGGTGGGTAGTATCTAATTTGTTTCATCACTATTAATTAATGAGGATATACAGTACTACATCAGGACCTGGTGAGGAGGTCTTAAGTCACAACTACTTGAAATGAATGGACAATGGTAGAGTTATAGATGCTGTGATCTTGAACAGGGAGATCGGGGAAATCAGCAACATAGATAAGATGACAGATACAAACTAAAAAGCCCATTAATGTCTACCGATCCTTTATGCTTTGAGAGTTTGGCTTATTTAACCCTTAGAATGGCTTTTATGCCTATCCCAGGCATGCTTGAGTTCCTCGAGTTTTCACTCCACATGTGAAATGCAAATGAGAGAATGCATTTGAATGTTTCAGAACTCAGGTTGCTACAATCACCATGACACTTATTGGCGAATTCTGGTGAGGGATACTAGAAAGAATATAGTTCCATTGTTGTTTTCATTTCCTTTTTACTTGAGGAATTCTATTGTTTTGTAATTATCACACACTGTTGATCCTGTGAGTGATTCAGAGCTCTGATGGCTAGCTAACCTCTGTTTGGCTCTTTTGATTGGCCGGCCAAAAGAAACAGCTGAATGATTGAGTGGCCAAGCCTTGATTCTCATTATCTATGCAGCTGCTTGAGGGATGGTTTCAAGGGGTAAGCAATAATTAAAATATCTTTAAATAAGTAAACTCTTGAACCGAATTGTCACATTTTTAAGCCTGTTTATCCAAACAAGCGGTGGTGTAGCTGGTGGTTGGCCCCGGGCGGCACTTCTTCGGGGGTGGCACTCATGTGCCTTTCCCAAGCTCCCTCATACTCCCTTGTCTCTCCCCCACCCTTGTCTATCTCACCTTTGTCTCTCCCACCCTTCTCTCTATCCCCTTCCTTGTTTCTCCCCCCTTGTCCCCTGGCTCCTCTCCCGGGTCAGATGACTCAGAGAGAGTAGGGGTTGGGCCACCACCCAGGATGAGACACAGAGATAAGAGACAGGGGAAGGGGGGAGAAACCAGGAGGAGGAGAGACAAGTGGGGATGCCAAAGGGGGAGAGATAAGGGTGGGAGAGACAAGGGGCAGACAAGGAAGAAGGGGAGAAAAAAGGTGAAGAGAGAAGGGTGGAAGGGAGAAGGGAGAAGGGAAGAGATAAGGATAAAGGGGGAGACAATGGTGGGGAGAGACAAGGGGGAAGACAAGCAGGGGGAGAGAGAGGGTAGGAGAGACAAGGGGAGACAAGGAAGAAGGGGAGAGAAAAGGTGGAGAGAGAAGTGTGGAAAAGACAAGGGAAAAGGGAATAGATAAGGGTAAAGGGGGAGACAAGGGTGGGGAGAGACAAGAGGGGAAGACAAGCAGGGAGAGAGAGAAGGGTGGGAGAGATAAAGTGGAGACAAGGAAGAAGGGGAGAGAAAAGGTGGAGAGAGAAGGATGGAAGACACAAGGGAGAAGGGAAGAGATATGGGTAAAGGGGGAGACAAGGGTGGGGGAGAGACAAGGGGGGGGAGACAAGCAGGGAGAGAGAGAGGGTGAGAGAGACAAGGGGAGAGAGACAAGAGAGAAGGGGTGAGGCAAGGGTAAAGAGAGTGACAGCGGTGGGGGGAGAAACAGGTTGGGGAGAGATAAGAGGAAGGAGAGACAAGGAGGATGGGGAGAAAAAAGGGTGAGAGATAAGGGTAAAACGAGAGACAACGGTGGGGGAGAGACAGGGGAGGGGAGAGACAAGAGGGAGGAAAGACAAGGGGAGGCAGAGAAACAAGGGGGAAGAGAGAGAAGGGTGGGAGAGACAAGGGAGAAGGGGGGAGACAAAGTTGGAGAAAGAGACAAGGGGAGGGGAGAGACAAGGGGTAAGAGGGGAAACAAGGGGGAGAAAGAGAATGGTGGAAGACTGCACTTCAAAAGAAGGGGAAGGTGATGAAAGACAGAATGAATTGCACAACAGTCTCAAGCTTGTAAATCTGCAATCAAAATTTTTTTTTTATGTTTCATTTCCGTGTCATACCAATCTCAGGAATCAATGAGCTAATACATATCAGGCCACCCACATGGATTAGAACAGTGTCTACATTCATTTTTATTATTTTGTACACTGCTGGATTACGAGTCTGGTTGCATATCGGATTTCTAAACGCTAATTGATTGACGTTTAGCCTCCATGTTTTACTGACGTCATGATGACGGTCTGATTTACTATTGACTGTTCCTAAATTGGTAGTTACGGCCTTGCTTAATTGATCATGACCACGCTCTGAAATGCTACATATGATTGCATGATTTACGGTTTTGTCTTTCAGCCCCTAAATTGTGGGCTTGTGCAATTGAATCATTCTGTAACTGTAGCAAATTTCATGTCTGCAGACTTACGGCCTGTATAACGTAAACTGCGGGCTGGCAATTGAATAGTGGCCTTTATTTCTATTTCATACATACAACTCAAGTTTGATGTCTTGGTTTCACATTTGATTAAGAACTCTCCCTCATTACTTATAATCTATCACTAAATACTAAAGACTCTAGCAGCCCTATTAAATTCCCTCAATGTGTAAAACCGTAGTCCGTAACGTAGCTCTCAAGGCTTACGGCTATTAAATTGGCCCCATAAAGCAACCCGCGAATGCTCTGCGGGTTACAGGCAAAAAAACTGTATTGGACGTCTAAATTTTCCTTTGATTTGTCAAGCCCGTAACTGTTACGTTCGAAAATTGCTATTAAATTGCTCCGAATCCACTGGCGTTCAAACCCGTAACCCACAAATGGAGAGAAAAAGCAGGTACTAGAGAGTTAAAGTCCTATACGTAGTACTGTAGATGCAAATATACACACACTGCTGTATTTTCAATGTTAGGTATTAAAATTAATGACGCAACATTCTCAAGCTCGCAAATCTGCAATATAAAATACTTTTATTTTTGTTTAGTTTCCGTGTTATATCGATCTCTGCAATCAATGTGTTAATACATAATGGAACTCGCATGAACTAGAATATAATATTTACTGATTTATTAATATTGCATTATTTCTGAAATGTGGGTCCGATCGAAACTCGACTTTGAAATCCAACCTACATTTTTCAGTGACATATTGATGATGATCTCATTTGCCATTGGTTCCATCTAAATCCGTAATTCCGGGTTTCGACTAATTGATCATGTTCACTGCCACACATCCAACGTGTGCAAGAACGGTTTACGGGTTTGCGTCTATGGCCCATAACACGCGGCATGGTTCAATTTAATAGCTCTGTAACGCAGCCGAATTGCAAGCCCTAGTGATGCCGCTACAGGCTTCAGATTTAATGGGGCTGTAGGCATACAGAGCATGTCCAAAATCCGCCAATCACCCAATACACTATTATGACTCTAATTTACACTCTCATAATAACTTTACTATTGCAATTACATTCTAATTCGGCTTCTACTGTCTTGTCTATCACCACTACAATCTGCCTTGAACACTTCTGCAGAGTCATCCATCTTAGCCAGCACTCATGATCTACTGTTCCCCTCTTCCAATCCCTACACTTGCTCCTCATTTCCTCAAAGATAATATTCAAAATCCTAAGCCTAATTTCGAAAGCCCTCAATAGCACTTAATTACCATCTCTGATCTGTCCACAATTTGCACCTCTCATCCTTCATCATAACCTCCTCTCAAGCTCACCTACTGGACTTCTCAAGCATGGCCCCATTCTTTGGCATTCTCTACTACTGAACACCCCCCTGCTCAGAATAACACAACACATACCTTTGTAACTCAATAATCCTCAGTTTCATGTAATGTTTTGCTTGCTGATTTGCATGCTTCTCACTCCATTGTGCAATAACACAAAGCTAGGCCCTCATCTACAATTGTGCAAGTTCTATCTTTTCTGCCTTCAAATGTATGTACACACATTCTATCCAATGTTCATTGTATACTAGCCCACGGAGTCTGCTGGCTAAGCAAAAATTTAATATAATAATTTAAAAGTGTTAGGGAGAGGATTTAAACCCCGGGCTACAACTTCATAGTTACTACTGGACGAAACATCCACATGTTTTCTAGCGGGTGAAAAACAACATTATATATAATGTAGAGCTAATAATATTCTGCACACCTGATTCAAATTAATTCTCCCTAACTCGCGCAGCTCATATGTATTCTGCCAGAGCCATAGAAGTCAGAAATAGTCTAAAACCATTAACTTTAAAAGTAAATAACACATTTATTTTAACAGGAATTTTAACAAGGAAAGAAGGAACCTTTTTCACATGCTTTGCCCATCCTATTTGATTATGTAGGCCACATATGATGACCAGTGGTGGAGTTGCTGCTGGTGCAGTACAAATAGGTCAGGGATCTCTGCTACCATGGCATGGAATAAAGGGGGACTTTTAATTTCTTCTGAAAGAGGCAGATAATTACTTTAGTAGACATTAAGGGGGACCAGACCACTTACATATTATTATTATTATTACTACCGACTTGCCCGTCAAAAAAGTGTTGAAATGCTGTTTGCCACACAATGTGAGTGTACTGTGTGCCTCAACTATATAGACCCCTCTAACACACTAATGAACACATGTAATAACACTATAAGTGCCATGAGGGTCATCCAGGACCCTCATGACCCAAAGTTTAAGCACTACACCATTTCATAAGCCTCATAAGCCTCTATTTAACCCCATCAGTCCCATTATGACCACTATGGGCCTGTTACAACCCAACATTAACGACATAAGTGCCATGACGGTCCTCAAGGACCATCATGACACTAAGTATAAACACTACACTGCACTATACCCCCACAAAAAAAACATTAAATATCAACTAAACACCCTCTACACTAACCTATTAACACCTACACTACCTACCTACCTACCCCCTATTAACCCCCTCCCCACCACTGTAATTACAGAAATAAAAAAAACTAGTCATCAAAAATCAAAAATCTACATTACATAAAATTAAAAAAACTAAAATCACCAAAAATAAAACATGTACATTACAGAAAAAAAAAAACCTAAGTCACAAATAATAAAAAAAGGAACATTACAGAAAATAAAAAAATACATTACAAACCCCCCCAATACAGAAAAAAATTATTACACACCTGAAAAGGAAATACATATAATACATACAATACAATACAATTAAATACAATACAATATAATTATATACAATATAATACAATACAATTAAATACAATAAAATACACCCCTATGTAATATACATCCCCCTATGTAATATACATCCCCCTATCTAATATACATCCCCCTATCTAATATACATCCCCCTATCTAATATACAATACTATCTATCTAATATACATCCCACTATCTAATATACAATACTATCTATCTAATATACATTCCCCTATCTAATATACAATACTATCTATCTAATATACATTCCCCTATCTAATATACAATACTATCTATCTAATATACATCCCCCTATCTATCTATCTATCTATCTATCTATCTATCTATCTATCTATCTATCTATCTATCTATCTAATATACAATACATGCTATCTCTATATAGCAACCCTAATTCTAAGCTAAAATAAATAATTAAGACCACTTACCTTTGAGATGTTTCTTCAGATCACCAACCTAGGGTAAAAAAAAATAAAAAAATTACTACAACACATTTACATAAAATAAATAAACATTATAAACATTCTAAATATTCTACTCACCTTTCCAGCATGTCACGTCCTCCATCTTTGCTTCTGCGGCGAGGCCCCTGTTAAAAAAAACATTACATTAGCATACATACATAAACATAAAACCAAGTAAAATCAACACAATCTACATTGTACTTACCTCCCCGCGATGTCTGCGGCCTCCTCGTGTTGTGCCCCGGAAGCATCCGTGCTCTTTAAAAAAAAAACAACACACATCCGCCCTGGCGGATGTCCCCAAAGCTAATGAGCTTCCTACGGAGTGTTCCAGAATAAAATTGGCAATGGCGGCTTCTGATTGGCTGAAAACGCTGTCTATCAAATTCAGCCAATGAGAAGACACCAATTGTGAACCAATGAGAAAGGGATACACCCTAAAATCCCACGCTGATTGGATAATGCACCTGTCAATCTTTATTTGAACAAATCCGAAGGCTTTATTGCCATCAGAAAATCACAATGGGATACACCCCTGCGTGGTGATTAGCTGAAGACTGCGCCTTCCCATTGACTGTAATACTGACAATAGACAATGAGAAGGCAGTACATCACCGATCAGTACGTGGGGGTGTATTCCATTGTGATTGGCTATTGTCAGTGCAACCAATCAGAATGCGCAGATGCCTCCAGCCAATCACCCTGTTGGGGTGTATTCCATTGTGATTGGCTGAAGGCATCTGTGCCTTGTGATTGGTTTAAATAAAGATCGACAGGTGCATTATCCAATCAGAGTGGGATTTTAGGGTGTATCCCTTTCTGATTGGCTCACACATTGGTGCCTCCTGATTGGGTGAATTTGATAGACAGCATTTTTCAAGCAATCAGAAGGTGCCATTGCCTATTTTCTATTTTTCTTTAGAGCGCGCTTCCTGGGCGGGGCAGAAGAGAAGGAGTCCGGAAACATCGCGTGGAGGTACAATTGCAAGCAAAAGTATGTGAACCCTTTGGAAGGATATGGATTTCTGCACAAATTGGTCATAAAATGTGATCTGATCTTCATCTAAGTCACAACAATAGACAATCACACTCTGCTTAAACTAATAACACACAAAGAATTAAATGTTACCATGTTGTTATTGAACACACCATGTAAACATTCACAGTGCAGGTGGAAAAAGTATGTGAACCCCTAGACTAATGACATCTCAAAAAGCTAATTGGAGTGAGGTGTCAGCCAACTGGAGTCCAATCAATGAGACAAGATTGGAGGTGTTGGTTATAGCTGCCCTGTCCTATAAAAAACACACACCAGTTCTGGGTTTGCTTTTCACAAGAAGCATTGCCTGATGTAAATGATGCCTCACACAAAAGAGCTCTCAGAAGACCTACGATTAAGAATTGTTGACTTGCATAAAGCTGGAAAGGGTTATAAAAGTATCTCCAAAAGCCTTGCTGTTCATCAGTCCACGCTAAGACAAATTGTCTATAAATGGAGAAAGTTCAGCACTGCTGCTACTCTCCCTCGGAGTGGCCATCCTGTAAAGATGACTGCAAGAGTACAGCGCAGACTGCTCAATGATGTGAAGAAGAATCCTAGAGTGTCAGCTAAAGACTTACAAAAGTCTCTGGCATATGCTAACATCCCTGTTAGCGAATCTACGATATGTAAAACACTAAACAAGAATGGATTTCATGGGAGGATACCACAGAGGAAGCCACTGCTATCCAAGCAAAACATTGCTGCACGTTTACAGTTTGCACAAGAGCACCTGGATGTTCCACAGCATTACTGGCAAATTATTCTGTGGACAGATGAAACTAAAGTTGAGTTGTTTGGAAGAAACACACAACACTATGTGTGGAGAAAAAGAGGCACAGCACACCAACATCAAAACCTCATCCCAACTGTGAAGTACGGTGGTGGGGGCATCATGGTTTGGGGCTGTTTTGCTGCATCAGGGCCTGGACGGATTGCTATCATCGAAGGAAAAATGAATTCCCAAGTTTATGAAGACATTTTGCTGGAGAACTTAAGGCCATCTGTCCACCAGCTGAAGCTCAACAGAAGATGGGTGTTACAACAGGACAACGACCCAAAGCATAGAAGTAAATCAACAACAGAATGGGTTAAACAGAAGAAAATACGCCTTCTGAAGTGGCCCAGTCAGCGTCCTGACCTCAAACCGATTGAGATGTTGTGGCATGACCTCAAGAAAGCGATTCACACCAGACATCCCAAGAATATTGCTGAACTGAAACAGTTCTGTAAAGAGAAATGGTCAAGAATTACTCCTGACCGTTGTGCACATCTGATCTGCAACTACTGGAAACGTTTGGTTGTAGTTATTGCTGCCAAAGGAGGTTCAACCAGTTATTAAATCCAAGGGTTCACATACTTTTTCCACCTGCACTGTGAATGTTTACATGGTGTGTTGAATAAAAACATGGCAACATTTAATACTTTGTGTGTTATTTGTTTAAGCAGACTGTGATTGTCTATTGTTGTGACTTAGATGAAGATCAGATCAAGTTTTTTGACCAATTTGTGCAGAAATCCATATCATTCCAAAGGGTTCACATACTTTTGCTTGCAACTGTAAGTACAATGTAGATAATGTTTATTTTATTTTGTTTTTATGTATGTGTATTAATGTTATGTTTTTTTTAACAGGTGCTGCGCCGGAGAAGAGTAAAAGAAGGAGGGGACATGCCAGAAAGGTGAGTAGAATATGTAGAATGTTTAGAATGTTTATTTATTTACTGTAAATGTGTTGCACTATTTTTTTCCCTAGGTGGCTGATCTGAATGGACATCTGCAAAGGTAAGTGGTCTTAATTATTTTATTTTAGCTTATAATTAGATTATTTTATATATAGATAGCATTTATTGTATGTCAGCTAGGGGTATGTGTTTTATATAGATAGCATAGCATGTATTGTATATTAGATTGTGTTATTTATTTAGATAGATTGTGTGATGTATATTATATAGATAGGATGTATATTAGATTATAGTATTTATTTAGATAGATTGGGGGATGTATATTAGATAGGGGTGTATTGTATTGTATTTAATTGTATTGTATTGTATTATATGTATTGTATTGTGTGTATTATATGTATTTCCTTTTCAGGTGTGTATTTTTTTTTCTGTAGTTGGGGGGGGGGTTGTAATGTGTTTTTTTTATTTTCTGTAATGTTTATTTTTTTTATTTTTTGTGACTTAGGTTTTTTTATTTTCTGCAATGTAAATTTTTTTTTTTGTCCCTTAGGTTTTTTATTTTATGCAATGTAGATTTTTTATTTTTTGTGACTTTTGGCTTTTTTATTTTCTGTAATTAGAGTGGTGAGAGGTTATTAGGGGGTAGGTAGGTAGGTTAGGTAGTGTAGGTGTTAACAGGTTACTGTAGACACTGTTTAGTTGATATATATTTATTTTTTTAATTTAGGGGTATAGTGCAGTGTAGTGTTTATACTTAGTGTCATGATGGTCCTTGAGGACAGTCATGGCACTTATGTGGTTAATGTTGGGTTGTAACAGGCCCATAATGGTCTTAATATACCCTTATGGGACTGATGGAGTTAAATAGAGGCTTATGAAGGTCTGTATGGACCCCCATGAGTGACAGGGTTAATTAGCGGTTTATGGGGGTCTGTATTGACCCCCATTAGTGACAGGGTTAATAAAGGGCTTACGGGGGTCTAGATTGACCCCCATGAGTGAGGGGGTCAAGGAAGTTCTTATGGGGGCCTGTATTGACCCCCATGAGTGACAGGGTTAATGAAGGGCTTATGGGGGTCTATATTGACCCCCATGAATGACAGGGTTAATTAGGGGTTTATGGGGGTCTTTGTTGACCCCATGAGTGAGGGGGTTAATTAGGGGCTTATGTACGCTGAATTGACCCTCCGTAGTGACGGGGTTAATTAAGAGTTTATGGGGGTCTGTATTGACCCCCATTAGTGAGGGGGTTAATTAAGTGCTTATGGGGGTCTGTATTGACCCCCATGAGTGACAGGGTTAATGAAGGGCTTATGGGGGTCTATATTGAATCTCCTGAGTGACGGGGTTAATTAAGGGTTTATGGGGGTTTGTATTGACCCCCATGAGTGAGGGGGTTAATTAAGTGCTTATGGGGGTCTGTATTGACCCCCATGAGTGACAGAGTTAATGAAGGGCTTATGGGGGTCTATATTGACCCCCATGAGTGACAGGGTTAATGAAGGGCTTATGGGGGTCTGTATTGACCCCATGAGTCAGGAGGTTAATTAAGTGCTTATGGGGGTCTGTTTGACACCCATGAGTGACAGGGTTAATGAAGGGCTTATGGGGACCTATATTGACCCCCCTGAGTGAGGGGGTTAATGAAGTGCTTATGGCGGCCTGTATTGACCCCCATGAGTGACAGGGTTAATGAAGGGCTTATGGGGGTCTGTATTGACCCCCATTAGTGACAGGGTTAATGAAGGGCTTATGAGGGTCTATATTGACCCCCATGAATGACAGGGTTAATTTGGGGTTCATGGGGTTCTGTATTGACCCCCATGAGTGACAGGGTTAATGAAGGGCTTATGGGGTTCTATATTGACCCCCATGAGTGACAGGGTTAATTAGGGGTTTATGGGGGTCTGTATTGACCCCCATGAGTGACAGGGTAATGAAGGGCTTATGGGGGTCTATATTGACCCCCATGAATGACAGGGTTAATTTGGGGTTTATGGGGGTCTGTATTGACCCCCATGAGTGACAGGGTTAATGAAGGGCTTATGGGGGTCTATATTGACCCCCATGAGTGACAGGGTTAATTAATGGTTGATGGGGCTTTGTATAGAGCCCAATGCGTGATAGTGTATATATATATTTTTTTATAACAGGTCCGTTAAGGACCTTTACGGTCCTTTAAGGACCCATAACGTGGGAATTGGAATTTTAATTGCAGCGGGGGTCCCCGATCGAGTGCGATCGGGACCCCCAATGCGATGGTTAATGTGGGGTTAATGCGGGTTTCCGAGCTTATCTCGAATCCCTTCTTGGGTAAGTTGTACGTGGCTGGGCTTTGAGCCTCGTTTTTGTTTTTTCCCGGATGCCATTTTTTCTCTCGCTTAGGGGATTTTCATGTGTCTGAACTCGGAAATTGGGCTTAAATGGAGGTGTAACTTCACTTTCAGAGGATGCCCCCCTTGCTATGGGTAAGCTTTTTATGTATTTTTTGTGAGTATTTGGTGTGTTTTGACTGTTTTTAGGTGCAAGCGGTTCGGCCGTTATGGTCGTATTTTTGGTGCGTGTGGGTGTTTGTTCCGTTAAGGTTGGTTCTGAGGTCGTTTTTTTTTCTAAGTCGTGCGTGTGTGTGTGTTTTTAACCATGTGTGAGCTTCCACCTCCGCAAATGCGGACAAACACAGCCGACGTTGGAGCCTCCACCTTCCGCAAATGAGGCCCCTCGCCTCGCGAGGGATGCAGTTTTTGCAAGCTCGCTTTGTGAGCTCGCAAATCGTGATGACGATTCGTAGTTTGACAACTATTATATGTGATAGTTCATTTATAACGCGCCGACATATTCCGTAGCGCTGCACATAAATTAAGTTCAATCCAAGATAAATACTAATGAACATATAGCAAAGCAAGGAGGGCCCTGTCTTTGAGCTAAGAATCCAATGTCCATGGTGAATTCCCAAAGTACTTAGGATAGAAACTCGCAGACTTACAATCTAAGGTATATTCATGGCTTTTTATTGTAGAAAAAAATTTAACGGAGAGGCTCAAATTATTTTGTACAGGACCTCTCAAATTCACTAGCTCTTCCAGTAATTATGACTTCAGTGTCCCTTTAAATAAAAGTTCTGTCAATGTGAAACTGAATTTTGTTTATAGATGCATAATTTTAGTAGTCCCTTGAGGAGACAAACAAATTAGAACAAGTATAATTAAAACTGTACTGAAACATTGTTGGTTCACTAGGGGACTGACTTACTAAAATTTAAATTCATTTTGATTTTTGCAAGACATATTCTCTTACCTACTGTTATACAAGAGATAATGTTTACTTAATTAACAACTACTAATTCATCCTTTGTTTATAATAATGTAAAACAAGTCTTGTAGTCTCTTGGTATATTGTCTCTGTATATGTATTACCCCATCTCTATTCTTTGCCTAAGCATTTTTTATGCTTGTAGTGAGGTTAACAGAAAATAAAATGTTAAATGATGTTTTACACTCGACAATTTCCTGAGCTTTCTCTTAGATGTCAACTTTTATTAACTCCTCTAGTTCACAGAACAAAATAGCTAGCAACATCTGAAGATTTCTGACGGAGCATAAAGAGCAAAGGCATTCGAGAAGTACATTGCGGGCCTGGTGTTGCTAATTATGGGCCCTATTAAATTCTCCCTCGTAGTTCTCTCGGTGCTCGCAAAAGGCAGTTTTCCTGCTGTTTACGAGAACCGAATCTCTCGCAGCCTACTTTACGATATGACTGCGAGAAAATGGCCGAGAATAGGCTCCGAGAGAGCTACGTAGCCTTAAATCTATGCACGAGTCTCGCATATCGTAAGAATCCCTACGTGGACAAAAAGTCCACGCAAGGGATCCGAAAGCCTCTACGTGCTGCCTCGGAACAGCCCGAGACAGCAGTGTGAGGCTCCCCCCTGCACCCTATACACATCCCCATGCTGCAGGGATCTCTATCAGGACCCCTGCAGCACCCCCACATTAACCCCTTGCAGCGGTGGTCCCCGATCTGCATAGATCAGGCCCTCCGCTGCATTTAAAACTTTTAAATTCCCCGCCGCGGCTCCTTAAAGGGACCGCGGCACACTATTACCCAATCCCGGCCGCGGCACTTAAAATTAACCCCCTCTATGCTGGGGGTCCCCATCGGGACCCCCGAAGTGTCCCCACATAAACCCATTGCAGGGGGGGGCCCCGATCTGCATAGATCAGGCCCCCCGCTGCATTTAAAACTTTTAAATTCCCCGCCGCGGCTCCTTAAAGGGACCGCGGCACACTATTACCCAATCCCGGCCGCGGCACTTAAAATTAACCCCCCTCTATGCTGGGGGTCCCCATCGGGACCCCCGAAGTGTCCCCACATAAACCCATTGCAGGGGGGGGGCCCCGATCTGCATAGATCAGGCCCCCCGCTGCATTTAAAACTTTTAAATTCCCCGCCGCGGCTCCTTAAAGGGACCGCGGCACACTATTACCCAATCCCGGCCGCGGCACTTAAAATTAACCCCCCTCTATGCTGGGGGTCCCCATCGGGACCCCCGAAGTGTCCCCACATAAACCCCCTGCAGCGGGGGGCCCCGATCGGCACCGATCGTGACCCTGCTGCAATTCAATTTTAAATTTCCCGCCTCGCGGGTCCTCAAAGGACCGTAAAGGTCCTGAAAGGACTCGCACTAAAAATATTAACCCCAGGCAACTATAATTACCCCATTAACTCATGATGGTCAATACAGACCACCATAAGGCTCTATTTAACCCCATCAGTCCCATAAGGGTATATTATTATCATTATGGGCCTGTTACAACCCAACATTAACCACATAAGTGCCATGATGGTCCTCAAGGACCATCATGACACTAACTACAAACACTACACCATAACCCCCAATAAACCATTTAATCTAAACTAATCCCCCTCTACACTAATCTATTAACACTTACACTACCTACCTACACTACCTACCCCCTAATAAACCACCCCAACACTCTAATTACAAAAAACAAAAAACCTACAGCACAGAAAACAAAAAACCTACAGTACAAAAAACAAAAAAACCTACAGTACAGAAAAAAAAAACAATTACAACCCCACCCCCCACTACAGAAAACAAAAAAATACATTACAACCCCACCCCCCACTACAGAAAATAAAAAAATTACACACCTGAAAAGGAAAGACAGATAAACACAATACAATACATACATATAATACATTACATACATTACATACAATACATGACATTACATATAATATATTACATATAATATATTACATATAATACATTACATACATGACATTACATACATTACATATAATATATTACATATAATATATTACATATAATATATTACATATAGTCCTAATCAAATACCCCCTATCTATCTAACATACAATCTATTTAATTTAAAATAAATCCTAACTATATCAAATACATCCCCCTATCTATCTAATATACAAAAAATCCTAACTACATACACAGACCCTTATTCTAAAATAAAATAAAATAATTACAGTCCTAACTACATACACAGACCCTAATTCTAAGCTAAAATCAATAAATTAAGACCACTTACCTTTAAGATGTTGCTTCAGATCACTAACCTATGGGTCAAACAAAAAGAAAAATTAGTACAAAACATTATCAAATAAATAAACATTATATACATTCTACATATTCAACTCACCTTTACAGCATGTCCAGTCACTGTTTAGCTCTTCCGGCGCGGCCCTGTTAAAAAAAAAACACAATACATGAATACATTAATACAATATATAAACAATAAATAAAATACACAAATAAACATCTAAATATACATTTAACTTACCTCCCCGCGATGTCCCCGGCCTTCTCTCCTTCAGCCCCGGCTGGGCCGCGGAACCATCCGCGCTCTAAAAAAAAAAAAGAAAAAAAACTAACGGAGGTCTGCACTGGCAGACCTCCCCGACGCTAATGAACCTCCCGGAGTCGTTTCCGGGAGGAAATTGGCATTGTCGGCTTGTGATTGGCTGAAAAAGCTGTCAGCCAATCAAAAGTCGTCAATGTAGGAGCCAATCAGGATGCGCAGATGTCTTCTACCAATCACTCCGTGGGGGTGTATCCCATAGTGATTGGCTGAAGGCATCTGAGCGTTGTGATTGGTTCCCAGAAAGATAGACAAGTGTTTTAGCCAATTAGGGTGGGATATTGGGGTGTATCCCATCCTGATTGGCTCACACATTGACGACTTTTGATTGGCTGAAATTGATAGACAGCTTTTTCAGCCAATCACAAGCCGCCAATGCCAATTTCCTCCCGGAAACGACTCCGGGAGGTTCATTAGCGTCGGGGAGGTCTGCCAGTGCAGACCTCCGTTAGTTTTTTTTCTTCTTTTTTTTTAGAGCGCGGATGGTTCCGCGGCCCAGCCGGGGCTGAAGGAGAGAAGGCCGGGGACATCGCGGGGAGGTATGTTAAATGTATATTTAGATGTTTATTTGTGTATTTTATTTATTGTTTATATATTGTATTCATGTATTCATGTATTGTGTTTTTTTTTTAACAGGGCCGCGCCGGAAGAGCTAAACAGTGACTGGACATGCTGTAAAGGTGAGTTGAATATTTAGAATGTATAGAATGTTTATTTATTTGATGTTAATGTTTTGTACTAATTTTTATTTTTTGTTTGACCCATAGGTTAGTGATCTGAAGCAACATCTTAAAGGTAAGTGGTCTTAATTTATTGATTTTAGCTTAGAATTAGGGTCTGTGTATGTAGTTAGGACTGTAATTATTTTATTTTATTTTAGAATAAGGGTCTGTGTATGTAGTTAGGATTTTTTGTATATTAGATAGATAGGGGGATGTATTTGATATAGTTAGGATTTATTTTAAATTAAATAGATTGTATGTTAGATAGATAGGGGGTATTTGATTTGGACTATATGTAATATATTATATGTAATATATTATATGTAATATATTATATTTAATATATTATATGTAATGTCATGTATTGTATGTAATGTATTATATGTAATATATTATATGTAATATATTATATTTAATATATTATATGTAATGTCATGTATTGTATGTAATGTATTATATGTATGTATTGTATTGTGTTTATCTGTCTTTTCTTTTCAGGTGTGTAATTTTTTTATTTTCTGTAGTGGGGGGTGGGGTTGTAATGTATTTTTTTTGTTTTCTGTAGTGAGGGGTGGGGTTGTAATTGTTTTTTTTTTTCTGTACTGTAGTTTTTTTTGTTTTTTGTACTGTAGGTTTTTTGTTTTCTGTACTGTAGGTTTTTTGTTTTTTGTAATTAGAGTGTTGGGGAGGTTTATTAGGGGGTAGGTAGTGTAGGTAGGTAGTATAAGTGTTAATAGATTAGTGTAGAGGGGGGTTAGTTTAGATTAAATGGTTTATTGGTGGTTATAGTGTAGTGTTTGTAGTTAGTGTCATGATGGTCCTTGAGGACCATCATGGCACTTATGTGGTTAATGTTGGGTTGTAACAGGCCCATAATGGTAATAATATACCCTTATGGGACTGATGGGGTTAAATAGAGCCTTATGGTGGTCTGTATTGACCATCATGAGTTAATGGGTTAATTTAGGCCTTATGGTGGTCTGGATTGACCATCATGAGTTAATGGGTTAATTTAGGCCTTATGGTGGTCTGGATTGACCATCATGAGTTAATGGGTTAATTTAGGCCTTATGGTGGTCTGGATTGACCATCATGAGTTAATGGGTTAATTTAGGCCTTATGGTGGTCTGGATTGACCATCATGAGTTAATGGGTTAATTTAGGCCTTATGGTGGTCTGGATTGACCATCATGAGTTAATGGGTTAATTTAGGCCTTATGGTGGTCTGGATTGACCATCATGAGTTAATTGGTTAATTTAGGCCTTATGGTGGTCTGGATTGACCATCATGAGTTAATGGGGTAATTTAGGCCTTATGGTGGTCTGGATTGACCATCATGAGTTAATGGGTTAATTTAGGCCTTATGGTGGTCTGGATTGACCATCATGAGTTAATGGGGTAATTATAGTTGCCTGGGGTTAATATTTTTAGTGCGAGTCCTTTCAGGACCTTTACGGTCCTTTGAGGACCCGCGAGGCGGGAAATTTAAAATTGAATTGCAGCAGGGTCACGATCGGTGCCGATCGGGGCCCCCCGCTGCAGGGGGTTTATATGGGGACACTTCGGGGGTCCCGACGGGGACCCCCAGCATAGAGGGGGGTTAATTTTAAGTGCCGCGGCCGGGATTGGGTAATAGTGTGCCGCGGCCCCTTTAAGGAGCCGCGGCGGGGAATTTAAAAGTTTTAAATGCAGCGGGGGGCCTGATCTATGCAGATCGGGACCCCCGCTGCAAGGGGTTAATGTGTGGGGGCTGCGGGGGTTCCTATGGACCCCTGCAGCAAGGTGTTCATGTGAGGACACTTCGGGGGTCCCGACGGGGACCCCTGCATTGAGGGGGTGTTAATTTTAGGTGCCGGGGGGGGGTATTCGGAGTACCCCCACGGCAGGGCTTATGTGGGGGACTGCCGCGGAGGTCCCTTTTAGGACCCCCGTGGGAGCCTGCGATATCATCTCGCAGGCTGTCACTCCTCATGTACATTTACGCAGTGTAGATACGTACGGCCCTGCTGCGTAGCTCATACGTTGCTCGCAGCAGGGCTAATTTAATAGCATTGTAAGTTAGAGAAACTTTGCAGTACGTAGGGCTTAAGTAGAAGCCTCTTATTTACGAGGCTGGAATTTAATAGGGCCCTATATTCGGAAATGTATTTATTTTTAGGAATATCCATTGGCCCAAAAACTGGACTCTTATACAGTCTTTCCAGAGGGGCAAGATGTAGGACCAGTATTTATTCTACAGAACCAAGATACAGTGGACCTTTCAAAATTGTCCAGAAGGATCATATCTAGAGTCTCCCAAAGATGTGAAGTTTTTACATGCTTACATTTGTACATATTTGTATAATATACACACATATATATATATATATATATATATATGTATTTATATATAAAATAAAAGATTGTCGCTTTATTATGAATACGTTTGTCCAATAAAAAAGGTATCACTATTCACTGCAATACTCTAATTATTCAACTGGATTACTGGACATTCACGGCTACCTCACTCTTCATATTTATATATATATATATGTATTTATTTATTTATATATATATATATATATATATATATATATATATATATATATAAAATATTCAGTAGCACTGTATAGGGGATAAGAACAAGGGGAACACAATATTAACACAATTTCAGAAATGTGTATATATATATATATATATATATATATATATATATACAATCCCGGTTATCCGGCACCTAACCAACCGGCACTCTCAAGCAACCGACACCGGCATCAATTCCCTATTCTACAGAAACTCCTGCTAAGCCGGCATATCAGGCAATATCCGGTAGTTCAAGACTATCGAATACTATCTTTTTCTAAATGTTTTTTTCTAGGCCTAAATGGCCCAGTTTAGGTGCTAATGCCTTTTAAAAGGCATTTTGAGGGGTTTAAGGGTTGTTTAGACACTTTTTTTTACGAGGACTCACGATTAACCGGCAACTACACTTATCCGACAATACGGAGTCCCCGTGGGTGCCAGATAACGGGGAGTTTACTGTATATATATATATATATATATATATATATATATAAAGAAGATTATTTTAGACTATTAGAGTTGCTTTCTCTTCAGTTGTGGAAAACCAGACCTTAAATTCTTAGAAATAAAGTAGCCTATATTTCTACAATCTTTTTGCATGTTTAGACACATAAATACGTTTGGAAAAAAAGACTTTTAAACCATCAAGTTCAACTTTTTTTTGATCTCCTCTTATTATGTGAATTGCAAATTGATCGAGATAAAGGCAAATTAAAAACCCAATTTTCTCTTAATTATTTCATTAAGTGAAAAAAAAATTGTAATCACAAAAGCTGTTGGTTGGATTACAGTTTTGATCAAAATCTTACCTATTCTATGTAACTGACATAACCTTAAATGACCAATTTATTCTAAACATATATCTAAGCCATTTTTTAAGTTTTCTATTGAATCTTCTTCCACAATCTACTTTGGTACACAGTTACACAATATAAATGTCCTTACTGTGAAGAATTCATTTACTGAGTTTCTTTAAGGAGAAACCTATTTTTCTTCAAAATTAAGGCCTGACCTCTTGTCCACTGTTTACCTCTTGATGTATTTATATAAGATATTGTAATCATACCACCTCATAGGCAACTTTTTTGTTATCATTTCTTAATAGCTTAATCCCTCTATTTCTCATTCTCCTTATTAACCTTGTTGCCCTTCTGTGAGACATTTCCAGCTCTAGAATGTTCTTTCTACTCAGTAACCCAAGTAAAAACTTATCAAGTATTTATGGTGTCGGAATTATACCGGTTCCCCTTGTTCTATACACTAATGGATTGTGCAGAAATTAGTGGGTTGTGTGCATCCCCCAATATTTTTCTTTTTTGATTATACTCTTTTTGCAGGATAACATTCAAATCAGTTATTGTTTCACAGATTTTATGAGAGAGTGGAATCTTAATTAGTGATTTTAAAACAGAAACAGCAAATTGTAAATATTAAGAGGTGCATGATAGATGTGCAGCAGAACTGAGATTTTTTTTTTTGCGTCATTCAATCGTGTCTGACTCTCTGTGACCTGATGGATCACAATACACCATGCTGATCCACTTGGTATTCATGGCAGCGATAGGTTGTGAGTTCCTTCTCAAGAGGGTCACAGCATACAGCTCCTGATGTTCCTAGGTGGTCTCCCATCCAAGTACTGACCAAGTCCCACCATGCATGGCTTCCAGGTGGTGTGACCTCTTGGTTCCCTGACTGAAATCACTGAATCCTAATGACTGGACCACCAGAGAATTGGGATAGGTGAGCGGAATTCCAGTAAGCGTGGATTTGTAATGATCTTTTTGGATTATTGTTTTAATATTTGATCTAAAATTCAGTTCTCACTTAGCAATCTTCTACTACACTTCTTCCAGCTTAAATCTAGATTGCATATTAACTAAAAATTTCCTAAACATCCAAAATAGAATAAGGGTGTCCTGTGTAGCGCAAACATTAAACTTATCTCATGCGGATAGCCCATGTGTGAAACCTTTCTGGCAATAGATAAGCCAAATAGGTTCTTTTCTTCGGTATACACAAGGGAGGTACCAGTGGTTGGGTCACTGCAACATAATGGGGCTACACTACCTTTGACAACCTCCCTCCTCAACTCCCTCCTCATCTTCAACCCCCCTCCGCAACTTCTCTCCTCAACCCCCTCCTCATCGTCCCTCCTCAACCACCCTCTTCAACCCCCTTGTCATCCTAAACCCCCCTCCTCAATCCCCCTCCTCATCCTCAACCCCCTCCTGAAGCCCCCTCCTCAAGCCCCTTCCTCAACCCCCTCCTCATCCTTAACTCCCCTCCTCAACCCCCCTCCTAAACCCCCTCCTCATCCTCAACCCCCCTTATCAACCCCCCTCCTCAACCCCTACTCAACTCCCCTCCTCATCCTCAACCCCCTCCTCTTCCTCAACCACCTCCTCAACCACAACCCCCTCCTCACTCTACCCCTTTCTAATTACCTCCCCCTTTCCCCTCACTTACCTTCCATCAGAGGCTGCTCCTCCTTTCCTCCACTCCTCTGCGTGTCTTCCGGCTGCGTCTGCACCCGGCCAATGCTAATGACGTGACGCGCATGTGCCGGGTCCCTATGCAGCCGGAAGATGGGCAGAGGAGCAGAGGAGCAGCTGCTGATGGAAGGTAAGTGAGGGGAATGGGAGAGGGGGAGGTAATTAGAGAGGGGTAAAGTGAGGAGAGAGGTTGAGGAGGGGGGTTGAGGATGAGGAGGGGGGTTGAGGAGGGAGGATGATAAGAGATAAGAGACACGAGGGAGAGAGGGGGAAGAGACACAGGAGAGGGGGAAGAGACACAGGGTGGAGAGACACAGGGGGGAAAGAGACACAGGGTGACTTAAAAGGGCTGAAAAACTTGGCTTATACTCGAGTATATACGGTATATTACTGAGCCATGCAATATTGTCTCAAAAGCCCATTTCAACAGTGGTAGTTCCCACTTCTAAATATATTTTTAATTATTATTATTATTATTATTATTTTATTATTAATAAATTATGGATAAAACTATTTGTTTTACACAATTCATGTGTGTCCTCATAATACTGTGCTGTAATTTATTTTGAAAACTTACAAATATAAGGGACTCTAAGAAAAGACTTTATTGTAGAAACAAACAACATCTGAATGTAGAAGGTATGTAGAAGGAAATCTGTGAATTGCCAACTGTGTTTATTGTATTCTTCTAATACGGTTGTTTTAAATAAAGAGTGATAACTACCCTACGAGGCAGTTTTATTATAATGTGATTCCAAGAATTCTGCAAGAGCTTTCAACTTAGTAGATCTAGCCCTGTATAATATTTTTTTCTATTATCATTATATTCCTGTTTTATCTTTAATTACTTTATATCTGTTGATATTTCTATGATAATATAAAGAAACATGGACTCTGATGCAAAGTAAATGAAATTGACAACCATCTAGGAAGTAAATACATCAGTTAAGAGACCACAAGAAGTACTTATCCAACTTGATCAACAGCCCTATTAATTTAGAAGCCCGTAAGTGCATTGTGAGATCCGCAATGGCTGTGGGCTTGAAATTTTGCCGTGTTTCAGAGCTATTAAATTTGAGCAGAGCGCAAGTTACGTGCTTGAGTTGCAAACCCGTAAACCATTTGTTGAACGTTGGATGCGAGGCTGTGAACGTGATCAATTAGTCAAACCCTTATTTACGGGTTTCGATGGAGCCAATGGCAACAGAGATCATCATAATTACGTCACTGAAAAATGGATTTCAAAGTCTTACGGGTTTCCATTACGAGTTACGATTGGACCCACATTCCAGATGTAATGCAATATTAATAAAGCCGTAAATATTATATTCTAGTCCATGCGAGTTCCATTATATGTATTAACACATTGTTTGCCAGGATTGATATAACACGGAAATTAAACATGAAAAAAAGTATTTTATATTGCTGATTTGCGAGCATGAGAAGGTTGTGCTATTAATTCTAATACTTAACATCACTCTCCCTGTCATTATATGTACAGTAGAGTACAGTATTTGCATTTACAGTGCTACGCATTGGACTTTACCCCCCTTGCTGGTCCTCTCTGGGACCGTTGGCTTCTTGGCTCCATCTGAGTGCTAAGGGGTTGAACGCCAGTGAATAAGTTGCAATTTAATAGCTACCTTTGAACGTAGCAGTTACGGGCTTGACAGAACAAAGGATTTGCGGCCGCAAAGTTCCACATCCCGTAGGCTTTTTCGCTCCAAACCCACAGATCGGAAGCAACTTGCTTTACGTGGCCAATTTAATAGCCATAAGTTTTACGGGCTACATTACGGGCTACGGTTTTACACGTTGAGCTAATTTAATAGGGCTGAAAGTCAGGTTCAGGTATAATTGTTGTTCATCAGTGAATACAAACATTTTGGCATCTGTTTGGATTTAGAAAATTACAATTGAGTACAGTGGATAGCATATGATTATAGAAGTCAGGCATCTTAGGGAAATTATATGAAGTTAGTTACTTATTGATCACATGCTTGATTCTGTGCTTCATAATGAATGTTGCGCATCAAATATGGTTTTGCCAATTAATTTCAGATTTTTGAATATGGTAACAAGTTTAGGTTAAACTAAACTAAAAATCATTTCTGACTTAAAGTGTTGAAAATAAGGGAGTATTTATATTTTATATTACCTTAGGATCTTTGAGAATTGTCTCCTAGAATAACCCGTTACTACTCCTCCTTTTCCTTGCTATGTACCTACCCTTGGATAAACTACCACACATATTTAGATGCATCAGTGTATGTGTGTTCATGTTTATATTTCCTTGGCAATAAACTATTAACTTCAGGAAGCCTATTGAAGCCATCTTTTTGGCCTAGGCACAGATAGAACACCAAGAATTCCAAATGAGTCTCATAGAAATGTATTACCTTTTACCAATAACTCAAATATTTCCCAGGTGTAAATAAAACATCTCAAGAAAGCCACAATATGGCCAATACGTTACAGAACCCAATCAGCTGCCCGAGTGCTCTTTATACAAAGCTTTACATGGAGTTCAGAGAGAAACCTATTTGGAGAATTCCCTTACAGATGCCCTGGCAACGTCATATTCCATGGAACAGTTTGGAAAATATGGATGTAAAGATTTAATGTATATACTCGAGTATAAACCGACCCGAGTATAAGCCGAGGCACCTATTTTACCACAAAATACTGGGTAAAATGAGTGACTCGAGTATAAGCCAAGGGTGGGAAATGTGCTGCCCCCTGTGTCCCTCTTGTGCCCTCTGTGTCCCCCTCTTGTGTGCCCTTTTTTTGTGTCTCCCCTCTTTCTCCCCTGTGTCTCTTCTCCCCTCTCCCTCCCCTGTGTCTCTTCACCACTCTCCCTTCCCTGTGTCTCTTCCCCACCTCGCCCCCCTGTGTCTCTTCACCCCTCTCCCTTCCCTGTGTCTCTTCCCCCCCTCGATTCCCTGTGTCTCTTCCCCCTCCCTTATCACCCTCCTCAACCCCCCTCCTCATTCTCAACCTCCCTCCTCAACCCCCTCCTCAACCTCCCTCCTCAACCCCCCTCCTCATCCTCAACCCCCTCCTCATCCTCAACCCCTCCTCATCCTCAACCCCCCATCCTCAACCCCCTCCTCATCCTCAACCTCCCTCCTCATCCTCAACCTCCCTCCTCAACCTCCCTCCTCAACCCCCCTCCTCAACCTCCCTCCTCATCCTCCACCCCCCTCCTCATCCTCAACCCCCCTCCTCATTTTAAACCCCCCTCCTCATTCTAAACCCCCTTTGAGTATATATGGTAATTAGAATGCTTCAAGTTGTGTTACAGTGAAATTGCCACATAGGTTAGGATGGCGCAACCTATAATGCAGCAGTTATTTAAAATGTAACCTAGGCATTTAAAATTACTTTTGCCTGCCAAAGAAATTATAGGTTGACGGAAAATGTATTGAATAAGGAAAATATTAGATCAAGAATAAAATCCCCAAAACATTGATCTCTTATAGGCGACACTGATAATCTGCACATCGACTCAGTATTGTCCCTTCATTCCCAGTGAAATCTTAAAATTAGAGTATTAAATCAGCAAAGATAGTGAGGAAATGAAATTAAGAAACTGGAAGAAGATTTAAGAAAATATATTTTATTTGCAGAAGAAAATATGATCACTTTAAAATTATAGGTAATATGCAAGAAAGATGATAATGAAATATAGAGAGTGATTTGTGTAGTTACAAAGGAAATCTTGTCACAAGTGTTTAAAAATGTAAAAATGTCTTGTTGAGTATAGTGAGTGCTGCAAAATGTGTCAATGTTTGTAGTTTTATGGTCAGTATGGTGGGAGAAATCCCTTCCCTGCTGTTGTGTGTGGGAGAGACCATGATGCTCTTATATAAAATATTTACATTGTCTCTAATCTTTTCATGTTTCAGAAATACTTTAGATGTGAAGATATTCAGAGGCATGTAAATTATCGAATGTGTTTCGTCCATGGAAACTTATTTTTTTTCTAAACATAGTGACAGAAACCCTTCATTCCACCCAAAACTGGCTGCCAAGAGTCCAAAATCTCTCTCATGACCCAAGACTAAGCACAATATATTCAAATTGCACCAATTAAGGCCACCAAAGAGTATTTGTCTTGAGAATCCCCTGTTCAGAGTTACAAGAACCACTTTTCTTCGGAAAAAGTCATGGACACTGAAGAACTTTGTTAAAATAAAGTGTGATTCATAAAGATACCTTGTGACTTCTAAAGAAAATTTGATGAATTCTTCCAGAATCAAGACTTTTTTTTATATGTAAATCATTTTGAAAAAATATGCAGATTTTTTCCATTATTTTGTGTTTTTGTATCATTGACATACAATCCCAACTTAATCAACTTTAATTCCAGGTTGTAACAATAAGGAAAACGGGGTGGATATTTATTGAAGACATAAAAAAACATTGCATCAGTTTTACAAACACAAAAAAAGTTCACTTGGTTTTCAGTGCCCTGTTTGGTGATGCCTTGGTTATTCCCATGTTCCTTTAAGCTAAAAAAATAACTTGGACTCTGAAGGAAAGGCATTTTTTTAGTGTAACATAATTAGAGCAGGTCCCCTTAGTGGGAGGCACTGTGTCATATGTAAATGTAGGTAATTGGAAAAGTGCTTGAACTAACCCAGAAGAAGGAAATACAATACAAGTGACACAGGCTTCAATGAAACATTTTAATAATTTAATTAAGCAATTTACTAGTTGAAAGCTTACTTTGAGCAAGTCTACTGTTGTTGGCAAATTTAAATGTTCTGATTCAATGTTCTTACCCTTACCTCACCCCTAGAGAAGAGAAAAACATTGAAACATACTAAAGTACGTTGAAATTAAATAACCCCTACTGTAAAGCTATTTAAATATTCTGGAAAATATTGTCTATATAGTTGAATAAATACTCTCAAAAAACTTACATGTAAAATTAGAGAATGCTTATATGAACATATTTAAGGTATATAAAAGTTTTCCCCTGAGGAATCTGCTACTTCGAGAAGAGAAACGTGCGTTGGGCGTCCTTTACCAGGGCAAGACTTTATCTCCGTCACCACCATCGGAGTACTTACCTTAAATCTACAGGTTTTTATCATATTTTACTGTACCCAGATATAGCACTCCCATAGCGTAGGGTGTTAAAACCCAGAATTGTTCATGGTAATTAGAGTGCAATAGGGAGACAGACAGATAGGTGTTAGCTTTATGGGCGCCTTGTTAAGGCTCATCCAGAGGGACAGCAGTCTTGTAGGCTAGCAGCCATATCTTTCTGGGTATGTAGGTTCTATTTTAATATACCCAGCTTTAGGACTCCCATGGTTTAGGGCGATAGTTAAAACCCTGAATTGACCATGTGTAATAAGTGTGTAATAGAAAGACAGACAGGTGGCAGCTTTGTGGGTGCTCCGATTACAGCCAGAGGGACAGTAGTCTCGTAGGTCAGTAGCCCCTATCTTACATATTATTCTGGGTATTTTTGGTACTTTATCTGTAGTAGTCACTTTGGTAAGCTATACCATATCTATGGTAGATTTAGGCATTATAATCTGTAGCAGTTACGGGGTATTGTGATGGTAATTATTCACTATATCTAGAAAGTTATACTATATTGAACTAAATGGATATGTCTGTGTACCTTTTAGTTTTAATATATATATATATATATATATATATGTTTTTTTTTTTTTGTTTTTTTTTTAACTAGTATTATTAAAAGTTACATTTTAAGGCTTTGTAAATTGTATTAAATAGAGTTGTTTGGACTTCTTGGGTATCTTTCATTTCCCTGATTCCTGTGCATTTATTTGATAGAGGAATCAGTAGTATATGCAAACGTTTTTTTGCATGAAAAAAATCCCAAAACATTTTAAAAATTACACTGACGTCTGCAAATGTCAACAGTTTTCTGGCAGTTGAACATACAATTCATAATTCATTGTGGCCAATCACAGGCAGAGCTAACATTGTTGCAATGTCTGCGAAGTCAGTCTTTGCAGCAAAGCATCATGTCAAAAGCATCATAGTCTTTTTTCCCACCATGAGGAAGCAAGGACATTGCTGCAGAGGTTTTTCTGCATTGAGCTGCTGTTGGCTTGAAGGTTAGTATAGGGTTAAAAAAACATACTTCAAAGCAGTGTTTCTAATGGCTAGTATCAGGTGCCAATGTAGGCACCACTGGGGGAGTGGAAACTTTTTTTTTTTGTTTAAATATAATAAATCTGTATGTGTATAGAATGAATCTATGTAATGCATGTTTTTGATATAAGAAATATGTGTTAGATTGGAAAAAGTTAAAAACAGAAAAACGTCCGTAGAACTTTAAGAGATATTGTAAGCCATATGAACCAAAAGTTAAATGTTGATCTAGCATTTAATGTTTCAGATGTTTCAATATTACATATGAAATATACAGAACAATATATAGCAAATTTTCGAAAGACATATGTAAGTATATAATTAAAAGTAAAACCATACCCTTACTCCCTTCACAAAAGAGAGGTAAATAAATAATACAATGGTGTTCCACAGTATAGTATATAATTGCATGTAATATTATTATTATTATTATTATCGTTTATTTGTAACGTGCCAACATATTTTGTAGCGCTATACATAAGTTAATTTCCAGGCAAAGACATTTTCAATATTAACAATTGCAAAGGATGGAGGGCCCTGTCTTTTAGCTTGGGATCCAGTGTCCATGAAACTCGCAGACTTACAGTCTAAAGGTAATAGCTTATATTATTATTATTATTACATTATACGTAGTCTTTTTTCTGCAGCACTATATACAAATATTATATTATATTATATATTTTTTGTTCAGTCATGTCCAACTCTATGTGATCCTATGGATAGCAGCATGCCAGGCACATCTATCATTAGTCTCTGGTTGTGCTTATCCATAAGCTTTTCTTGGAAAATATACTGAAGTGGGTCTCCAGTTCCTTCTCCAGTTGACCTTGCTTTGTTTGACCTCTCTGCTATGACTTGCTCATCTTGGGTGATCCTGCATGGTATATCTCACAGCTTCATTGAGGTACACAAGCCCCTTAACGATGACAAGATAATACATAAGGGATAAAAAGTATACAAGTGACCAAATTGTAAGCTCTATAGAAAGTATGTTAGACAATCTAATACAATAAACAGGGCTAGATTTCCCATTACTCCTAGATTTCCCATTAGCTATTTGAATGTAGTGGGAGCTATTTGCCAGTTTTTCAAAATGTCCAAATCAGTCCATGCAGCGCCTGAATTCTGCATCTTATACAATGTTCCATGCAGGAATTGTGAGTGGAACGACTCTCTTATTTATTGAATTGTGCTGCTCATCTACACACTTTTTCTGTATATATTATTTTGCAATTATTTGCCTTGTTTTGAAATTAAGTGAATGGAATCTGTGTCTTTGTTCTGAGATCAATCAAACAAGTTCCTTCTCTGGAGGATCACATATTTAAGATTCTCCATGTGGGCCTGTGAACCGTGTAAAAGGCCATTTACCTCACTATAAGTGCTCTCACTATACTTTTGAAAGAGCACAAGATTCTATGCTAAAATGATCTATTGTTTTTTTTTATGACACTAATAACAGCTAAAAATCTGAAGTCTTAGGTCTGTTTACAAACACACTGCTGACTGTTCCATGATTTACAACACATGCTGACAACGGGCAGTGTAGACTTCACAAGCACAAACATTTATGTTTTTTCCCTAGACTTCAGGAATGTAACAGTAGATTTAAACCCCCAACTTTTTATCTGAATCCTGCAGTCCTTTCTCAGCACAGTTGAATTTGTAAAGGGATAACTCTCTTTCTGCTTAAGCTCTCTGCACGCAGCTGCTGTTGTGGTTTTGTCTGGGGGGCTTGCCAAAGTCTCATGTAAATAGCAATTTCATTTATAAATTTCTATGTGAAAAAAGAACGCATTTCAAAAATTCAAAAAGTATTTCAACATGTTATAATGAGAACTTTACAGTGGTGTGCTCCAAGTTGTACTGAATTAACTGGCTCTTTAAATTCACATGTGAGAAGTAGCATTGTACAGGAGAAGTACATGTACATAAGAAACAGACGCATAAACAGACACTATCATTTACAATATTTACATTTAGTCTGCCCCAGCACTCAATTACTGTTTTGCTGGCTATATAATATTAACTTTATTATTACAATTTGTGTGTGTGATGAGGGCACCTGTGCAACCTTTCCCTAGAGGTACTTCAGATGTAAGTCATTAGACACACTTATGCAGATGAGCTGATTTTGCCACTAAGGAGAGCGTGTTATATGTACAGAAAATAAAATATTATTTTTAGTATTTTTTTTGAATATTTATATGACAACTCTATTAATATTTCAATATAAAGTATTATAATGAAGAGTTCAGTGCCCCTTTAATGTATTCTCCTTCGACATTTATTATTTATGAATTACTTTACGTTTTTGTTTGGAAACCCATTTTTTAAATGAAATAAAAAATGAGGAAAATATTGTTTTTGTCTTGCTGTGAATCTGGAGGCAATTAAAAAACCCTTAACATTTAAGGCATCTTAACATTTCAACACCTCTTGTAAATATTACCTCTGTGGCATCATCTTAATGATTCCAAACATCTGGCATGTAAAAAATCCTATATCTTCTCTTTCATTAATATTCTTTCTTTAAACAACATTGCTGCTTTTATATATTTTCTGTGCTAAATTAAAGATTTGAATTATTTACTGATGCAATGACAGATATCAAACTGCTATTCAGGAGCAGCAACCAAAAGCTTTAATTATTTAAAAGCATAATTATTATACTTATACAGAGCAATTTATACATTCTCATTTACATCTCTAATAAGATAAATATTATGTTGCTGGGATTTATTTATGAGGATTTCCAGGAAACTATTTGAATGAATTTGATTAAGGAAATATTTAAAATATGGTATTATAAGTTCACCAATTTCAAATTTGCAAACTACCAAATACCGTATATACTCGAGTATAAGCCGACCGGTTTATAAGCCGAGGCACCTATTTTACCCCAAAATACTGTGAAAACTTAGTGTCTCGAGTATAAGCCGAGGGTGGGAAATGCGCTGACCCCTGTGTCTCTCTTATGCCCTCTGTGTCCCCCTCTTTCTTGTGTCCACTTGTTCTTCATTCCTCCTTATTTTGGCATTTCCTCCCAATCTATCTATATACTTAAATGTAATTATTGCTTAATCCCCAATAAAAGACAGTATAAAAGTATTTCTCCCCCCTTATCAGCTTTTATTGAAATTGAGAATTCCCATTTTGCCGTTAAAAAAGCAAACCAAAAGGGTTTTCCCTAGTAGTTTGACTGTAAAAGAGAACCTATTAGATACATTTTTCAGCTATTATGCATTGCAGTGGTGGATAAGTGTTGGCATGGGCGTAGAAGCCCCGAACAAATCTGGGGGGGTCTTAAAATTTGGCCTCTATTGGCAAAATCTGTTAATGCATTTTTAAGTTTAATTTTTCTATTTTTTGTGTCCCTGGTTCATATAATCTTGGAGGATCTGTCCCCCCATCCCCTCTAGTTCCATAATGCTACATTGGTCATAACATGCCTCATCTCAATCTTAATTGAGTAAAGATCTCCAGAAATGTAAATGTCCCTCTCATGTGCCTGTGACACAACTTTCACTATGATATAATGGATCCCTCTAGGGTCCTGCAGAAGCATCCAAATTTATTTTTTCTAAAAACTAGCTGTGTGACTTTTTCAGGATTATTTATGTTTATAGACTCAAAGTTTTCAAACCTTTTTTTTTCATTGTGTAATGATCCTTTAATAGCATATATATATATATTGCTTCGGTATATACAGTTTCCTTCTCAAACATTTCTCATGTGTATATTTTATGCCGCAAATATAAACTGCTGTTTAGACTGTTTCAAACAGTATGGTCATCTCGCCTCATCTAGATTATCATTACAGCCAGAAAGGCTGTACACCAATCTGCCAATTCCCACCGGAGGATCTTGGAAAATCTTCTTATTCCGTTCCAATGTTCTCATCAAATATGCTGCGTTTTATTTTAATAAATGTCAGTTTCCCTGTGTTTTGGCAATTGCTTAATGTGAAAGACATAGTAGATGCTTAATGGGAAACAGCTCTACTGAAGCACAAACACTCTTCACAGAGGGATACACTTGCTTCTTTTGCAACCAATTATGTATATGGGCTTTGGAAGCTCATTTTCTTTAATTAAACATACAGCCCCTCACTATATTGGAAACTGAGCAGAATTTAATAGCCTGGTAAGATGTTGTTTCTATTTTGTCCTTTTACATACTAATAGGTAATTTAAATTTCATACTCTGTCTCTCTTTTTTTAGTTTTGCAGTGACACAAATTTGACTTCTCAAAAGTACATCAGTTAAAAATATAGAAACAGCCTGTGCAGAGAGACAAGCAGCAAGAGCAGGAACATCACCTGGTATTTTAGCTGAGGCTTCAGCAATTAGATTATTTTTGTCGCTATTTCTCAGTTCTCCAGATAGGAGCGAGGAAGGCATCTTTAATTTAAATTCTGGATACAGAAATGTGT
The DNA here is from genome assembly GCA_027410445.1 of Discoglossus pictus. Classification (NCBI taxonomy): domain Eukaryota; kingdom Metazoa; phylum Chordata; class Amphibia; order Anura; family Alytidae; genus Discoglossus; species Discoglossus pictus. The sequence goes on along the minus strand of CM050164.1, from coordinate 447,311,206 downwards.
GCAATATCTTACATACCAGCCATGGCAACTTCTTGTTAAAAGTTTCTTTACTTCTCATGTAGCTATTTCTTAGAAGTGTAACTAGTGGTAAGTTCATTGCTGTATTAAAGGGCCAGGATCTATCCTGTTATGTGCACGCACAGAATGGGAAGCCTCCTGGTGCCGGGCGCGCTCGCGTCCCGCTTCACGATGTACTCTTTACGCCCCTAACCCTAAGCCCCTAACCCTGAATCCTACAAGGCTTGCCCACCCTAACCCCCTACACCAGTTACCAGCCCTAACTCTAACCCTAAGTCCATAACCATAACCCCCTACACTCCTTACCGGCCCTAGCGCTAAACCTACCCCCCTAACCCTAAGCCCCTACACCCCTTGCCGGCCCTAACCCTAACCTCCTAACCCTCTTAGCCTAACCCTAACCCCCTAAAAGTAACTTCCTAAGCCCTAACCCTAACCCCCTACACCACTTACCGACCCTAACCCCCTAACCCTCTAAACCTAACCCAAAAAACCCTAACCACATACTCGGAGACAGCTACATCGGGACATTGTTGTCGCAGGGCAGTGCAGGATGCGTACGTACATATAACAGGATAGGTCCAAGGGCCACAATGGTCATTATTTTCTGTATTGTGATAATTTATAAATTAAATTAAAACAATTAATAGCTTTTTCATATTTGTACATGTCCCCTGGTCATTTTATTGTATGATCTGATTCATTCTAAAGGGTAATTCCTTGTAAATCAATGAGCTTTGAGCTTCCCACTAGTCCTATAAAAACACTGACAGTTGTAGCTGCCAAATTTGCATTGGGTAGATAGAATCTACCTGTTTATTAGAAGTCTCCACCCAATTTGGTAATAGTAGACTCCACAGCCCTCATTCAATTACGATTTGGCCAATTGAATAAGGCTCTAAATAAGCACATAGCATATTTTTTTTAAAGAAGTTTTTAGTTAGTGAAAACCTTGCTTTTGGATAGATGCTTACTAACTAAAAACTTCTTTAAAAATATATGCTATGTGCTTATTTAGAGCCCTATTCAATTGGCCAAATTGCAATTGAATGAGGGCCCACAGCAGCATATTTAGGTATAAAAGTAATAAATTAGATAATGTATTATTGTTTTTTACATTTAAAAACATATTGCCTATTTCGAGCAGATTGTCATAAAAATGACCATGGGAGTCTTATAAAGAGACACACAGCCACATTAAATTCCAATTGTATCGGCAACATGAAACCCGCCAGGGCTGTGGGCTTGAAATTCGACTGCGTTACAGAGATATAAAATTATTAATTAAGGGCTGGAGACGAAAGCCTGTAAACCATTCTTGCGCCATTGAATGTGCATTCGTGAACATGATCAATGAGTCAATCCCATAGTTATGGGTTTAGATGGAGCCAATGGCGTCACTGAAAATTGAAGGTTAGATTTCAAAGACTTACGGGTTTCAATTACGAGTTACAATCGGACCCGCATTCCAGAAATAATGCAATATTAATATATCAGTAAATAGGATGTTCAAGTTCATGAGCGTTCCATTATATGTATTAACACATTGATTGGCGGGATCGATATAACACGGAAATTACACAGAAATAAAAGTATTATATATTGCAGATTTGCGAGCTTGAGAATGTTGTGCTATTAATTTTAATACCTAACATCATTTTCCCTTTCATTATTCGTACAGTAGTGTGTGTATATTTGCATTTACAGTGCTACAGATAGGACGTTTACCCCTTGCGGGTCCTCTCTAGGACCCGTTGGCTTCTTGGCTCCATTTGCGGATTACAGGGTTTAACGCCACTGGTTTCGACGAGCACACACACAGCCGCCAGTATGAGAGGTGGAGGTTTCAGAGGTGTGAGGGCTCGCAGGGGTGCCCGTGCTGCAGCGGTGGCTGCTTTCTCCCCTAGGGGTACTAGTGTAGCTGACGTGCAGGCTGGTGGTATTCCTGGGGGTGGGAGGTCCAGGGGTTCTAAGAGGGCAGTATTCCGCAGGGAGGTAGCGTTTTCCCCTGCTGGTCCTGGGATTGTTAGCTCTGGTGTAGGTAGGGATTTTGAGGGGGATAGTTTATGCTATGCCCAGGTAGGGGGTTCAGCAAGGAGATTATCTCTTGTGCAGGAGTTCGGGGGGCAGATCAGTGGGGAGGCTTGTGAGGATAATAATGGGGGAGGATTTACAAAGGGAATGCCACTGAACCAGGAGGCCCCCAACAGGCCCCAAATCACTACAGCAGCCCAAGGGGTGGAGGGCAGCTACCCTAGCCCGGAGCTAGGAGAGGAAAGTGGGGATAGCGACAGTATCCCTTTCTGACCTGGAAGAGGGGTCTTTTGGGAGGTTGATAGACATACTACCTCCAGTGGGGATTGATGAAATCGCTGGGGATTTATGTACGGACTCAACAGGACGGCTGGCTCTCGGCACAGTGAACCGTGACATCGGCATAAGAGGAGGAACCTGACTGCCAGATCATCTTTGCCCAATGTGGATATGGATATCACCAGGAGAATGCCTGCCACCTCATAGAGAACAGGTAAGGTGGTTTGTTCTATCGCTCTTAAAAAAGGAGGGTGTGTACAAGCAGTCAGCTTGATGGAGGTGATGTACCAAATCCAGTGAGGAGCATTTGTTTAACTGGTAGATCCAACATGAGTGGAGACAGAGGCGGATAAAGTGTAGCAGCTGACCAGAGGAGCATCTCAGCTGAGGCAGGACGTCAGCAGGCCCCTGGGTCAGGTGAGGCCATGCAAGACATGCACACAGTTTTAGGCAAATTGCACACCCTGTTACAGAGTTTACAGCAGTCCATGGCGGTTCAGGCGGACAATGTAGCTGTAGCTTGGGTCCCGGTAGGATATGTCACAAATGTGCCACCAGTAGTGAGCACGGTTAACCACCCTGCAAACAAGGGTCAGTCTGGGAGGGGGGGGGGGGAATAAGTAACTCAGGGGGGGCAGGCAGTAGGCATGGGCCATAAGGAAGATAAAAATAGAAAAGAGTAGGTGCTTATCATTGCAGACAGATCTAGGGCTAAGCCAGCACTATGTCAGTTAGGTCCCATGGGTTTGCACATACACAAGGAGTGGAGAGAAAAGCATGACTTTATAGAGCTATTTTCCCTGTTGCCACTACATAGTTATTTTGAAGTTCACGAAAGAAAGGATGAGACAAAAAAGAAAGATGAGGAGAGGAAGCGCAGGTACTGGAGAATACCAAAAACAATCTCTTATTGGTTACAGGCTTTTGTCATCTTGGCCAGTATTATTGGAGAACAGTACCCTGAGCAATGCTCTGCACTATTCTGCTATCTTGATGAAATAGAGAGCATACATAGGACATACTGTACGGGGGCATGCATGGTGGTCATATGACGACCACTTTCGCCAGAGGTTATCAGTAAACCAAGATATGAGATGGGATGAACGCAACATGGGTACCTGGATGAAGATAGTTACCACCTTAGATTGGGCAATTAGTTTTGAGGCTCACTCGCAAATAACAGGTCAGGCCCACAGCTTAGCAAAGGCAAGAAAAGACATTGCTACCAATTCAATGAGAGTATGTGTAAGTGGGGGGCAAATTGTAGGTTCTGGCATGAATGTTCAGAGTGTGGTAAGCAACACCGCCTCTTTAAATGTTTTAAGAAGCTTAGATCTGCCACAAAGGCAGCTGAAAAAGGCAGCCATGCCTATACAGTTAGGAGGGATGCTTCCGTTGTTAGGGCGGTACGGTAGGAAGCAGGGTTGCGCTAAAAAGGCAAATCTTTTACTAAAAGGGTTTCGGTCAGGTTTCTCTATTCCCAGTTAACTTCAATTACCTATTAGGCGGTTCCCCAAAAATCTGTTATCATCTATGCAGTATCCCTCAGTCATTGCTGAGAAATTGAAGAAACAGGTTGCCCTGGGGAGAATGGTTGGCCCTTTACCTCATCCCTCGTTACCAAACTTGATTATAACCCCATTAGGTTTAGTTCCCAAGAAGGAAGCGTGTAAATTTAGGTTAATTCACCACCTGTCATAGCCAAGGGGCAGATCGGTCAATGACGGAATAGATAAAAAATTGGTTTAAGTTCATTATGCTTCTGTTAACAAGGCCATCTATCTGATCCACAAGGCAGGGAGGGGAGCGTTCAGATTACTGCCGGTCCACCCGATCTCACATCATCTGCTAGGCTGTTGCTTAAAGGTGGGTTTTATGTTGACCTCTGTTTACCTGTGTTCAATATCTTGCTCTTATCTTAAGGCTCTCAGTACTTTTGTTCAGTGGGTGGTGGAGCAGGTATCGGGTGGGGGATCTATCATCCATTACTTGGATGATTTCTTGATATTAGGGTCATCATTATCACAAGCTAGGTACTTGATGGAGTGATTTCTTGAAGTATCACATGATTTTGGGATTCCGCTAGCAGCCAATAAGTCAGAACGTCCCGCCACTCATTTTCATTTCCTGGGTATTAATAGAGACTCTGTAGGTTTCAGAAGCTCACTTCACTTGGACAAGGTACAGGAGCTAGACAAGTGTATTTACAAGTTTTTGAGTAAAAAGAAGGCAATACTAAGGGAATTCCAATCATTATTAGGTAGGCTAGATTTTGCTTGTAGGGTGACCCAATGGGGAGGATTTTCAGCAGGCGCCTATCATTGGCTACTTAAGGCGTTAAAAAAAAACACATCATCTGATCAGAATTAATAGTTTGATGAGAGAGGACCTCGGAGTCGGGAAAACTTTTCTAGCGCAGTTCAATGGCAGGGCATTTTTCATGGAGGACAGGGTTACTAGCAATGATATAGATTTGTTCACGCATGCAGCGGGGGGGGGGGGTAGATTTTCAAAGGGCAATGGTGTCATCAGTCATGGCCAGACCACTGGGTTCAGTCTCGTTTGATTAAGAACATTACGATCCTTGAACTTTTCCCGATAATAGTGTCGATACATTTATGGGGTGATCAGTTGAGGGATCAACATGCAATATTCCACTGTGACAATCTGGGTGTAGTCTCTGCGATAAATTTACTGTCAGCCGCTTCATTACCGGTGGTGCATCTACTCAAGCACCTGGTACTGGAGTGTTTAAAGAAGAACATTTTATGTATCGCTGATGCATTGTCACGTGCTCAGTGGAATCTTTTAGGACCTTGGAGCCAGGCACAAGTGTAGAAGCTACCCCCTTTCCTAAGGCCTTATGGGAGTTGGTATCTATGAGTTGAGTACAGGAAAAGGTAACACACATTCCCCTTACCGAGTTAAACTGCTATGGCAACTGAATAAAAAATAAGTAAATAGGAAATGCACATACTTAATTAAATACATATACTTACAAATAATTAAAGTGGTAAATACTGTTAATTACAGTATGTTATCATCGTAACAATTTGTATAGTATGGTGTTTGACATACTTTCGTTATGTTAAATAAAAAGTAAATAAATAATAATAATAATACAGAATTTTGTTTCTATTATTGTGTGTTCCAAGTGCTAGGCCGGTGGCTACGGGGATAATCGGCCACTCCTATATCTATTGGGCCCGCCGTAAGGCTGCTATAAAAGATAAGGGTCTACAACTACATTTTGATGATAGGGAGATAAGATGGTTCGGGACTAGGGGGTTACATTGGAATGAGTTCCTCCCCGAGGTAGTCCAATATGCCCATTTGTTTTCCCCTCTGGACGAACTGGTTATCCACCCAGGGGGAAATGACCTTGGGATCTTTTCTCTAAAGGACCTGATTCTAGACATAAAAAGGATATGGAAAGGCTACTCCATTTATTCCCCAATATGATTATTCTCTGGTCAGACATGATATCGCTCTTTAAATGGAGACCACTGATATCTGGCCCAATCCTAAATAAGTGCTGTAAGAAGGTGAACAAAGTTATATCATGTTAGGAAGTTAGTTTTTTTTGCCAAAAACATAACTTGGAGGAACCAAAAGGCCCTACTTTTTACTCAAGGGATGGGGTGCACTTGGATGAGTTTGGTTAGCGAATTTTCAACTTTGACCTCATGGAAGGTATTTGCAGCTATGGGTGTGAGTCCCCCCCCCCCCATTAGGGATGGGGGGGTCACATGTTCCTTTGAGTGTGCCTAAGTAGGGCGGCTCACTCTTAGTGGGATGGAGAGCTCCTTGTTAGGGCGGTGCTCTCAGTTCATGTGTGGCACTGGGCAATGCACCTTTCGTGGTTATTAATAGTTGATATTTATAATTTCTTCAATAAAGGATCTGCAGCCTGTTTTACCCCATGCTTTGTGTCTGTGTCATGTGTCTGGGTTATATACATTACAGTTAAGTCATTCAGACAGAATTGAATTTGCACCTGTCAAGATAGCCCACGGCTGAGCAAAGTTGAGAAGAGTGGGCAGTTGACAGGGCTAGGAATAGGGAGACTGTATTTGGTTTAGTGAGGGTTACGTGGGTTGGGTTTCTATAGGGTGGGATTGGTAGCTATATATTCACCTCTCTTCCTGGTGGGCTGCCTTTTGCATTCGGGTACCAGTAGGCATTAATGACGGATCTCCCTCCCTCCCTATGTTTTATTCCCAGCTACAAAAAGCTTGGAAGGCGGATTATGTCTCCAGAGATGTTGCAGCTCCTTTGTGGCGGGGGGTGTTTGCCCGCATATGGCTGCTTTACTGGAAACAACAGTGATGGATATAAGTTAAGGTCACGGAGGTCCCTTCAGTTCATGTGTGGCAGCGGGCAATGCACCTCTCGTGTTTATTAATAGTTGATATTTATAATTCCTTCAATAAAGGAGCTGCGGCCTGTTTTACCCCATACTTCGTGTCTGTGTCATATATATTACAGCTAAGTCAGTCATACAGAATTGACTATGCACCTGTCAATGCAAAGTCTGCACAAATAAGGTAAATCACATGTGTATTCAATAATCATTACTAAAGTGTTTTAATCCCTACTCTGTTCAATGTTATTGGCATGGCTAAATTTGCCATTTGCCATGGTAATAATAATAGCGGAGCTGGAAAACAGCAGAGTTTGGAAAATCTGAACTACTTCCACTTCCTACATTTTCTATTGGACCTATTTATCAAGCAGGGATACACTTCAACTCTAATAAATAGCTCCTGAATTTACTGGAATATTTAACTCATCTTCTTTGAAGCCCACATATCCTAAATTTAATAAATATACCCATATAAGTACTAAAGATGATCATGCCAGGCAAATCCATAATACTATATCAAAAACTATGTTACCTCCTTTTAACTTTCTATGTGACTGTGTGACACAGAACACAAGGTATCGCCCCATATTCGGAATACTTGTCGATCCACTTCTATTTTTTTTACTTTTAAGCCTTATTCTTGCTTATGGTTTTATTATCCATAGTCACTTTTCTATATAGACTAGTCGTTTGCCCGTCATAAATGATGGTATAATATTAGATTTGGCTCTTTTCCCCCCTCCCCTGTGTATCTTTCCTGCCCTCTCCCTCCCCTGTGTCTCTTTCCTGCCCTCTCCCTCCCCTGTGTCTCTTGTCACCCTCTCCCTCCCCTGTATCAGTTCCCCCTCTCCCTCCCCTGTGTCTCTTCCCCCTCTTGGTCTCTTCCCCCTCTCCCTCCCCTGTGTCTCTTCCCCCCTCCCTTCCATGTGTCTCTTCCCCCCTCCCTCCCCTGTGTCTCTTTCCCCCAACTCCCTTCCCTGTGTCTCTTCCCTCATCCCCTATCTCTCTTCCTCCTCTTCCTCCCCTGTGTCTCTTCCCCCTCCCTCCCCTGTGTCTCTTTCCCCCACTCCCTTCCCTGTGTCTCTTTCTCCCTCCCCTGTCTCTCACCTCCCACTCTCTCCCCCACCCATGTGTATCTTTCCCAATGTCTCTTTCCCCATGTCTCTTTCCCTCATGTCTCTGCCCCCCTCTCCCCTGTGTCCCCCCTGTGTCTCTTCCCCCCATGTCTCCCGCCCGTGTCTCTCCCTCCTGTGTCTCCTCCCCCTCCCCTATGTCTCTCCCCCTCTGTCCTGTGTCTCTACCCCCCTCCCCTGTGTCTGCCCCCCCATCATGTACGTGTCTTTCCCCTCCCCTGTGTCTCTTACCCCCTGCCCTGAAAGCAAAGGGTTCTTCATAGTAAGGGCAGTCAATCTGTGGACCTATCTACCAAATGAGGCTGTGACAACATATTCAAAAGATAACTTTACAAATATTTTTGAATACAAATATTTACCTCTAAATAAATGATATTCTAAATATAACTATGTAATATAAGCCACTAACATAAATTATCAGTAAATTATATTTAAATAACATAAATGATTAAATCTCGCAATTACGAACTGACTCTTATTTCTATATCTATAGTAGTTTAAAAGTGACGTATATGGGGGCGTGGCTAGCAACTGACAAGGCCAGACGTGTTGAGCTGGAGCTCCACGTTTAATACACTTTAAAAGGGCCATTTACCAAATTATTTAGCCACCTGGACACTTAAAACACCCTGCAGAGGTTCCCCCACCTCAAAGAGTATAGAGGGGTGTTTATGAGCGCCAGAAGGGGATAATACCCCATTTACCAGGCGCCTTCTGAATCGGGGCCTACTCCGGAGGGCCGTGCCCAATCGGCCTCATTAAGAGTTCCTGCTCCCTGGATCCCTCCCCTGGCCTACCCTGTTCCCGAGGGTCCGGATCCCTCTGGAGGCCAGCCGCAGCGGGAGAAAACTGTGCAGGCGCGCAGTAGGAGGCAGGCAAGCAGAGAGAAGTCGGGCTGGAGCACAAACAGCAGGGGGACTAGCCTAAGCTGGCGACAGAAGGGAGTGCACAGCTCCCTCCTGCCTGAAACATCCCACACGGGGCACAGAGCAGCAGAGGGCTCCAAGAAAAGGGGAAAGTGGAAGAGGCCCCTGCATGGAATCCCTATCCAGCTGAACTTTTCCCCCTGGAAGCCTGGAGGGAGAGAGTGTGGTGCTGCACTGCTGAGGACATATATAAGCAGGTACAGGGGAGAGGCTATAGAGCTGTGGGGGGAGAAGATAGCCCTGATCCAAGGAAGGGGTACCCAGGGGGGTATCAGCAGCAAATTAGCCCCAGAAAAATTAAGCAATCCGGGGCCCCTTACCCACATATCCCCATTAAAGCTCTCCCCATACCCTGGGTCCAAGCAACCCAGCCCTATCTACTAAGACTCAGAACGTTAAAAGTACACTTTGAACTGCACAGGACTGCAATGATAAAGAGTGCAGATTATCTAGCTCCACATCTATATGCTTCTGTGATCCTAAAGTGATTTTATTGGTACCAACAGCACCGGGGTGCTTGAGATTGAACCAGGCACCTTACTACACTGTGTTATATAACGTTTTGTAACAGCACCATGAGGATTTACAATCTCACCCAAAACATTATATAAGTAGTCTCAATTGACTGCACTCTGCTCCCACCCGGTGGCAACTATCAACCACTACAGGTTTATTGTATTCCAACATTGTATTGAACCTGCAAATATCTAGAACATCAAAGGGCCACAGCTCTCCACATTGTGCCTTCTGTCCCCCCATCAGGTCCCCCCAGTATCCCGGGTTTAAGCACACCAGGCTAACCTGTCTACAGAGACTCAGAACACTAAAATACACTTTGGACTGCACAGGACTTCAAAGGCAAAGAGTGCTATTTATCTGGCTTTGCATTTATATGTTGCAGGACTACTAATGTGACTTTATTATCACCGACACTATCGGGGTGTTTGGGACTAACCAGACACCTTATTATATTACGTTATATACCACTCATCAACAGTTATATAAAGATATGCAGTGTCACTCACCACATTGTATAGGCAGTCTCAATTGACAATACTCTACTCCCACCCGGTGGCAGCCTCAAAGCATTGCAGGCCTTCTGTCCTTCAAGACTAAATTGAACCTGCCAATCTCTAGAACACCAAGGGACTAAAGATCTTCATACTTTGACTGCTGTCCTCCCACTCGGCTCCTCCATATACTAGAGAGAAACGGTTGTACAAAGGACTGAATTAATTCCATATCACGACGTCACATTGGGGTTAACATACTAGGTTTATCTTGGAAGATCTAAGGCAATATTTAGCCTGACACAGACTGGGCCTGGACCCTGGAGGATGTTAACACTAAACCAGTTGGCAAACACCCTGCTCACTAAGGAAAAGATTAGATAAATGTGAGGCCAACACCCCTATAAATGGGCCACCACCCCTCCTAACTCTTAAAGCGCACGTAAGAGATCCTTGCAGCAGCATTGCTACCCAGTGGGCCGGGACTCACCTTAATCTAGACCTCCTCCCCCAAATGCACAGACCAGGTCTACTGGAAAGCTTATTCCTAAACTAGGCCCCGCACCGCCCTGATCTACAATACAAAGGGCAAAAGTCATGATGGTTAGAACCAAAAAGGGTGAGGGAACCCGACGGATAACTGAACATTTCCCCTCTACTACGGCTAGAAGATCCCCCCACCCGGAATCAATCTCAGGGGCTTCAGATATATCGGATGCTGAGGGCTCCCAAAAAGGGAATATGATGGATGCAAACTTATCCAATGACTCCAAAACTTGGTTTGAGAACATGCTAAAATCACAACTATCATTGGCAGTTCAAGATCTAAAACATGAAATCCAAGAATTGGGCCAGCGGACAAGTATTTTGGAATCTTCCCTGGACCAGGTCATAGACTCCCAAAGACAAGATCGAGTAGACATTGATACAAATGCAATGAAAATATGCTCTCTTGAACTCAAACTGGAGGACCTTGAAAATAGATCGAGAAGATACAATGTCAGATTCAGGGGCGTCCCAAACTCAATCACTGACCTTGAGTCGTATCTTTCAGACTTAATAAAATCAATTCTTCCAGACCCCCAGGAGGGTGAAATCGGCATTGAAAGGGCACATAGGGCACTTGGAGCATCCCCAAATCCTAACATGCCTAAAGACATCATCGCCCGCTTTCTGAGACAACACACAAGAGATCAGATTCTCATTCACGCCAGAGGTCTAGACGAAATCAAGGGTCCTGACGGCACCACCATCCAGATTTATGCAGATCTCTCACCAGCCACCCTAGCGAGACGCAGGGAAATGAGACCGGCTGTGGAGGTACTTATACAACATAAAATTCCTTACAGATGGGGTTTTCCTTTCAACATCCAATTTACGGTGAATGGAAACAAGTTTATCGCTCAAGATGTGGAGGAATGCCAGACAATCCTTTCCTCCCTGGACTTATGGAAGGAGGGTGAAAACCCCCGCCCACTGGGCCAGGAACCAAAAGAGAAGCGAGATAGGCCAGTTAGACAATGGACGGTAGTTCCTGCCTCAAAGAGACAAAAAGCTGCAAGAAACCCACAACCTCAAGCGGCGAGAGAAGGGGGTCTAGGCCAACCCGTGTAACTGACAGGCCTACATCACCAGGCTTGGGCCGGGATGCTCAAGTTGATATTGGCCGGGAAAATCCCCCCTCCAGAGAAGAGATGAGGGGACTGGCTAAGAGATAAGTTGCCTCCCTCAGAAGCCTAATGGACACTAGAAGCCGAGGGGAGTGTGATATAGGATGGAAGCCTACTGGGTTTCTCTTAATTCACTGAATTGAATGTTTTGTGCTACACAATGCAAGGGGTGATAGGCCCATGGGGTGAGGCGGAGAGTTTTTCCCTTTTATTAAACGGGGTGTAAGCTGAGTAGTTAAAATTTAGTCTGCCTCCTCGCCAGGGCTATATGCAGGAGAACAGGATTCTCATGCCCACCAAGCGTGCTAGAGCGCAAGGAAAAAGTTTTAGTTTAGATAAAAAAGTTGAAATTGTTTTGTTTCTGTTGACACATGTATTTCTGTACATTTCCCTGAATTATGTCTTATATGTAAATGGTCTATCTCTGTTCTGCCGAGTACTCCCAAGGTCTCTCCAAGATGCAGGTGCACCTCGTCTCCTGGTCATCCCAGGGGGCCTCTCGTCTCCGGCTCTCTGGCCCTCAAACAACTTTCCCATCCTGAGCAGGAAAAATGTAAGTCATACACCAGGCACAGCACTCACAGACAGACAAGGATAAATGGCTAGGCCCGAATTTAAGATACTGTCCCATAATGTGAAGGGATTTAACTCCCCTCATAAATGGCGTAAAGCCTTTCTTACATATAGGGAGCATCGCCCCTCAGTAATCTTTCTACAGGAGACACACTTCATGCGTGACAAACCCCCTAAATTTCTCCACAAACAATACCCACACTTATATACAACGGGTATGTTAGCCAAGAGGGAGGGGGTAGCAATTCTCTTACACAAGGACTTTCTGTTTAAACTCCAGAGTAAAAAATCAGATCCCGAGGGTCACTACCTAATTCTGACCGGGAAAATACTCGACTCGACAGTGTCTTTAATTGCGCTATATGCCCCACCTACGAACCCTTATAACACGGTCCGGAAACTACTTATGGTACTGGAGAAAGGGGACTTTGGTAGAATTATTCTGGGAGGGGACCTAAATTTAGCATTGTTTTAGCCCCACTTCCCCAGTAAGCTAAAACAACTTAAAACACAGCTAGCGAACCTGAACCTGGTAGATTCCTGGAGGGACCTTCATCCTAGGGACAGGAAGTACTCTTTCTACTCAGCCCCTCATAATTCATACTCAAGAATTGACTATATCATCATTGATGCTTCACTCTTGGATCAGACAAAGGAAGCGGAGATTATTCCGTGTACCTGGTCAGATCACTCAATAGTCAAAATTGCCCTAGACTTTGGCACAGCAAACCCCCCCCCCCCTCCCGACATGGCGCATCAATGATACGCTACTAGCATTTCCTCAATCCAAAGATAAGATCCAGCAAGAACTTGAGATATATTTTGGGGAAAATACTAAAGGAGATGTAGGAATAGGATGGGTGTGGGTGGCCCACAAAGCATATATTAGAAGGGTCTGCATGAAGATATCTGCTGAACATAAAAAGCAAAACAGGGCCCGAGAGGACGCATTAAATAAAGAATTAATGAGATTGGAAAGGGCAATGCAGCAAAATAATTTTATGGGGGACAGGTCCCAGATTGAGAAAACCAGAGCGGAACTGGATATGATTCTGTCAGAGAGAACAGAGAGAGCGCTTAGAATCACACATCACAAGTTTTATAGCAAAGCAAACAAGCCTGACACTTTCCTAGCCAATAAATTAAAATCAAAGCAAAACCAATCTAGGATCTGCCAAATTAAATCGCCCCAAGGGCTAGTGACCTCCAACCCCACAAAAATTAAGGACATCTTTCAGGCGTATTATAGCAAGCTATATAAAGCCTCGAACTCCCCAGCTCAGGGGGAAACACAATCACTTTTATCCTCCCTGGATCTACCTAAACTAACGGAGGAGAATGTTACTTCATTGAATAAAGCAATCTCCCAGGAGGAAGTGAGCAAAGTTATTCTAGAATCAAAATTAGGCAAAGCCCCAGGCCCAGATGGCTTTACAAACACATATTATAAGAAATTTGTCAGCACTTTAGCCCCATACTTGACCACATTATACTATACAATACTGGAGGGACGACCAATCCCCCCAGAACTCAACAAAGCTGACCTGGTATTGTTTCCCAAGGAGGGGAGGGACCCGTTAGAAGCCAAGAATTACAGACCAATTTCACTCCTTAACAGCGACATAAAGTTTCTGGCCAAAATCATGGCGGATAGGATAGCTGGGTTTCTCCCCTCCTTGGTTCACAAAGAGAAGGTGGGATTTATCCCAGGGCGACAAGCAGGGGACAATATCAGGAAAATTCTGAATTTAGTCCACCATTCTAAATTAAATAACACTCCGGCCTGCCTGTTCTCTCTGGATGTAGAGAAGGCCTTTGACTCCCTGGAATGGCCTTTTCTCATGGCTACGCTAAACAAATTCGGGTTTTCAGGGAAGTTTTTAAATCTAATTCGGACTTATTACAAAGATCCTAGGGCAAATTTAAGACTCCTGGGTGGGGGGAGGCCAGCGGTCAGCATCCAGAGGGGGACGAGACAGGAGTGCCCATTGTCACCGCTCCTATTTGCGTTGGCAGTCGAGCCCCTGGCCCAATGGATTAGAGCCTCCCCAGAGATAAAGGGTATCCAAGTGGGGTCACATCATTTCAAGGTGTCACTATTTGCGGACGACTTACTATGCTCCATTTCGGAGCCATCGACGTCGGTACCACCCCTGATGCAAAAACTTGAACACTTCGGGATGCTTTCAGGATTGAAAATTAATGTAGAAAAAACTGAAGCCTTGGCCCTAGATATACCGCTCCCGGAGAAAGATTCCCTCACACGGAGGTTTAAATTTAAATGGGCTGGGAAGGGGATTAAATACCTAGGAATTTGGTTGACAGCTAAAGTACAAGATCTATATAAAGCTAACTACCGGCCAATGTTCCGTTTACTCCAAGAGGAGATGATAAAATGGGGCAAATATAACATCTCCTGGCTCGGTAGGATTAGTTCGGTCAAAATGAACATTTTACCTAGACTGCTATATTTATTTAGATCTCTACCGATCCAGATGCATATGAAAGACCTCTCAAACTTCCAAAGCAGGGTGTTCCGTTTTATCTGTGGTGGGGGTCCCTCCAGGATTGCGAGAAATAACATGTACAAACATAAATCCAGAGGGGGTTGGCATGTCCCAATTTAAAACTTTATTATCGAGCAGCTCAATTAGCTTTTATTCCCCAGGCCCACTTACCCGAAGCCCATCCGGCATGGATGTTTGTTGAAAGCCAAGACATGATGCCCTATACATGGGACACGGCGGTCTGGATTCACCCACTCCCAACAGAGATTAAGAAATCTGCCAATCCTATAATAAGGAACTCCGCGGCTAATATTATCTGGGCCTTCAATCATACAGACCTCCTACCCGGATATCCCACTTAACGCCTATACTTACGCATCCACTAGCTCCAGCAGGTATCTCACAGGTCTCTCGGCAATGGTGGAAGAATAACAAACTTGATAGATTGGGAAACTGGATGAGAGATGGTCGGGTATTAACATTCGAAACTATGAGAGACGAATATGACATCCCCCTTTATGAGCACTATAACTTTTGCAGATTGAGATACTTTGTAGATAAACTACTTAGGAGTTTAGGAGTCCCCTCCCGGAATGGGTTCTCTAGAATATGTGAAAAAGCCCCCCTTAAAAGAGGAGTGATAGGGGAATTATACGAGGTCTTCAATACCCCAAAATCATTAGCCAAAGAAAAATACATGAGGGAATGGGAAAAGGATATAGCCAAGAACTGGGAGATTGAGACGTGGGAGACTTCCTGGGCCAATCTCATGAGGGGGTCACTAAACTATAGTGTATTAGAGACATCAATTAAAGTCCTTCATCGGGCGTATATTACCCCAGATCGACTAGCTAAATAGAGTAAGACGGAAAGTCCGAAATGCTTTAGGGGGTGCTCAGAGCTGGGCTTCTTTCACCATACTTGGTGGAGCTGCCCAAATGTTCAGCAGTTAAGGACGGCAGTGGGTGACTTAGTGGATAGTATCTTTGGACACCATATTGAAGTTACCCCAGAATCTAGTCTACTGGGGATTCCGGTGGCCTCTCTTTCTGCCCCCCACAACAGACTCCTACAATTTATCTTTTTAGCAACGAAATCACATATTGCCAGGAACTGGAGGAAAAATACACTTGAGATAGGGGCAGTTCGAGCTAAGATTCACTACTTAGCAGTTAATGAAAGGATTTCCCACTCAGTGGCGGATTCAATCCCTAAGTATTTAGAAATATGGGGTCCCTGGATAGGATACACTGATATTAGAATCCCTTTACTCCAATGAAGGGGGAGGAGGAGGGAAGGGCACCCTCACCTTGTTGACAGGATACAGAGGGGGCTGGGGGCCGGAGAGGAGATACCGGGAGAGGATTTGCACCGATATAGAAGAAGACAGACAGGTATGTTAGGTTGGATCAATAACAAGATCGAGATAGAGAAATGTTTTCCAAAGAGGAAGGCTTGACATAGATGTGTCAGATAGAATGTTTTAGTTTAATTAGTTAGGTTAACATTTGTAAAAGTTTGTAAGCAACTCTTCCTGAATATATAAGAAAAGATAACGGTGGGGGAATTGAATGGAAGGAAGATACTGAAAGACTAACAAACGCAGATAATCATACTATATCCCTCTAGAGGTAAATGAGTTAGCCAGTGGATAAAATTAGGGCTTTTTTTTTTAAAAGGTATTAGGAGATAACAACTTAATAACCAAAGAATAGTATAGGTAACGGATAAGTTTAGGGATACATGTTTACATAATCAAGAAAGGTCCATTATAATTCTATACATTGGTTCACCGATAAGAGCACGGAGGTAAATACGGAAAAAAGGAGGAGGCAGGATACAAGGATGAGATTTCACAATTGATGTTGGGGTATTGTTTTATTACGCTCAATATTGTACAACTGTTTGCACTTTGTATTCCTGCAATAAAAAATTATTTAAAAAAAAAAAAGTGACGTATATGAAAGTTATTCTCATTATAATTAAAACTTCAAATATTTACCTCTAAATAAATTATATTCTAAATATAACTATGTAATATAAGCCCCTAACATATATATCAGTAAATTTTATTTAAATAACATAAATGATTAAATCTCGCAATTACGAACTGACTCTTATTTCTATAAAATTGGATAATTGTGAAGGAATATTTAGGAAAAAATAATATTTACATTGCCATAAAGGTAGAAATGCCAATGAAATATTAGAGGTCATATATTTTTAGTAGTTCAGAGGTTTTTGATGATTACCTATAATAACATTAGCCATTGTCCTCTACGTAACCCTGAAGCCTTGAGAAAGTAAGATGGACTATACAGGCTGAGCATTGTCGGTTTAACAAGTTGTTGTTTAAAATGTTTATTTATGAATCCTCCTAGCAGTTTTGAAACCATTAAATAAGGGAAGAAAACATAAGCAAGATGAAGTATCATTATGTTCAAGGGAAGTCATTTATCATTGTGATTAGGAATGTGCACTGTCAGACTCAATAAATGAAATGGTCTATTGAAATAATTCCAACCACCGAAGCATAGCTTGAATATATAATGCTTAATTAGGTGTACTAGATTAACTTATTTCTTTGTAAAGTGTTTGTGTTTTATGAAATGCACATTTGAGTTAAAAGAGAGGATTAAAGTGTGGGTAATTTATTCGTTCATGCTATGAAAGTTTTTCAAAATAAAAATTTATTAAACATCCACAATCCTACAAGTGGAAACTGATGTAATGTATTTCGAAAAAACATTGTTGTACATGAATATTGTTAGTGTATTTGTAAACCTGATTTGTGTGAATAGAGTGTATGAAGCTAAAAAGATTGTATGAAATAAAATGTTAAATATTTTAGCTCATTCCACTTTAGTTTTCTAAGTACAATCCAATTAATGTATCAACACAGGGGTGTAGGAGACAGAATAATTGTGTGTGTGTGTGTGGGGGGGGGGGGGATACAGCTCATTGTATACACAGGCCGTAAAATAGCTTATATATACAGTGCCTTGCAAAAGTATTCACCCCTCCCCCTTGACTTTTTACCTATTTTACATACTTACATAGTAATTAAGGTTGAAAAAGACTTTCAGTCCATCAAGTTCAACCTTTTAAGATCTCCTCTGATCTGCAATATGCAGATTAAATATTAATTAATCAGTTGTTAATTATTAATCAATTATTTAATTATTATTTTTATTTTATTTTACAGCCTTAAGTTCAATGTTTTGTTAATCTGAATTTTATGTGATGGATCAGAACACAATAGTCTAAGTTGGTGAAGTGAAATGAGAAAAAATATATACATAAAACTATTTTTTAGAAATAGAAAACAGAAAATTGGCATGTGCGTATGTATTCACCCCCTTTGTTATGAAGCCCATAAAAAGCTCTGGCGCAACCAATTACCTTCAGAAGTCACATAATTAGGGAAATGATGTCCACCTGTGTGCAATCTAAGTGTCACATGATCTGTCATTACATATACACACTTTTTTTGAAAGGCTCCAGAGGCTGCAACACCTAAGCAAGAGGCAGCACTAACCAAACACTGCCATGAAGACCAAGGAACTCTCCAAACAAGTAAGGGACAATGTTGTTGAGATGTACAAGTCAGGGTTAGGTTATAAAAAAATATCCAAATCTTTGATGATCCCCAGGAGCACCATCAAATCTATCATAACCAAATGGTAGGAACATGGCACAACAGCAAACCTGCCAAGTGATGGCCGCCCACCAAAACTCATGGACCGGGCAAGGAGGGCATTAATCAGAGATGCAGCACAGAGGCCTAAGGTGACCTTGGAGGAGCTGCAGAGTTCCACAGCAGAGACTGGAATATCTGTACATAGGACGACAATAAGCCATACGCTCCATAGAGTGGGGCTTTATGGTAGAGTGGCCAGAATAAAGCCATTACTTTCAGCAAAAAAAAACAAAATGGCACGTTTTGAGTTTTTTGAAAAGACATGTGGGAGACTCCCAAAATGTATGGAGGAAGGTGCTCTGGTCTGAAGAGACTAAAATTGAACTTTTCAGCCATCAAAGAAAATGCTATGTCTGGCGCAAACCCAACACATCACATCACCCAAAGAACACCATCCCTACAGTGAAACATGGTGGTGGCAGCGTCATGCTGTGGCAATGTTTTTCAGCAGCCTGGACTGGGAAACTGGTCAGAGTTGAGGGAAAGATGTATGTTGCTAAATACAGGGATATTCTTGAGCAAAACCTGTACCACTCTGTGCGTGATTTGAGGCTAGGACGGGGGTTCACCTTCCAGCAGGACAATGACCCCAAACACACTGCTAAAGCAACACTTCAGTGGTTTAAGTGGAAACATGTAAATGTATTGGAATGGCCTAGACAAAGCCCAGACCTCAATCTAATAGAAAATCTGTGGTCAGACTTAAAGCTCATCAGAACAAAAAGCCTTATTAAATTGCAATTCGGCCAATTGAATAGGGCTCTATATAACCACAGAGCATATTTTCTTTACATATGTTTTTAGTTAGTAATCTTCTATCCAAAAGCAAGGTCTTCACTAACTAAAAACTTCTGTAAAAAAATATGCTCTGTGTTTATATAGAGCCCTATTCAATTGGCCAAATCACAATTTAATAAGGCTGAAAATGCTTTTAACATCTGTCTCCTTCTTGTACAAAGGGTCCTGACAGATCGGCATCTTCCCAACACAGCGGGATACTTTACTAAATTTGTTACTGAACTGTCATTTGCTGTGATTTGAAACTACTCAAAGCTAAATAAAGTTTATTGAAACTAAATTGTTTTGGTTGCTGTGCGGCTGAAATGCTTTAATTTAATGTTAATTGGAATATGAGTGGCATAATTAGTAACAGAGTAAAAGGAGTGGGTGAGGTTGCTATAATACCACCATGGGCCCCAGACATGGTGAGTGTTGTAATTGTTATTGTTTAGTCATTCAGTCGGGTCTGACTCTCTGTGACCCTATGTACTGCAGCACTCCAGGCACATCTGTCAGCCACATTGCTTCAATTACCTCATCGATCGATCTCCACATCTGTCATCTCCTTCGTGTGTCTTTAATCTTTCCCAGCATCAGACTTTTCTCTAGGAAATCATGTCTTCTTATAATATGGCCAAAATATTTGAGCTTCAGCCTCAAGATCATACCTAACAGTGTGAACAGTTTAGCTTTATTTCCTATAGCATTGATTGATTTAATCTAATTGCAGTCCAAGGGACTCTAAGAAGTTTTCAACAACATCATGATTCGAAGGCATCAATTTTACGGCAAACAGACTTCTTTATGGCCAGCTCTCACATCCACATGTTACTACTGGGAATACCATAGTTCTTATGATGCAGACCTTTATTGACAGTGTAATATTTTGCTTTTTAATAGCTTATGCAGACTTGCAATAGCTTTCCTCCCCATATAGATGACAGAAGTTTTACTGGGCAATGTCACAAACTTCTGTCCAAAGTTGTTCAGGCATTCTATGTACCATGTCTAGATCTAGGTCAAACTGAGATTCTTCATCACGTTTGCAAGCCTCGCAAAACGAGCCGTTAATGCATAGAAGCCTTCCGAGCTCGGAGGACTAAGGCGATGAGCACCTTTGGTGCTCATCGCCTGCAAGCCTCGCATAGCGAGGCGAGCAGTTGAGGCATTGAAACACGCAGGACTTAGGCAGAAATTATGCCCAAGGTGCTCCTGCAACACTCGCAAAGCGAGATGAAAGCTGTTGAGGCATTGAAGCCTCCAAGCAGTTGAGGAATGCAGGACTTGGGAGTGAGGTTGCACGCAAATTTAAGCCGAATCTGCTAAGTTTAGCCACTCAGACATTGGCTAAACGGGAAAAAAATGTCGGCCTAAAAAAATGAAAACGAGGCTACACGACCCCAAAGCGCTAAAAACACCGCCAGGCACATATGAGTTAGCCAGGAACGACCTCAGAATTTTGGGGGCTAAAAAAAAACCAATGCGCAAAAATACAAATTTAACGGCCGAACCACGAAAATCTAAAAGCAAGATAAAAATAAATACACACTCACAGGGGGGGGCACCAGGACGCCTGGAAGTGAGGTTGCACGCAAATTTAAGCCGAATTTGCCAAGTTTTGGCAATCGAAAATCGGCCAAGCGAGAAAAAAAAAGGCGGCAGAAAAAAATTAAAACGAGGCTAAAGGAGACCACGGCACGCAAATCAACGCAGCCTATTTACACTGCACACTTGGCACATTGCTGACACTTTCTCCTCAGGTGATCAACAGTCCAACTATACATTTTCTGATGCAGGAAAATCCAAAGAGATTGTTAGCTCTTTAGAATATTGATTGTTGCATATTAAATATAAATAGGTAAAGTATATTAATTTATTAATTCACTGTACAAACAAAATTGTATATTTTACACTGTACTTATATATCTGTCTTCACGATGAGCGCAGAAGGTGATCGTTGCAAAGGAGGAAACTTGAAGTACACTAGGGGAGAAGCTCGCAATGAGCGCCAAAGGCGCTCAGCGCAGGGCTCGCAATGAGCGCTGAAGGTCCTCAGAGGAACAAAAGCCTTACATTGTGTGCCAAACAGAATTGCCATGGCTTCAACATTTTTTGCTGTCATTTTTGACGGGCAAGTCTCTAGTATTATATATTTTGTTATTACTTGGTCTGATGATTTTCCCTCTTTTCCTCAGTTTAATTCTGAACTTTGCAATAAGAAGCTCATGGTCTGAGAGACAGTAACAGTTTTTGTTGACTCATTCATCTTTGGCTACAATATTTCTGGTGATGTCCATGTGTAGAGTTGTCTCTGAGGTTGTTGGAAGAGGGTGTTATCTTGACAAAATTATACTAATCTCTGACCTGCTTCACGTTTAACTCCAAGGCCAAACTTGCCTGGTTTTCCAGGTTTCTTTTGTTTTCCTACTTTAGCATTACAATCACCTATGATGAGAGTACCATTTCTTCTTGATGTTATATCTAGGAGGAGTTGAATATCCTCATAGAGTTGGGCATCTTCAGTATCTTCAGCATCCATGGTTGGAGCTTAGACTTGGATCACTGTGATATTTAAGGGCTTGCCTTGAATTCAATTTGAAATAATTCTGTATTTTTGGGGGGTTGTAATTGAGCACTGTTTTGGCCATTCTCTGATTGATTATGAGGGGTACTCTATTATTCTTTGGAATTATTGATGACAGTAAAACATCTGGTGGTTATCTGATATGAAATGTCCCATATAAGTCCATTTGCATTAACTAGTTCCCAAAATATAAATGTTTAATGTTGTCATATTTGACTACGTCCAGTGAGCCTTGGTTCATATTTCTAACATTCCACATACCGATGTTGAATTGTTCTTTGCAACAGACAATTTTTTATTTCTTTATTTAACAAACTAATTGATTATTGGCCTTGCTGAAGCCTTACATTAAATATGTGTATAATCATGTTAAAGGCTAACCTCTACAAAACTTTGTTTATTTTATGTTAAAAGCTCACCTCAAGAAAAATAACTATGTAAAAATTGCAAAATTTGCCCAGTTTAGCACTTAGTGTCAGTAGAAACATCTATTAGACAAAAATGTGTCCCATTTCTGTCACTGACACTCAGAATTCTGAGCTGTAAGATACAATTGGCTCAAATGGTCATGGGAAAATTCAAGATCCAACCAAGCTACACAGCTGCAACTTTAACAGCTACATTTAGTTGTTGTGTTTTTCAGCAGCTCACATCACCTACTTTAAAAAAGGTCTTGTAGTAATAAAAGGTAAGTGTTACAATCTGCTTTCTTCAGTTGGGCTTGATAAGGCTGTTGTGGCCAAACCTACCCAGCAGATACACCAGGTTCTTTTGATCCCTTCACCAAGGTAGCTGTTATCTTTAATATGCCCTTACTCAGATGCAGTATTCAAAAAATATGATATCAGGCTCAGCATTATAAAACTCAGGAACTGCTTTAATTGCTTTTGTAATTCAAAACAGGCTCAATAGATGTATATTTAAACTTGAGCTGATAACATTCTGTAACAGTTTGTGTGTCTTCTGGACTTTGTATACATTACTATTGACAATGTTTCATCTGCAAGACATCATAACATCCACTTCATTAATATCTTCTCTAGGAATGCTGACATATACAAACAGTATATCTTCTAGATAAGTTTCCTCCCCTTTTATTAGGCGCATAAACACACTTTGGTTTCCTCCCCTTTGATTAGGAGCATATACACATGTCAATAATTGTACAGGATCAGGGCAGCCATTTTCTCTCACACACTGTATATATCTTCCAGATATATTTTTCCATATATATATATTAATCCTATCTTCACTATGGATTATTTTTTTAATTCAGGTATTTTTATTATTTTTGAAAACAGACACTAGTGTACCAACAACAACAATCATATAATAATAACAAATCATATAATAATATATAAAAAATAACAAATCATATAATAATACGAATCGTTTCACAATACAAAAACATAAATAACATATAAAACTATCTTGTAGTGAGCGATACTTGAAAATCCCCTATTCTTTGGTGAACTAATAATGTATCACTCAAGACAGTTAGGCCAGAGATCACTTTCAGGTCTGACCATGCACAAACATGAATATATACAGAGTGAGTTTTTCCCCACCTTAAACTACCAGTTTTCTTTTTCTCTACTACTCCTATCTCCTTGCCCTTTTGAGAAGCTATCTCTCAGCCTCTTCATACATTTTTTTATTATTTCCAGCCAGGCAAAAATTGTCTCAAATTCTCCATTTCATTATGTAATTTTGGTTAGTTCTGCTGCATTAAAATCTTTGTCCAAAGCTCTATTTCGTTTAAGTATAATTATTATCTTGTGTGTTTTGCTGTTTCCAACGGCCTGCTATCATCCATTTAGCTATCATAACAATCTGTAATATAAAAGCTTGGAATGCACAATTTAGATCAGGCGGCATTATATGGAGGATGACCATTTCCGGGGTAGATATAATATTTTTACTGAGAATATTAGAGATAGAATATAGAGATATTTTAAAAGCAATTAACCCAAAAAAGAGAAATCAACGGGCATTCCCACCATACATTCCCTATGGATTCTGACACATATATATCTTCCAGATATCTTATTCCATATATATATATATTAAGCTTCTCAGAGTCACTAATAGCTGGGTTACCTCAATTCTCTCCTGTCACAATCATCACAGACTGCCTTCAGACTGGCTTGTTCTCAGAGACACCATTACATCTCACTCCATGTAACTGAATCTCAACTGACTCTCTCTGACAGTTACAGCCTGTCAACACAACAGTCTAAATTATTTAACACTTAAGCATGCAACAAACAGAATCAAACATCACAAACCAATCACACATATTGAAGTAACATAACATACAGTATTTAACATACATAGGGTAATCAACTTAACATAAAAACATATTAAATAACAATAACAATTACTGAATCCAAAGGATGGTCAGGGGGATCATAACAGTAAGTGCTAGCCTTTTACACTTATTTGGGCAATTTGTGTTCTGATGGACTCCTTATTAAATTGCAACTACTTTCTAGTTGATTATTCAGTATATCCACCATCTTTTAGTAAAGTAATAGTCTCTTAAGCTACTTAGAAGCATTTCCCCTCAACTTCAGGACATCACATCTTCTTGCATCATTACCATTTCTTTCAAAATATTCCCTGTCACTACACTGTTGTATCCTTTAATGTATATATTTTTATGAAATGTATGCTTTGTTTCTTCTTAAATGTTAAATATATTTCTGTTTGAAGGTATATATGGCAATTCCACTATTATCACAAAGTATATTCTTGTCTTTGATGTTTTTTTCATTTTTTAAATGTAAAGTGATAGCCTGAAACCCCTCAGTATGAATCTTTTCTGTAGGATTTACCTGCTAGCTGTCTCGTTCTTTCTTTCTGATCTATAAAAAATAAGTAATTCAATGAATGAAGATTACTTGTATGAAACATATTTTAGAATTCTCTGACAATTTACTGTTTTAATTTTTTTGTCTATATAATATAAAATATGCCTAAAATCTATTCCATTCTGCTTGTGTCATTGGCTCTTTCATCTTGCACTGCTAACCTGTCTGTAGCTTGAGTGGAGAGGTCATCCTACTGCAGCTTACTATTATATATAGTTCTTCTGTTTCATCATATATACTTCTACTGTTACATAAAGTATCTGTCTTTCAACAGAGCTGTTTAGAGATCATATCATTTCCATATAACATAATAAGGTCAGTGAAAGACACTGTTCCACACCAGAAAGTTTATAATGCATTTTAACGCAATTCAATTATTAGAGAAATTGAGTATCAGCCATCATTAACGCATTTTGGCATTATTCATTATTCAATGTAATGCCTCGTACTATCTAATTTAATGGACGATTGGACAGGCAGTGTGTTCGAAACTCTAAGGTAATACACTGTAAAATTCAATAATAATTAACAGCAATCATCGAAACATATATAATATAGGCAACTAGAAAGTTAAATAAAAGGGTAGGGAGTTTTATATAATTAGTTATTCGGCACTTATGGGGATTGGTATATGCCGGATAAATGTAGTTTTTGGTTGCTTGAAAGTTACTATTAAGAGAGGCCTAGATTAGCTGCACATAGGATGCTGTGCTAAGTATATTTGTCAGTGAGGTCTGTTGTAGCAGCAGCAGCTTTCAATCCTCACTCATGCCTGTTTGCTTCCAGGTAAAACTGAATTGCAGAGACGTACAATGGATGAAGTCTAGGTGCCTGTAAGCTTTTTATGGCATGACACCCTGACTCCTGGTATATGTTGAGCCCTGTAAATTTAAATTAGTACAGGATTCATTTTTTTTTCTGGTTTCTCAAGTTCTGGTCGACTGTGTTATATTTCTGTTTTATACAGGATCTGTACACAGATGAGCAGCTGAGCAGTATGATAGTGCTAGGAGAGTCTGACAGGACTGTGGCTCTTTTCAACCTAAGGTCCTGTGTTTACCTAGGAGGATAAAATAATGAGTTAAAGTAGCATATGCACTGGTTTATATGATGGCCTACAAGTATGTGCTCAGAAATACAGTATAGTATAAGTTACTTATAGAATCAGATACTTTTTGATAGCTTAAGGGAACAGTTACCTCACCATAAGTGCTCTTCATGATGTGAAAGAGCACAAGATTTTATGTTAAAAATTATCTTTTTTTCTTTAATTACATTTATAACAGTTAAAAAAATGAAATTTTACAATTGCATGATTATTGCCAACAACAGCCTTTGTAGCTCCGGTGCAGAGAATGATTTATATATTTTTTCTTGGCATTCAAGAATCCTACAGCCCAGCAGTTTACCCACAAATAACTTATTTCAAAGATTCTAACACTCCTTTCTATACACAGATGAATTTATAAAGGGTTAACTGTAGTTTTCCTTTGCTCTCTGTCTCTGCACTGTAGCTTGCTGTCAGCCTGTCTGGCAGCTTGCCAGTGATACATGTAAACATACATTTAATCAATAAATATCTCAGTGAAAAAACTGTGGATTTCAAAAATGTAATTAAGTTTTTAAACATGCTATTATGAGATCTTTACATTGGTTTGCTCCACTTAATACTGAATTAGGTGGCCCCTTAGGGTTATCTTATCGCCATGTTATATCCTAACGATATGGGGAAATGTGGATGATGGCAAGGCATGGCATTGTGTGCATAGTCATATGATATAGGCAGAGTTGAGAGGGTACTGATGGCAAAATTGTGGCATTATATGTGCATAGAAATTGTTAGGCAGCATGCCACAGTAGTACAACATCCAGCTCTTAAAGTGATAAAATGTTTATTAAAAACAAAAATAGATTAAGACAGTATGTTTCTTATCTCACTGTGGAGAAGTTTTTTTCCTCAGCTCATTGGTACTAAAGTAGAGACAGACGTGTCTTGTTTTACCTTTCCAGTAAAATTCTATTATCAGTTGAATACCTACCTTTACCTAAAGCACCTTGCAAACTTACAGTCTAAAGGGTTTGGGTGTGGTACAAGAGGGTGATAGATATGTTGTGCATATTAAGGCTGAAGCTGATTAGTTTCTTTAAACGTGATTTAAGTGAGGTTTTGAAGATTTTATTGTAGGAATTTAGTCTAATGGAGAGAGGTAAGAAGTGCCAAAGAATAGGGGAAGCAGAAGAAAAGTCTTGAAGGTGGGAGTGAAAGGAGGTGATAAGAGATGAGGATAGAAGAAGATCATTAGCAGCTTAAAGAGGTTGGTTGGGGGAGTATTTTGAGACAAGAGCAGTGATGTAAGAGGGTGCATTATTGTTGAGGGTTTTATATGCTAGGGTCATGATTTTAAATTTTATTCTGAGGCTATGGGAAGCCAGTGGAGTGACTGACAGAGAGGTGCTGCAAACACTGAGTGTTGAGTATGTTATATGAGTCTAGAGGAGGCATTAATAATGGATTGGAGTGGGGACAAATGAGTAATGGGGAGGCCAGAAAGGAGAGAGTTGCTGTATTCAAGGTGAGATATGATGAGCGATTGGATTAGAATTTTTGTTGTGTCTTGTCTAAGATAGTGACATATTTTGGAGATATTTTATGTGAAAACAGCAAGATTTTGTGACTGTATGTGAGGAAAGAAAGAGAGGATAAGTCCAGTAGAACTCCAAGACAACGAGCATGGAAGGTGATAGTGAAGATGGCATGAAGCTAGGGGGTGGGAAGATTAGGAGCTCATGTTGGTTTTGAGTTGAAAAGTGGACATCCAGGAGGATATGCTAGAGAGGCAGTTGGTAACTCATGCTAGAAGAGAGGGGTATATCTGGTGCTGAGAGGTAGATTTGAGTGGATCCTGTGTATAAATGATACTGAAATGCAAAATATTTTATTAGGGTAAAAAGGGAGGATGTATAGATGGAGAAAATGTGGGGCCTAGGACTGAACATTGGGGTACACCAACAGTCAGAGAGCGAGGAGAAGAAGATGTTGCCAGAGAAAGTGATACTAACTGTTCAATCTTCTAGATATAATGTGATCCATGAGAGAACAGTGTCACGGATGCCAAGAGAGTAGAGGAATTTAGAAAAGAAGAGGGTGATCAGTTGTGTGAAAAGCAGCAGAGAGATCGGGAGAATTAAAATAGAAAAATTACCCTTTGACTTGGCGATGAGCAAGTCATTAGTAACTTTTGTGAGTGCTATCTCTGTGGAGGGATGGAGGATGATATTAGACAAGAGACCTCATCCTCAGTTATAGAGTCAAATGAGTTTATAATGAATGTCGGATAGGGGAAGAGTAAAGGCTAGGTATTGTTGGTTTGTTGAGAGGGGGAATGTGAAAGCCACACAGAGAGGAGTGGCAAATCCTTCTGTTGTGAGACAGTAGAATGTGGGAGGGGGTGGTGGGCATAGTGGCAAAACAATGTTTGGGGTTGGAGGATAGATTTGATATTAGCGATGAGAAGTAATGTTATTTGGCAAGACTGAGATTAGAGAAGCAGGAGCGCCAAATAAACTTGTAGTGGAGGAAATCTGCTGAAGTCCATGATTTCCCCTATAGTTCAGCAGTGCTGGAGCACCTCTGGATGTATTGTGCTTGTGTAGTGTGCCATGGTTGTGGATGTGAGTGATCATGTGTGCAAGGGTGTCAAGGGTGGTAGATGGTGTATTGGGGTGGTGTATTGTGAGGTGGCAACATCAGGGCAGGTGAGGGGCATGAGACGACTTAGAAGGTGTAGCACAATGGAAAGGTAGTGTGGGCCAAGTGCTTGCAGGTTTTTGTGAGTTCTGGAGGTCAGGAGTGAAGAGGGGCAGCGAATGGCAGGCTGTGGTCAGACAGAGGGAGTGCAGTGATGACAAGGTTGGAGGTTGTGCAGACTTTGGTAAAAATAAGGTCAAGGGTTCTATACATTGTGAGAGGCAAAGGAAAGAGATAAGTGAAAATACTTTTGCAGCTGTTGGGGAGGTGGGAGTGTCAGTTGCAATGTTGAAATCACCAAGAACAAGTGAAGTGAGGAAGCTAGGTAGCAAAATGATCCAGAACTTGAGAGGGAATTTCAATTGAGCTAGATCACAGCTACTCGCATAGAGATGGGTGAGAAGAGGCGGATAGTGTAAACTTAAAAATAAGAGAATTGGAAGGAGGGAACAGGGGTATGTAGTGAAAAGAGAGGAAGAGGAAATGAGTACACCACACTTCCGCCTTGCTTGCTTCCAGGTCTATGAGGGTGAAGACAGAGTCAGATGAAGTTGCCAGGTTTCAGTGATATTCAGAAAATTGAGGGGCTTGTAAATAATTAGGTCATAAATAAAAGTGAGTTTATTGCAAATGGACCATGCATTCCAGAAGGCACAGGAGAAGGGCAAAGCACATGGTTTGTGACAGGTAATGGGTATTAAATTATTGGTGTTTTTGTCTGTTAGCTGCTCTTGGGGCTGTGTGTGGCTGACAGCAGGTGGAAATGAGTGAGGAGCCTTAGTTAGCTGACATATATCCATCAGAAGAAGGAGTAAGAGTTTGAGCCTTGGAGGATGGAGGGGAGAAAGATTGGAGGAGCTTATGGGAGCGTGGAGAGGAGAGTAGGGAAGGTTATATTGTTGGAGACATGATGTATAGAATTGGAGGAAAAGAGTCTGAGAATAAGGCAGGAGCTTATAAGGAAGAATACAGTATGAGGAAACATTGTGACACCATGTGTAAGCAAAATTATATAGAATACATAAAAAGAAAAGATAAGGTTTGCTTGCCCAGATTGTTTCTGACGAGGCCAATACACAATGTAAGTGTGTTCAATGCCTGTCCAGTCCAGTTTAGGTTGTATGTCATTGCAACTGTGGTTGGAAATGAGAGAGGTAGGGTTGGTCAGGGTGGCCATAATGGGTGAGTTAGTAGTAATGTACAATGTGATTTGTTAACATGTGCTGCTGACTGATCAGGTGTTGGTCATTTGTGTGGGTGAGGGGAAACGAGGGAAGGGAGTGGTTCCAGTATCAGAGGCCTGAAGGGTAATTGATTCTGTAAGAGAAAATGAAAATGAGTGAATAACCAAATATTAATCACAGATAGGAAGTAATAAAAACAGGGGTTGAGGGTGGGAATGCAGGCAATGTTTGAGGAAGGTTTCCAAATAAAGCATAGATTTGCCTAGTGAAAGTTTCAATCTCCAAAAATATGATATCAGAGAAACATTCATGCAAATATTGATAATAAGTGCATATAGTAAAATTAAAAGTTGTGATGGCTTCACAGTGTCTGCCGATAACTTCAGCAAAGCTTGCAGGGAGTGTGTGGTTCCAGTATCAGAGAGAGAGAGGCCTGAAGGCATGGGCGTAGGAGCCCATAAAATGTGGGGGGATAATTCAACTCTAATCCCAGGACAGTAAGCAAGGGCGGATCTACCACTGGGTAACCCGGTACAATGCAGTGCTCTTCAAAAACTTTTTTTTTATTTCTTTGTTTAAATTCAAAATGCCCCTGACCCCCAATATAATTACAAATTATATATATATATATATATATATATATATATATATATGACCTGTAATCTAGTAATTCAGCAGTTCTGGCCGCAATTGCGGACCTCGCAAAGCGAGGGACACATTTGTGGATGTTGTGGCTCCCACGTCAGCGGCAATGACCCGTAGGATCATTGCAGGCTGCAAATGCAAACCCTCACGAAGCAAGGGGCGGCATTTGCGGAGGTGGAGGCTCAACGCTGCTTCACGCACGGTAAAAAACAACCCAAAAAAGTGGGACTTAAATCTAAAAAAAAAATATACGACCTGCGGGACATGGAAAAAAAACAATAAGTCCCACAGCTCTACTGGAGGAGAGGGAGGGCAGAATAGGCAGAACAACAGACAGGTTTTGGTTGTAGGGGACTCTATTATTAGGAAGGTAGACAGGGTGATTTGTCACCCAGATCCCCGCAATCGAACAGTTTGCTGTCTCCCGGGTGCTCGGGTTCGTCATGTTGTGAATAGGGTAGACAAATTATTGGGAGGGGCTGGAAATGAACCGGCGGTCTTGGTACATATTGGTACCAATGACAAAGTTAGTGGAAGATGGAGTGTCCTAAATAATGATTTTAGAGAACTAGGTAATAAGCTGAAGACAAGGACTTCCAAGGTAGTATTTTCTGAGATACTACCAGTGCCACGTGCTAGCCCAGGGAGGCAGAAGAAGATTAGGGAGGTTAATGCGTGGCTAAAGATGTGGTGCACTAAGGAGGGGTTTGGCTTTTTAATGCACTGGGCTGACTTCTCACTTCGGTACAAACTCTACAGTAGGGATGGATTGCACCTTAATGTTGAGGGAGCTTTTGTACTAGGGGATAGGATGGTAGAAAGGCTGGAGGAGTTTTTAAACTAGTAGGTGGGAGGGGTGGGACTAGATATAAGTAATGGGGTAGAAAGTGTAGAGGGTATAAGGGATGAATTAACAACTCATAGTGGAATAAATGGGGGGAGGAGTAGTATAGTCAATAGGGAGGTAGTACTAAGTAATTCAAGTTCAGTGGCAGGCACTTCAGAACTACAGACTCATAACATAAGGTATATGCTTGCTAATGCCAGAAGCTTGCCAGGAAAAATGGGAGAGTTAGAATTATTAGGAATTAATGAAAAATGGGATTTAATAGGCATTACCGAAACGTGGTGGGATGATTCTCATGACTGGATTGTTAATCTGGATGGTTATAACCTATTTAGGAAAGATAGAGGCAATAGTAAATGAGGAGGAGGCATTTGTCTGTATGTTAAGCCTGAATTTAAGGCTATAGTCAGAGAAGATATTTATGGTGGACCTAGTGATAAAGTTGAATGTTTGTGGGTAGAGTTAAATAGCGGAGCAGCAAATTCCAAAAGAATATTAGTAGGAGTATGCTATAAACCCCCAAATATAGCTGAAAGTGAGGAAATACAATTATTGTTACAGATTGGAAATGCAGCTAAGCACGGGCAAGTTCTAATAATGGGAGATTTTAATTACCCTGAAATAAACTGGATAAATGAGACCATCAGTTCAGCTAAGGGGAGCAGGTTCTTGAGTACACTCAGGGATCATTATCTGGCCCAGGTTATACAGGAGCCTACTAGAAATGAAGCTATCTTAGATTTACTCATTACAAATAATATTGATATTGTATCAAATGTTGAAATAGGGCAACCTTTGGGAAACAGTGATCACAACACAGTCTCATTTGAGATTGAATTAAAAAAACAAAATTTTAAGGGGCCAACAAAAACTCTTAATTTTAAAAGGGCAGATTTTAACGGTCTAAGGGCAGCAATACAAAGTATAGACTGGGACAGAGAACTGATAGGTAAAAACACTGAACATAAATGGATAACATTTAAATCCTTACTAAATATACATACACATCGGCATATACCGTGTGGGAATAAAAGTAAAAGGAGTAAATCACAACTCATGTGGCTTAACAATGATTTAAAGATCAAGATACGGAGTAAAAAACAGGCATTTAAATTATACAAACAAGAGGGGACAGAGACTGCTTTACGGGAATACAAGGAAATCAACAAGGCTTGCAAAAGCGCGATTAGACTGGCTAAAATAGAAAATGAAATATTAATTGCAAAAGAGAGTAAGACTAACCCTAAAATATTTTTTTAAGTATATTAATGGGAAGAAGGCGAGGAAGGAAGCTGTAGGAACATTAGAATGTGAAACAGGCTGTCTGAAAATTAGTGACCAGGAAAAGGCAGATGAGCTAAATAGGTTCTTTTCTTCGGTATACACAAGGGAGGTACCAGTGATTGGGACACTGCAACATAATGGGGCTACACTACCTTTGCCAAATAATTGGTTAACACAGGAAGTAATCCAAAAGAGGTTGGAAAAAATAAATGTTAATAAAGCCCCGGGTCCTGATGGAATACATCCAAGGGTACTAAGGGAACTGGGTTCTGTAATAGCCAAAACATTATATTTCATTTTTCAAGATTCACTCAACACAGGGTCTCTACCAGATGACTGGAGAAAAGCTGATGTGTTACCTATATTTAAAAAGGGAGCAAGAGCAAATCCGGGGAATTATAGACCAGTGAGCCTCACTTCTGTAGTTGGGAAGCTTTTAGAAGGGTTAATAAGGGATAATATACAAGAATATGTCTATTTGAACAGGATTATAAGTAGGAGTCAACATGGGTTTATGAGGGATAGGTCATGTCAAACAAATCTAATTAGTTTCTATGAGGAGGTTAGTAGGAACCTGGATCAAGGCAACTCAGTGGATGTAGTCTTTTTGGATTTTGCAAAGGCTTTTGATACAGTGCCACATGGGAGACTATTGGGCAAACTAAGGGATACAGGAATTGTAGTAAATATCTGCTCATGGATTGCTAGCTAAAAGACAGGAAGCAAAGGGTTGTTGTAAATGGAACATACTCCGATTGGACTAATGTGGTAAGTGGGGTTCCCAGGGTTCAATATTAGGTCCTCTCCTTTTTAACATATTTATTAAAGACTTAGAGGTAGGATTGGAGTGTGGGGTCTCCATTTTCGCTGATGACACAAAGTTTTGCAAGGTAATTAAATCAGAAAATGATGTGCTTTCCCTCCAAGGGGATTTACATAAAATTGAGGAATGGGCATCTAAATGGCAGATGAGATTTAATACAAATAAATGTAAGGTTATGCATCTAGGAAGTAAAAATAGCCATGCAATTTATAATCTTAATGGAGCAAATCTAGGTGTATCAGATATTGAAAGGGATTTGGTCATGCTTGTGGACAACCACCTAGGTAACTGTGCTCAAAGCCAAGCAGCAGCTGCAAAGGCAAATAAAATATTAGCATGAAGGGTATAGAAGCCAGGGAAGCAAATATAATTCTGCCACTATACAAATCTCTAGTACGCCCTCATTTGGAATATGGAGTACAATTTTGGGCACCACTTCATAAAAAGGACATTTTAGAGCTGAAAAAAGGTACAGAGAAGGGCAGCAAAACTAATAAGGGGAATGGAGGGGCTAAGTTATGAAGAAAGACTAACCAAATTAAACTTATTTTCTCTATAAAAAAGGCGTTTAAGAGGAGATATGATTACCTTATATAAATACATCCAGGGTCAGTATAAAGATTTGTCGGGGGAGCTTTTTGTGCCAAGAGGTTTTCAACTGACAAGAGGACATCCCTTGAGGTTAGAAGTAAAAAGATTCCCCCTCAAAGAAAGAAAAGGGTTCTTCACAGTAAGTTTGGTTAATCTGTGGAATTCTCTACCAGAGGAGGTGGTGACAGCGGATTCGATAGATAACTTTAAAAGGGGACTAAATTTATTTCTAATTAAAAAGGGTATTCAGGGTTATCATGGATAATTAGAGAGACAGTAATGATCCAAATTTTTTACATTTCCCCTTGAGACAATTGGCTAAGTCTCGCTTGTTTTTTTTCTTTTTTTTTTTTCTATTTGCCTTCCTCTGGACTAATTAATAATAATAATGAAAAAAAAAAAACATTAAATAATTGATTAATAATTAATTAACAACTAATGAATTAATAGTTAATCCGCATATTGCAGATCAGAGGAGATCTTAAAAGGTTGAACTTGATGGACTGAAAGTCTTTTTTTAACCTTAAATACTATGGGCCTCATTCTATTAGCGGCCGCAGCCGTTGCGGGGCCGCAAGGACCGGCCGCAAGCTATTCGGCTATTCTATTCCCTTACGGCCAGGGATTCCGGCAGGCTTGCGGCCGGTGCCTTGCTATCTCTTGTGGCCGCTCGCGCCGGAGGAAAGCCTTTAATCTAAAACGGCCGCAAGAGATTTGCAATTCAATTGCTCCGGGAAACCTCTCTGCAAGGCTAAAAGCGAGCCGCAGCTTACTTGCAGGAAAGAGGTCTCGCTAGCACCAATTAAGCACATAAAATAGCTCAAATAAAGCCATCCTGCACTTTGAGAAGACTATAAAGGGATTTTAGGTGTTAGAAAAAATAGCACATAATTATCCTATACTCAAATCCGTAAAATATTTTATTTTTAATATCCGTAAAATATCCATGTAAAAAGTCCAGAGTGCTTGGAGCACCTCAGACACGCCGCAGCCGGAAAATAAACAGCTAATTTGAACTCGGGTTTGGGCAGATGTGCAAGCTTGAGAGTGGGTTCCTTTTAATCCTCATGTCTCCCAATATGATCCCTAGCATTTACAGAGCTGTACAGTGCAGGCTTGAATTTATTTTTGAGTTTTTATATTTCACAGCTTACGGCCGGTTCCAAGATATGCGGCCGGCCGTAAAAGGAGATCCTTGCGGGGCCGTATAATAGAATCGCGAGTTAACTGAACCCCCGCAAGGAATCGCAGCCTTACGGCCGATTTACGGCCGATAATAGAATGAGGCCCTATGGCCCTTATTCAATTGCAATGTGGCCAATTAAATAGGGCGCAACATAAGCACATAACATATACTTTTTAAAGAAGTTTTTAGTTAGTAAACATCTATCCAAAAGAAAAGGTTTTCACAAACTAAAAACTTCTTTAAAAAATATATGCTATGTGCTTATTTAGAGCCCTATTCAATTGGCCAAATCGCAATTGAATGAGGCCCTATGTAACTA
The DNA here is from genome assembly GCA_027410445.1 of Discoglossus pictus. NCBI lineage: Eukaryota > Metazoa > Chordata > Amphibia > Anura > Alytidae > Discoglossus > Discoglossus pictus. The sequence continues at coordinate 447,276,126 of CM050164.1, read as the reverse complement.
TGTAACTATATAATAAGGCGGAATGAGGAAATACGGACTTAGACACTGGGGTGCTACAGTTCATTGAGGGAACCAAGAATACCAACATGTACTGTGACATACTGAAGCAGAGCATGATCCCTTCCCTTCAGAGACTGGGCCGCAGGGCAGTATTCCAACATGATACCGACTCCAAACACTCCTTCGAGACGATTACTGCCTTGGTAAAGAAGCTGAAGGTAAAGGTGATGGACTGGCCAAGCATGTCTCCAGACCTAAACCCTATTGAGCATCTGTGGGACATCCTCAAAACAGAAGATAGGGGAGAGCAAGGTCTCTAACATCCACCAGCTCTGTGATGTCATCATAGGGGAGTGGAAGAGGACTCTAGTGGCAAGCTGTGAAGCTCTTGTGAACTCCATGCCCATGAGGGTTAAGGCAGTGCTGGAAAATAATGGTGGCCACACAAAATATTGACACTTTGGAATGAATTTGGACATCTCCACTTAGGGGTGTACCCACTTTTGTTCCAACGGTTTAGACATTAATGGCTGTGTGTTGAGTTATTTTGAGGGGACAGCAAATTTACACTGTTATACAGGCTGTACACTTACTATTTTACATTGTAGCAGAGGGTAATTTCTTCAGTGTTGTCACATGAAAAGATATAATAAAATATTTACAAAAATATGAAGGGTGTACTCACTTTTATGAGATACTGTGTATATAATGGAGCGAGGCGAGCCATTGAGGCAGTAAAACTCGCAACACTTAGGCGATGAGCCTTTGCCATTAAAACTCGCAGCACTTAGGCGATGAGCGCCTTTGCCGCTCATCGCCTGCAAGCCTCGCAAAGCGAGGCAAGCAGTGAAGGCAATGAAACACGCATGACTTAGCCAGAAAGGAGCGCTGAAGCCGTTCAGACATTGAAAAACACGGGACTTAGCCTTCAACCACTTAGGAAACGCAAGATCGCCTTAGGCCGAACGCGGAACCTAGAAAAAATTTATGAGGTAGGAAAAATTTGAAGGAAACCGAGCAAATTGAAAAACACAAAAAAAACAAATAAACATCACACACATCATAGGGGAACAGCCAGGACATCTGGCATTGAGGTTGCACTTGAATTTGAGTCAAATTTGCAGATTTTCGTCATTCGAAAATCGGCTAAGCGAGAAGAAGAATGTCGCCCCAAAAAATTAAAATGAGGCTTCACGACCCTGAACCGTGCAAAACTTCACCAGCCGTGTACCACTTTTACCCAGGAACGTATGATGTCCAGCTGGACATTATATGCTGCAGGAAAATAAAAAGAGATTGTTCGCTCTTCAGGCTATTGATTGTTAGATATATTAATTAGAAATAGATAAAGTATATAAATGTATTATTCAATTAATTCAATTCAATTAATTAATTAATATTTTAAAAAATATAGATACATATATCTGTCTTTGTGATGAGCACCGAACATGCTCAGAGAAGCCAAAGGACACATGAGTAGAGGCTCGCAATGAGCTCCGATTTTTGACGGGCATGTCGCTAGTATATATATATATATATCTGGTAATGCATGATTAAATTTAATTTTGTTATTTTTTTTGTGTCCCCTATTCATTTAATCAGGGGGGATTTGTCCCCCCATCCACCCAGTTCCTAAGCTTCTGCCTGAAGGGCATTTTAAATCTGATTAATACCTCTATACTCTGTGCAAAGCTCTGAATATAGATTTGCCTACAAAAGGGGATGCACAAGGCAATGTTATATCATGAAAATGTAATGGTTGTGGAATTGTGATTCATGTGTACTTGCCCTTACTTAGGGCCTCATTCAATTGCGATATGGCCAATTGAATAAGGCTCTAAATAAGCACATAGCATATTTCTTTTAAAGAAGTTTTTAGTTAGTAAAAAGCTTGCTTTTGGATAGATGTTTACTAACTAAAAACTTCTTTAAAAAAATATGTTATGTGCTTATTTAAAGCCCTATTCAATTGGCCAAATTGCAATTGAATGAGGGCCTTATAATGCACAAAAGATGTTAAGTAAAGTGCCTCTATAGTGGTTATAAATACGTTTTTATTTTGCTTATTTAACTTTTAAAACTTACATGTCAACATTATTGTTTCAGACTACAGCACCGCTTCATCTGTCCACCCCTATTAGATTTAAAAGATGTGGGAGGAGATAGACCGGGGTGAGCTTTTTTAGACCTTACTGCTAATTTCTTAGGGGCTCATTCAAATGATTTTCCCAATTAAATAGGGCCCTATATAAGCATATAGCAATTTTTTTTACAGGAGTTTTTAGTTAGTGAAGACCTTGCTTTTGGATAAAAGTTAACTAACTGAAAACTTCTATAAAAAAATATGCCCTATTCAATTGGCCAAATTGCATTGGCCCTTAGTAAATAAACCCCTATTTTTTAACTACTGCAATTGCACTGTAACATTCATGTGAAATAAATGGTATACAGGGACTTGACTCATAAATAAACAGAAAATAGGATATTTTACTGCAATTTCCGTGGCGGCTTTTCTTTAGTACATTGCGTCTTAAGTCCTTTTCCATCATGATTCAAAAAGAAGAGCTTAGTTTTCTCATCTCATTTCACATCTCATTTAACAGCCCAATATTTGAGAATTTGTCTGATGTGTGTCTAGCTAAAGCGCAGCTAAACCACAGCTATCATTTGTAACTCAAAATACTTTACTATAAATGTGTATCAACTTAACCAATCCTACAGAGAGATGAGATAATCTGTTTTCACCATTTGCAAAACAGGTTGAATTTAAGGATTTAAATAGAATTATCTAATCTATAAATAGAAGACGGTTCCAGATCAGCAGCCACATTAAATTCGAAGCCCGTAGAAGCATTGGCAAGCTTGCCAAGGTTGCTATTAAGTTCCCCAATGCCGCAAGTTACAGGCCATAGACGCAAGCCCGTAAACCATTCTTGCGCCTTATGGTTTTCAATTACGATGTTGTGCTATTCATTTTAATACCTTACATCACTTTCCCTGTCATTATTAGTACAGTAGTGTGTGTGTGTATTTGCATTTACAGTGCTACGGATAGGACTACGGGTCCTCGCTAGTACCTGTTGGCTTTTTGGCTCCATTTGTGGGTTACGGGGTTGAGCACCAGTGAATTTGTTTCAATTTAATAGCGAAATTGGAATGTAGCCATTACGGGCTTGAGAGAACAAAGGATCTGTAGCCTTTTTTCGCCCTTAAGCCGCAAGTCGTTGGCGGATTGCTTTACGGGACCAATTTAATAGCCGCAAGTCTTGCAGGCTATGTTACAGGCTTCGGTTTTACACGTTCAGGGAATTTAATAGGGCTGATGGTTTTCATGATTGCAGAAAGAAATCAAAGTTTATACTTGTGGTACTTACTATGCATTTCAGTGATGTGCATCTTTGTATTTACTAAGCACTGTTTTCAATGGGAAAAATAGTCATCATAGCCCTTTACACCTCACCACAGTCTTAGCAAATACCCCTCATGGATTGTTAAATTGTTACTCTGTGTTTTATTTATTATTTGGTGATGTTTTATATATATGTGTGTTTTCATTGTTCAGTCTTGTTTTACTCTCCATGACCTCATGGACCTTAAAACACTCTGCTGATCCACTTGGTTTTCATTTCAAAGATACTGGAGTGGGTTGCCAGTTCCTTCTCCAGTGGCCCACAGCACATACTGTAGCTCCTGATATTCCAAGGTGGTCCAAGGTGTTTATATGCATTCTATTGACTTAAGAATTCATTAGTGAGAATAAGTAATATTTGCCGAATATGTAGCAATATTAAGAGTGATTTTAAGTGTGTATAAATTTACAAATTGGGCAGTTGAATCGGGCCTTTAAGGTGTAGGCGTAATTTTGAAAACAAATCCAATTATTTAACAAATTCAACTCAGTTTGCCTCTTCTCTTTTCCACCCACCTCTCCTTCAACTAATAGATAAATATATAAAGACTCTCAGGAGGATTCACAATGTTAAAAAGTTAAGGACACGCAGACAAGATGATTTCACATTGTCATACAAACTATAATAACTGCAAATAAAATAAAGACAAAAACAAATTCCAAACTGTGGTTCTTTGGTTACAAAATCAAGGAATCAAATTAAAGGGTGGATACAATCGTTGCCCTGGTGAGGTAACGAACACTGATGATTTACCTGAATTGTTTTGTTATTTTTCTCAGTTGACAGTTTGGAATAAGGGTGCTGTGTACTTAAAGGGATATCTAAGTGAGCTGGAGTAATACATTTCTGTACTCTATAGGCAACAAGCAACATATGTGTATGCAGCATATCTCATAAAACATTTTATTTGTATTAATATCTAAAAATCCCTCTAAAGTTTATGTTGACACCTCCAGGTGGTGTCTAAAGGCATCTGATCCCCTCCAATCAGCATGCAGCATCAGGGGAGCAATATTAACCCACTATTTACCTGCTCTTGCTAGCTCAGCCAATCTCCTTGCAGCTTCCTCCTTGCAGCTTCCTGTCACATGTCAGTGATACACTACATTTCCCATCTGCTTTACTACATATCCCATGCTGCTTTGCACCGTAGACAGTAAACCAGAGTTAATCCAAGAGTTTCAGCTAACCTAATTGGCCCAAAAAAAATAATTCCAAAACAAAATGGATACCATGGTCCCTGTGATTGGTCAAACTGAATATAACTGTTATGCTAATTTTAGAAGAGATTGGCTGGGGGAGTCAACTTTGAAAGCCAACTGTTTGCAATTGCAAGAAACTCAGCTGACTTCAAGGTGAGTGCTTCAATGTATATTTTGGTATTTTTTAATGCAAACATTTTTTTCCCCGCACACTTCTGATTCTTCTTTATTAGATGCATTCATAATCCAGCAAACTTAGATATCCCTTTAAGTAGTTTTCCTTTTCTGAATTTTCTGTATCAGTATTGTGACCCTCATTGAATCTATGTCTAGACAATAAATTCCCTCACTGATGATGATGATCATGTAAATGGGAACCAGCAGAATAGTGATGTCCCGAATAGTTCGCCGGCGGACTATTCGCAGGGATTTTTGCATGTTCGCGTTCGCAGCGAACGGCGAACACATGCGCTTTTGGGTTCGCTCCCTATTCTTTATCATTGAGGAAACTTTGACTCTGCCCCTCACAGTCAGCAGACACATTCCAGCCAATCAGCAGCATACACTTCCTTCCAGAGCCTTCCATCTGAAGGACAGCAACCCAAAAAGCCATTTTTAGGGCTAGAACATCATTTATTTTATTTTATATTTTTTTTCTGTGTAATCTAATTGCATATGCCTGCCTGCCAGCGTGTGTGTGTGACAGGCTAACACCTAACAGCTTATATTGTGCTCAGTGAAATAAAACACTTTTTTGACTGTAATAGATTGAATTTCAGTTGCCTGCCTACAGGCGTGTGTGTGAAGCCTATTGCATCTACTCTGCCAACTTTTGCCAGTGCACAGTGACACTCATATCTGGTGCAACCGTAGTGTACAGTGACATAAAACAACACTTTTTTGACTGTAATAGATTGAATATCAGTTGCCTGCCTACAGGCGAGTGTGTGAAGCCTATTGCATCTACTCTGCCAACTTTTGCCAGTGCACAGTGACACTCATATCTGGTGCAACCGTAGTGTACAGTGACATAAAACAACACTTTTTTGACTGTAATAGATTGAATAGCAATTGCCTGCCTACAGGCGAGTGTGTGAAGCCTATTGCATCTACTCTGCCAACTTTTGCCAGTGCACAGTGACACTCATATCTGGTGCAACCGTAGTGTACAGTGACATAAAACAACACTTTTTTGACTGTAATAGATTGAATATCAGTTGCCTGCCTACAGGCGAGTGTGTGAAGCCTATTGCATCTACTCTGCCAACTTTTGCCAGTGCACAGTGACACTCATATCTGGTGCAACCGTAGTGTACAGTGACATAAAACAACACTTTTTTGACTGTAATAGATTGAATAGCAATTGCCTGCCTACAGGCGTGTGTGTGAAGCCTATTGCATCTACTCTGCCAACTTTTGCCAGTGCACAGTGACACTCATATCTGGTGCAACCGTAGTGTACAGTGACATAAAACAACACTTTTTTGACTGTAATAGATTGAATATCAGTTGCCTGCCTACAGGCATGTGTATGAAGCCTATTGCATCTACTCTGCCAACTTTTGCCAGTGCACAGTGACACTCATATCTGGTGCAACCGTAGTGTACAGTGACATAAAACAACACTTTTTTGACTGTAATAGATTGAATATCAGTTGCCTGCCTACAGGCATGTGTGTGAAGCCTATTGCATCTACTCTGCCAACTTTTGCCAGTGCACAGTGACACTCATATCTGGTGCAACTGTAGTGTACAGTGACATAAAACAACACTTTTTTGACTGTAATCGATTGAATATCAGTTGCCTGCCTACAGGCCTGTGTGTGAGGCCTACAGCGCCTACTCTGCCAACTTTTGCCAGTGCACAGTGACGCTCATATCTGGTGGCACCTTAGATTGCACGCGCAGTGCGCCAAATTTGAAGTGGGAGGACCGACCAAGCATCTTTTTCCATCTCCCGTTTCCAAAAATCCATGCCATATACACGTCCCCTGATAGTGCACGTAACAGGGATTAAACCGATAGGAATAGTACTACTTAACAGCACACACCTTATAATAATGCAGAGGCAACACATATAATCTTCCATGCTGTGCAGTGGAAGCCCCCAGACTCTGACCTGTGTATAATATTCCATGCTGGGCAGTGGAAGCCCCCAGACTCTGACCTGTGTATAATATTCCATGCTGGGCAGTGGAAGCCCCCAGACTCTGACCTGTGTATAATATTACATGCTGGGCAGAGGAAGCCCCCAGACTCTGACCTGTGTATAATATTCCATGCTGGGCAGTGGAAGCCCCCAGACTCTGACCTGTGTATAATATTCCATGCTGGGCAGTGGAAGCCCCCAGACTCTGGGAGTCTGAAGAAGAGGAGTCAGAGGCGGAAGGTGGCTTTGAGGCGGTGGAAGACCAAACACAGCAGGCGTCCCAGGGGGCTTGTTGTCACCTTTCGGGGACCCTTGGTGGCTGGGTGGAGGAAGAGACCTTCAATGACATCAGTGAGGACTAGGAACGGGACATGGCTAGCTTGGTATCCAACCTTGTGCAAATGGGGAGTTTGCGGTTGTGCAAAGGGACTGTTTGCGGTGCATTAAACGGGGAGATTGGTCTGTTACTGTGAAGCGGGTGCAGCCCTTACACTACCTGATCGATACAACATCATACCTGATGTTTTAAAGCATGTTATTCCAAACAATTTAGGAATGTTAGGTGATTTATGCCCTTTGTGGCTTAAAACCAGACTCTGCATCAACTATGTAATTTTCCGTGGGAGTTTTGCCATGGATCCCCCTCCGGCATGCCACAGTCCAGGTGTTAGTCCCCTTGAAACAACTTTCCCATCACTATTGTGGCCAGAAAGAGTCCCTGTGGGTTTTGAAATTCGCCTGCCCATTGAAGTCTATGGCGGTTCGCCGGGTTCGCCGGTTCGCGAACATTTGATGAAGTTCGCGTTCGCTGTTCGGGAACCCAAAATTTGATGTATAAATGTAGAACTAACTGCAAAATCCTTATGTCAAAGTGCAAATTGTATTCAATTTGACAGTTTTGATTGCTTGTTGAGATATTTTTAAAACTTAATGAGCATGTTTAACCGAGGGGCCTCAATTCAAATGCGATTTGGCCAATTGAATAGGGCTCCATGTAAGAACACAGCATATTTTTTACAGATGTTTATAGATAGTGAACTTATATCCAAAAGCAAGGTCTTCACTAACTAAAAACTTCTGTAAAAAAATATGCTATGTGCTTATAGAGCCCTATTCAATTGGCCAAATCGCATTTGAATCAGGCCCTAAATCTGTTGCTTTTATATGAAAGATCACACCTAGAGAAGAAAAATCTATATGTATAAGTTATGAAACTAGTGCCATTTGTCACGAGCTTTAAGGCTCAGAGCTGGAATCACCATTAGAAGAAAAAATATTTTCCATTACTGTCACTGACATTTAGGATTCTGAGCAGTGTGATCTGCTTCATTCAAAAGTTCAACATGAAATAGCTAATCAAGCTACAGCTGCAGTTCTAAACTGTGGCGATTACATTCAATCTTCTGTGTTCTTCGGCATCTCACAGCACCTAAAGTTCTCATAGCAATAACAGGCAAGTGCTATAGCTGTTACATTAATAACTGAACTTCTATAAATGTACTCCTTCTTGTAAGAGCAACTTGTGTTTAAATGGAACGTCTACTTCCTGCAATGACATTTTGGACACTCAGCAAATGGGAACAGCAGATACGTTATTGTGTAGATTGTCTTAAAATGGCGGCTATATTGTATGTATGTGTTACGCGCATTGGAAGGATTTTGCGATTTTGCGTCTTTAGTAACACTCTGTTGTACTACCTGATGAAAGTGCTACGTGTTGGGCTCTGTTTTGCTGGTTTAGGGTGCTGTTGCCTCGTTTTTGTTTTTTTCGGCGGCTATTTTTTATCTCGCTTAGGGGATTTTCGTGTGTCTAAACTGAATTTGGACTTAAATGGAGGTGTAACTTCACTTGCAGAGGTCCTGTATGCCCCCCCCCCCCCCTTGCTGTGGGTAAGTTTTGTATGTGTTTTTTGTGTGTATTTATTGTGTTTTGACTGTTTTCCGTTGCGCGTGGTTCGGCCGTTAAGGTTGGTTTTTTTCCGAAGTCGTAATGTTTTTTTTCTAAGTCGTGCATGTTTGTGCCATTAAGGTCGGGTCCGAGGTCGTAATGTTTTTTTTGTAAGTCGTGCATGACCCTCCACCTCCGCAAATGCGGACCCTCGCTTCGGCTCATTGCAGCTGTCGTTGGAGCCTCCACCTTCCACAAATGCGGCCCCTCGCTTCGCTAGGGTCCACATTTGCGGACCAAACTGCATCCCTCGCTTCGAAGCGAGATTGCAAAGCGTGACAACATTTCGTCGTTTGACAACTATTATATGTGATTTTACTAGTTCTGACGGATATATTATTTATTATGCCTTGCTATCATAAATAAACATTGTTTTGCATAAAGTGTATATTTGTCTAAAACATTATATTGGACCTAACATTCATTTTCTACTGATTTAAACATTTTTGTTATATTAAAATTACTGATATCATACAAAGAGAACTGACTCCCCTGGACACACAAATTCTCTTTGTTTGACATAAATATCAGAGTTATTCATGGCAGATGTTCATTTGTTTACTCATTGACTGGTTTAAAAGGCTTTTATATCATATTATTTCTTGTTCTTTTCTTTTTTATCTCTTCTTTTATTAGCCACCTGATAGCACTACAATATTCCATCCATTTATAATCAAAATGTTATTGATCTGGAGACAAATTGGTACTGTACCAAAAGCTCCAGAGGCTCTGGTACCTAGGGTGTCTAGAATTTTTTAATGATGTTGTTAATTAACTTGTGGAAGCGAGTTTTGAAATAGAAATAAAGATAAAGAAAAAAGTGGTAACTTTGGTGAAAGCTCCCTACATACAGATTATTTTTGTGTTGTACGTCTCAACGTGTTACAAGCATAAGTAAATCCCATTTCTCTATTAAATATATTAATGTTTCATTGCTATAACTAATATGTTATCATGTATATAGTACGTTCAGGAGGTAATACCCATTGTGCCAACTCTGTTACCAGTGTGCATTCTATTTAAGCGGCCAAATAGTACGGATATTAGTTTCTTGCTTATCCTGCATGTTATTAATTTATTTTGCCATAGAGAAGACAAGGACAGGCCAACGGAGAATTAATTTAATGTTTTGGCAGGAGTCCAGCAAGCACAGAAGCAACATATTAGTCTCTTATTTTAAATGTAATTTAATTAAATGTGCTGCTAGTGATGCATCACAACACCCAAAATTGATTTTAAATGTTTCCAAGAAATCATAACCCTTGACTAAATTCTATGCATGCTCAGTGCACTCAAATCTCTTGTTAGTCAAAATGCCTTAAGTATATCAGTCATGTTTAAATAATGTATTTAATAATTTGTATCAAGGATGTCTTTACGTAGTGAGCTATGCACATATGAAAAGCATTTTTTTGTACTTTCTGAGGGGTCTCACTGGAAGGGGGCCCAATTCTGGCAGGCATTTATATTATGTGCTGAGATGCCTGATATTAAGGAAGGAAGGAACAGAGCTCCAAGAAACAGCCTGTCTGGCTTCTAAGTGTTATTTTGTCATCTCATATAGATATAAATGGATGTGCATGGGGTTGGGGGCTCTGGCTATTCCATATATAATGGGTCCAAAGATTTCTATTTCTGATATTGGCCTTGATTATCTCAAGATCAAACACAAATCTGAGGACAAGGAAATGCGTTCTCTTTCCTTAATTTATTTTGTGCTTCTTTTGCATATTTCTCTGTATATATCATACTGTTGAATCAATGTGATGGACAGTTTACCAAACGCCCATACACATAGATACCAATACGATGAGATATGCTACCGAAATTCTCATCCACTAAAGTCCTTTTAGCTTGTGGTTAGTGATGCCGCGAACGCGAACCGCTGCAAATGTTCGAGAACCGGCGAACCCGGCGAACCGCCATAGACTTCAATGGGCAGGCGAATTTTAAAACCCACAGGGACTCTTTCTGGCCACAATAGTGATGGGAAAGTTGTTTCAACGGGACTAACACCTGGACTGTGGCATGCCGGAGGGGGATCCATGGCAAAACTCCCACGGAAAATTACATATTTGATGCAGAGTCTGGTTTTAAGCCATAAAGGGCATAAATTACCTAACGTTCCTAAATTGTTTGGAATAACGTGCTTTAAAACATCAGGTATGATGTTGTATCGATCAGGTACTGTAAGGGTTAGGCCCGCTTCACAGTGACAGACCAAACTCCCCGTTTAACGCACCGCAAACAACAGCAAACAGTCCATTTGCACAACCGCAAACTCCCCATTTGTACAAGGTTGGATACCAAGCTAGCCATGTCCCGTTCCTCGTCCTCAGTGATCTCGCTGAAGATATGTTCTTCCCCCCCAGCCACGTACAACACCACGGGTACCAGATAGGTGACAACGAGCACCCTGGGATTCCTGTTGTGATTGGTCTTTCTCCTCCCCCTCAAAGCCACATTCCTCCTCTGACTCCTCTTCCTCACAATCCTCTTCCAGCGTTGCAACAGGTCCAGCAAGCGATGCTGATAAGGCTGTTTCTGGTGGTGATGGTGACCACAACTCTTCCTCGTCACGCTCATCTACGGAGAGGCAGGGTCTTCTTCAGCCACTTCACTCTTCGCAGGACACGCTCCAGGAAGAAAAAAATGGTATGATGTCGCTGATGGTGCCTTCGGTGCGACTGACAAGGTTTGCCACCTCCTCAAAAGGACACATGAGCCTACAGGCATTGCGCATGAGCGTCCAGTAACGTGGCAAAAAAATCCCCAGCTCCGCAGAGGCTGTTCTAGCACCCCGGTCATACAAATACTCGTTAAGGGCTCTTTCTTGTTGGAGCAGGCGGTCGAACATTAGGAGTGCTTGAATTCCAATGTGTGGGGCTGTCACAAATCAAGTACCTCACTGGCATGTTGTTTCGCCGCTGGATATCTGAAAAGTGCGCCATGGCCGTGTAGGAACGCCTGAAATGGCCACACACCTTTCTGGCCTGCTTCAGGACGTCCTGTAAGCCTAGATACTTATGGACAAAGCGTTGTACGATCAGATTACACACATGTGCCATGCACGGCACATGCGTCAACTTGCCCAAATTCAATGCCGCCAACAAATTTCTTCCATTGTCACAAACCACTTTGCCAATCTCCAGTTGGTGCGGAGTCAGCCATTGATCCACCTGTGCGTTCAGGGCGGACAGGAGTGCTGGCCCGGTGTGACTCTCTGCTTTCAGGCAAGTCAACCCCAAGACGGCATGACACTGCTGTATCCAGGATGTGGAATAGTATTTGGGGAGCGGGGGGGTGCCGTTGATGTGGAGCAAGACGCAGCAGAAGAGGGCTCAGCTGAGGAGGTTATGGAAGAGGATGGAGTAGGAGGAGTAGAGAAGGTGGCAGCAGGCATGCCTGCAAGTCGTGGCAGTGTCACCAACTCCTCTGCAGAGCCACGCATTCTATGCTTGGCAGGCGTCAGCAGGTTTACCCAATGCGCAGTGTAGGTGATATACCTGCCCTGACCATGCTTTGCAGTCCAGGTATCAGTGGTCAGATGAACCCTTGCCTCAACACTGTGTGCCAGAGAAAGAGAACCCTTGCCTCAACACTGTGTGCCTTCGCAAAGCAGTTGTACCTAGGTGGGTGTTGGACTTCCCACGACTCAGTTTCTTTTGGCATAGGTTGCAAATGGCATCGCTGTTGTCAGAGGCAGACACACACAAAAAATGCGACCCTGCTGAGCTCTGCGGTGACGGCATTCTGGTGGTGGCAACAGCATGCGTTGATTGGCGTGCTGTCTGGCTGACCCCGGGTGCTGATGCATGCTGTCTGACTGTGCCACTAGCTCGTTGCGATGACCTCCCTCTGCTTCCAACTCGTCTCCTCCTCCTCTCTGTCTCCCCATCTGAACTTTCCCCCTGTTCTTCTTCTCTTCTAGCGGGCACCCACGTGACATCCACGGACGCATCGTCATCATCATCACCCGCCTCACTTGTATCTGACAACTCAACAAAGGAAGCAGCAGCGGGTATATCATCATCATCACATCGTACGTACATGTGTGTACTGCTGCCTGACTGAGACATATCCGTTATCTACATCCTCTGGCAATAATGGTTGCGCATCACTCATTTCTTCAAACTGATGTTTAAATAACTCTTCTGACTGATCAATTGAATTGGCTGTGGTACTAGTGTTGGTGGTGGCGGTAGGCGGACGAGTGGTAACTTGAGAGGTGCCCGAAGCTAAGCTGGAGGGGGATGGTGCGTCAATGTTCCAAGCGGAAGCTGTAGAAGATTGGGTGTCCTGTGTTAGCCAGTCAACTACGTCCTCTGAACTTTTCAATTTCAGGGTAACTGGCCTCTGAACACTGGGCATTATTGTAGGGCTAAAGGGAATCACAGCACCACGACCATGACGGCCCCTGCGCGGTGTCCTGCCTCTGCCTGTCATTTTTTTTCTGATTAGTGGTACTATGCAGGCAAGCTACTGTGATTGCATTGGTTGAACTTGGCACAATACTTGTAAGCCTGACACACACACTGGCTAGCAGTCAGGCAAATGAACTTAGATTTGCGGTCAGGCAAATGAACTTAGATTTAAGGAAAAAAAAGTATTGGTTTTTAAATGTAGACTGCTGTTACCCCAACTAGATTGGATTGGTTGAACTTGGCACAATACTTGTAAGCCTGACACACACACTGGCTAGCGGTCAGGCAAATGAACTTAGATTTGCGGTCAGGCAAATGAACTTAGATTTAAGAAAAAACAATTATTGTTTTTTTAAATGTAGACTGCTGGTACCCCAACTAGATTGGATTGGTTGAACTTGGCACAGTACTTGTAAGCCTGACACACACACTGGCTAGCGGTCAGGCAAATGAACTTAGATTGGCGGTCAGGCAAATGAACTAAGATTTAACAAAATAAAAGTTTTGTTTTTTTAAAAGTAGACAACTAGTAAACAAGATTGTATTGGTTGCACTGTGCACACACAGTATAAGCTGTGAGCCTGACACACACACTTGCTAGCAGGGGCTATCAGGGAGAAAGGCAAATGAAGTTAGATTAGCCAGAAAAAAACAAACAAAAAAAATGATGTTATAGCCCTAAAAAAGGCTTTTTGGGGTGCTGTGTTTACAGCAGAGATCTGATGAGTCCTTCAGCACTGCACTGGACACTGAATAAACTTGCCTAGCTATTGATTTCCCTATTCAATCAGCATCACCTACACTCTTCCTCCTCTCAGTAAGACTGCAAGTTAGTTATGATTCCAAAATGGCTGCGGTCCATGAGGTAGAAGAGTGTGGAAGGCAGGGTATGATGCTGATTGGCTGGAATGTGTCTGCTGACTGTGAGTTGCAGGGTCAAAGTTTGCTCAATGATAAAGTATAGGGGGCGGGTCGAATATCGCATAAGTTCCGGCGGCGAACTATTCGCGACATCTCTACTTGTGGTATATGGATCTAACTCTGACAAATTAAACAAAACAAAAGTAATAATAATCATAGCAATTTTTATTATACTTAGCTTCAATAGAAGGAGAAACAGAGAGAGGCCCAACTCCTAGCAAAAAAAACTGTTCAAGTATGAAGTCTACACGGTTTAATAAGGTCCCCATATTTATTGCAAATCATAAACAAGATTGCACATTTTTTGTTAAATAAACAAGCCTCAGGCGCCATGACGGAGTTGTCCACAGTCACCCTTTTTGATACAAACTTATACATATTCTACACAAACAGCTTAATATATTCATGAATCTACAATCAAATTCCTCTTGATACACTCCTACAGCTTTAAACTATCCACGTGCAGGGATAAATTATCACAACCGAACCAAAAATATTTTGTATAACATCCCTATATTCCCTATGAAGGGAACATTAAGTCTTAAGAACTTTTCTCAGACTACCAACATTATCTACTATATAAAAAGTATTCATACACAATACCCACATTATTACCAAAATTCACCCTAATACTCCAACATAGCTTGGAGCTGTGGGGATGGAGAGGAGGAAAATGCATTGAATATGTTTTTTTAACAAAAAGGATGAAGAAAATATTTGAAGAAACTTTTTTTATTATAATTTATTCTTTACTGGTAAATATATCAAGCAAAGAATAACAATGTTCATATAGTTACATAGTTACATAGTTACATAGGCCCTCATTCAATTGCAATTTGTCCAATTGAATAGGGGTCTAAATAAGCACATAACATATTTTTTTAAAGAAGTTTTTAGTTAGTAAACATATATCCAAAAGCAAGGTTTTCACTAACTAAAAACTTATTTTAAAAAAATGTTATGTGCTTATTTAGAGCACTATTCAATTGGCCAAATCGAATGAGGGTCATAGGGCCTCATTCTATTAGCGGCCGCAGCCGTTGCGGGGCCGCAAGGACCGGCCGCAAGCTATTCTGCTATTCTATTCCCTTACGGCCGGGGGTTCCGGCAGGCTTGCGGCCGGTGCCTTGCTATCTCTTGCGGCCGCTCGAGCCGGAGGAAAGCCTTTGATCTAAAACGTCCGCAAGAGATTTGCAATTCAATTGCTCCGGGAAACCTCTCTGCAAGGCTAAAAGCGAGCCGCAGCTTACTTGCAGGAAAGAGGTCTCGCTAGCACCAATTAAGCACATAAAATAGCTCAAATAAAGCCATCCTGCACTTTGAGAAGACTATAAAGGGATTTTAGGTGTTAGAAAAAATAGCACATAATTATCCTGTACTCAAATCCGTAAAATATTTTATTTTTAATATCCGTAAAATATCCATGTAAAAAGTCCAGAGTGCTTGGAGCACCTCAGACACACCCACGCCGCAGCCGGAAAATAAACAGTTAATTTGAACTCGGGTTTGGGCAGATGTGCAAGCTTAAGAGTGGGTTTCTTTTAATCCTCATGTCCCCCAATATGATCCCTAGCATTTACAGAGCTGTACAGTGCAGGCTTGAATTTATTTTTGCGTTTTTATATTTAACAGCTTACGGCCGGTTCCAAGATATGCGGCCGGCCGTAAGATGAGATCCTTGCGGGGCCGTATAATAAAATCGCGAGTTAACTGAACCCCCGCAAGGAATCGCAGCCTTACGGCCGATTTACGGCCGATAATAGAATGAGGCCCATAGTATTTAAGGTTGAAAAAAGACTTTCAGTCCATCAAGTTCAACCTTTTAAGATCTCTTCTGATCTGCAATATGCGGACTAACTATTAATTAATTAGTTGTATATAAAAAAAATATCAATTCCCTCCTGATCCCAGACACCGGCGACCGGACTTCTCCCTGGATCAATACTGCCTCTCTAATTATCCATGATAACCCTGAATTCCCTTTTTAATTAGAAATAAATCCAGTCCCCTTTTAAAATTATCTATCGAGTCAGCTGTCACCACCTCCTCTGGTAGAGAATTCCACAGATTAACCACCCTTACTGTGAAGAACCCTTTTCTTTCTTTAAGGTGGAATCTTTTTACTTCTAACCTCAAGGGATGTCCTGTTGTCAGTTGAAAACCTCTTGGCACGAAAAGCTCCCTTGACAAATCTTTATACTGACCCTGGATGTATTTATATAAGGTAATCATATCTCCTCTTAGATGCCTTTTTTCTAGAGAAAATAAGTTTAATTTGGTTAGTCTTTCTTCATAACATAGCCCCTCCATTCCCTTTATTGGTTTTGTTGCCCTCCTCTGTACCTTTTCCAGCTCTAAAATGTCCTTTTTATGAAGTGGTGCCCAAAATTGTACTCCATATTCCAAATGAGGGCGTACTAGAGATTTGTATAGTGGCAGAATTATATTTGCTTCCCTGGCTTCTATACCCTTCTTAATACATGCTAATATTTTATTTGCCTTTGCAGCTGCTGATTGGCTTTGAGCACTGTTACCTAGGTGGTTGTCCACAAGCACTCCCAAATCCCTTTCAATATCCGATACACCTAGATTTGCTCCATTAAGATTATAAATTGCATGGCTATTTTTCCTTCCCAGATGCATAATTTGACATTTATTCGTATTAAATCTCATCTGCCATTTAGATGCCCATTACTCAATTTTATGTAAATCCCTTTGGAGGGAAAGCACATCATTATCGGATTTAATTACCTTGCACAACTTCGTGTCATCAGCAAAAATGGAGACACCACACTCCAATCCTACCTCTAAGTCATTAATAAATATGTTAAAAAGGAGAGGACCTAATACTGAACCCTGAGGAACCCCACTTACCACATTAGTCCAATCGGAGTATGTTCCATTTACAACAACCCTTTGCTTCCTGTCTTTTAGCCAGCTCTCAATCCATGAGCAGATATTTACTGCAACTCCTGTATCTCTTAGTTTGCACAATAGTCTCCCATGTGGCACTGTATCAAAAGCCTTTGCAAAATCCAACAAGCCTACGTCCACTGAGTTGCTTTGATCCAGGTTCCTACTAACCTCCTCATAGAAACTAATTAGATTTGTTTGACATGACCTATCCCTCATAAATCCATGTTGACTCCTACTTATAATCCTGTTCAAAAAGACATATTCTTGTATATTATCCCTTATTAACCCTTCTAAAAGCTTCCCCACTACAGAAGTGAGGCTCACTGGTCTATATTTCCCCGGATTTGCTCTTGCTCCCTTTTTAAATATAGGTATCACATCAGCTTTTCTCCAGTCATCTGGTAGAGACCCTGTGTTGAGTGAATCTTGAAAAATGAAATATAATGTTTTGGCTATTACAGAACCCAGTTCCCTTAGTACCCTTGGATGTATTCCATCAGGACCCGGGCTTTATTAACATTTATTTTTTCCGACCTCTTTTGGATTACTTCCTGTGTTAACCAATTATTTGGCAAAGGTAGTGTAGCCCCATTATGTTGCCGTGTCCCAACCACTGGTACCTCCCTTGTGTATACCGAAGAAAAGAACCTATTTAGCTCATCTGCCTTTTCTTGGTCACTATCAGACGGCCTGTGTCACATTGTAATGTTCCTATAGCTTCCTTCCTCGCCTTCTTCCCATTAATATACTTAAAAAATATTTTAGGGTTAGTCTTACTCTCTTTTGCAATTAATTTTTCATTTTCTATTTTAGCCAGTCTAATCGCCCTTTTGCAAGCCTTGTTGATTTCCTTGTATTCCTGTAAAGCAGTCTCTGTCCCCTCTTGTTTGTATAATTTAAATGCCTGTTTTTTACTCCGTATCTTGATCTTTAAATCATTGTTAAGCCACATTGGATGGGATTTACTCCTTTTACTTTTATTTCCACACGTAATATGCTGATGTGTATGTATATTTAGTAAGGATTTAAATGTTGTCCACTTGTGGTCAGTGTTTTTACCTGCCAGTTCTCTGTCCCAGTCTATACTTTGTATCACTGCCCTTAGACCGTTAAAATCTGCCCTTTTAAAATTAAGCGTTTTTGTTGGCCCCTAAAATTTAGTTTTTTTAATTCAATCTCAAACGAGACTGTGTTGTGATCACTGTTTCCCAAAGGTTGCCCTATTCCAACATTAGATACTATATCAATATTATTTTTGATGAGTAAATCTAAGATAGCTTCATTTCTAGTATGCTCTTGTACAACCTGGGCCAGATAATGATCCCTGAGTATACTCAAAAACCTGCTCCCCTTAGATGAACTGCTGGTCTAATTTATCCACGTTGGACTTACGGTCCTCAAATTTAATGTGGCTGTATGTCTGCAAAATGGCTAGGTGGCATATACAAATGCCAGTGCTCTCATTAGTGCTGGTGGAAAGCTAATTACTTTATAACGACATGCCCTGTTTAGACAGAAGCTTGAAGAATAAGGCTTAGTAAAGTTGTAGTTGTTTATTTTATCAAAAACATCATATAGAAATAATTTGACCAGATGGTTTTTTTTTAAGTGAATCTAAGCAAATGTATTAACAAATGCAATATAATTTCTTAAATCAATATCTATCAGAATGTTTTACCTTGTAAAAGTATATAGTAATAGTAATTTGTAGTTAGACATACAAATAAAATGTGTTTTAAATAATGCACAGTATATTTTAAATAAATTAATATCCAGTTGTTTCCGTGTCATTAATTCAAATTAGTAAACTCTCCCTGGTGATTTGTTCATAATTTATTTTCATAATCCAAAACTTGAAAGGCACTTTAAGGAATTCAGGTTTCAAAGTCGGATTTCCGTCTCCAGTGCATTTGGGATTTTTGGTAACATTTCGCCATTTCAAAGTCACATTGCAAATATTTTATTGCTTTATAATTCAAAAAGTTTCTTTCTTTTAATATGTGACATCCACATCCTTCTATTTAAAGGGCAGACTGTATCTTATTATCAGTTATTTCTCATTTTACTGTTTTGTAGCCAGGCAAATTAGCATAATTTTGAAACTGAAATATGTCTTAAATGTTTTGTTTTTGATAATACAATTTCAAAGTGTTATTACATTCATTTCATCCATGTTAAATGGAAATAATATTAATAAAGCAAAAAATGTTTTATTTAAAAATACTGAATGGATAGTAACTTTTAATTAGCTCATAATATCTAAATTTTAACATTTAATTTATGTTCATGCAAAATTTTGTTTATAATATTTTTTTGGGGGAAAAATCCACTTACATTATAAAATTCCCTTTGCTACATGAGAAAATGAGTAAATATTTCTAATTATTTATAGGCAATTAATAACTGCAAAACTATAATTCTAAAAAGCAATGTAAGTCCATGATACAGCATGGAGCAGACAGGAAGTCCAAAAACAGCAGAATATGTTGGTGCATTACAAATAAAGGATAATAAAAAAGCAAAACTATCAAAGGGCCTGAAACTGAAGAGTAGTTGTGTGGTCTAATGGTTCGGGTAGGCTGAGAGCAGGAGAGCACATCCATAAGGCAAGCTAATGTTGGGGAACTTTATATTAGAAGTAATGGGAGTGTCAAAGTCTAGGTCAACACCAGAAATATCCAGGAACATTGAGTTGTAGCACTGAGCAAAACAACTTAGCAAAATAACTCTGCACCGAGGGTAGTTCTAGCAGCCTTGAATAGCTCCAGCAGGATGCTTGAGATGTGAAAATCAGTTCCCAATAAGCAGCTCAGAAGTCTCAGAAAAGTGCTAAGGGGAATAGCACTGGGGGAATAGCACTACTGCACAGTATATTCAGGTACCAGAGGCTCACTCGGCAGTTCCTTGAACCCATAGGTTTCATCTCCACTAGACTCATCTATCATAGTTGAAGCTCAGTGTCTGCAGTACCTCTCTGTCAGTCACTCCACTGGTTTCCCGTAGCCTCACAATTTTTTTTTAAATGAACCGAACATATAAAGCATTCAACAACCATATACCCCCTTACATCTCTGTTCTTGTCTCAAACCACTCCCCCAGTCGCCCTCTTCGTTCTGCTAATGACCTCTTTCCTTCTCTCTTATCACCTCCTCTCACTTCCGCCTTCAGGACTTTTTTCATGCTGCCCCTATTCTCTGGAACTACATGCCTCACTCCACTAGACTATCCTCCTGCCTCAAAACCATCACAAACTCACTAAAACCTCACCTGTATCACCTTAAGCCTAAATATGCCCAATGCATCTATTGCCCCCTTGTATCACATCCAAACCCTTTAGATTGTAAGTTTTCAATCTTGTAAGGTGCTTTGGAAAAGCACTCTGCACATTTGATTTTAAGCTCAAAGACAGGGCCCGCCATTCTTTTGCAATGTGTTAATATTGTTTTCCACTTGTACTTAACGCCTATATATCTCTACAGAATATGTTGATGCATAACAAATAAAGAATAATAATAATAAATAATGAAAGGCATGAACATTGGTGGCAGGCTCCAAGGAGTTGCCTTCAGGAACATAACCTTCCCATCTGATAAGATATTGCAGCTAGCAGCCCTTCCTCCTAGAATTCATTATACAAGCTACTGTATAAAAATGGGTGTCATCAACTGAAATGGGAGGAGGAATTGGCTGCTGTCTCATAGAAGAACAGTTTTTGAAAGTTATTTTAAATAGGGACAAATGGAATACTGGATGCATCTTCATATTGGGAGAAGCAACATCCTGTAGGCCACCTCTCTAATTTTGGCTTGAATAGGAAAAATGTTTCTAGTTGCTAACATCTTGGAGGGACAGTTTAGTTTTAGTTCGTGAGAGGACAAACAGATATGCAGCCTGGTGAAATTCCAAGCCTATATTGGCACCGGTACACCCACAAAGCCTGCAGGCTTGAAAATCGCCGTACATTCAACCAATTCCGCGACCAGAGACATAAACCCATAAACTATTCTTTCGCACGTTGCAGGTGTGGACGTGAATATGATCAATTAATCAAATCTGTTGTTACGGGTTTAGACAGAGCCAATGGCAAACGAGATCATCATCATTATGTCACTGAAAAATGGAAGTTAGATTTCAAAGCCTTTCGGGTTTAAATTTACAAGTTACAGTGGGGTAAAAAAGGTATTTGATCCCCGGCTGATTTTGAACGTTTGTCCGCTGACAAAGACATGATCAGTCTATAATTTTAATGGTAGGTGTATTTTAACAGTGAGAGACAGAATAACAACACAAAAAACAAGAAAAATGCAAGTTATAAATTGATTTGCAGGTCAGTGAGGGTAATAAGTATTTAACCCCTTCAACTTAGTACTTGGTGGAAAAACCCTTGTTGGCAATCACAGAGGTCAGATGTTTCTTGTAGTTGGTCACCAGGCTTGCACACATCTCTGGAGGGATTTTGTCCCACTCCTCTTTGTAGATCCTCTCCAAGTCCAATTAAGGTTTTGAGGCTGATGTTTGGCAACTCAAACCTTCAGCTCCCTCCACAGATTTTCTATGGGATTAAGGTCTGGAGACTGGCTAGGCCACTCCATGACCTTAATGTGCTTCTTCTTGAGCCACTCCTTTGTTGCCTTGGCTGTGTGTTTTGGGTCATTGTCATGCTGGAATACCCATCCACGACCCATTTCCAATGCCCTGGCTGAGGGAAGAAGGTTTTCACCCAAGATTTGACGGTACATGGCCCCGTCTATCGTCCCTTTGATGCAGTTGTACTGTCCCCTTAGCAGAAAAATACCCCCAATGCATAATGTTTCCACCGCCATGTTTTACAGTGGGGATGGTATTCTTGGGGTTATAGGCAGCATTCCTCCTCCTTGAAACATGGCGAGATTAGGCCAAAGAGCTTGATTTTGTTCTCACCTGACCACAACACTTACACCCAGTTCTCCTCTGAATCAAGTCAGGTGTTCATTGGCAGACTTCAGATGGGCCTGTGTATGTGCTTTCTTGAGCAGGAGAACCTTGCGGGCGCTGCAGGAATTCAGTCCTTCAGGGCGTAGTGTGTTACCGATTTTGTTCTTGGTGACTATGGTCCCAGCTGCCTTGAAATCATTAAAAGATCCTCCTGTGTAGTTCTGGGCTGATTCCTCACCGTACTCATGATCATTGCAACTCCACAAGGTGAGATCTTGCATGGAGCATCAGACCGAGGGAGACTGGCAGTTATTTTGTGTTTCTTCCATTTGCGAATAATCGCACCAACTGTTGTCACCTTCTTACCAAGCTGCTTGGCGACGGTCTTGTAGCCCATTCCAGTCTTGTGTAGGTCTACAATCTTGTCCCTGACATTCTTGGACAGCTCTTTGGTCTTGGCCATGGTGGAGAGTTTGGAATCTAATTGATTGATTACTTTTGTGGACAGGTGTCTTTTATACAGGTACCAAGCTGCGATTAGGCTCACTCCCTTTAAGAGAGTGCTCCTAATCTCAGCTCTTGCCTGTAAAAAAGACACCTGGGAGCCAGAAATCTTGCTGATTGGTAGGGGATCAAATACTTATTTCCCTCAGTGACCTGCAAATCAATTTATAACATTTTTGACATGTGTTTTTTTTTTGGGGGGGGGGGGGGGGTTGTTATTCTGTCTCTCACTGTTAAAATACACCTACCATTAAAATTATAGACTGATCATTTATTTGTCAGTGGACAGATGTTCAAAATCAACAGGGTATCAAATACTTTTTCCCTCTGTACAATCGGACCCGCATTCCAGAAATAATGAAAAATTAATAAATCAGTAAATAAGATATTCTAGTCCATTATATGTATTAACACATTGATTGCCGAGATCAATATAACACGGAAATTAAACATAAAAAAAAGTATTTTAAATTGCAGATTTGCGGGCTTGAGAATGTTGTGCTATTATTTCTAATACGTAACATCACTTTCCCTATAATTTTAAGTACAGTAGTGTGTTGATATTTTCATTCACAGTGCTATGAATAGTACTTTATCCCCCTTGCGGGTCCTCTCTTGTACCCATAGGCTTTTTGGCTCCATTTACGGGTTACGGGTTTGAATGCCAGTGGATTTGTAGCAATTTAATAGCGATTTGCGAACGTAACAGTTACGGGCTTGACAGAGCAAAGGCTTTGAGGCAACAGAGTTCAGATTTCAACAGCCCGTAGGGTTTTTCCGCATGTAACCCCCAGGTTGTTTGCGGGTAGCTTTACAAGGACAATTTAATAGCCGTAAATCTGGCTACTGTTTTACCCGTTGGGGAAGTGTAATGCGGCTGATCGTCTCCAATCTCTGATTGTCTCCTCTGTGATGTTCTTTAGGATTTCAAGCTGGTACACAATTAGTATCTTACTGTGGTTTGGATTTTTGGTGACCAAAATGTATTTAAGTATTGTTTGCAAGTTCTGTTTTATGAAAGATAAGTTATCATTTAACCATAAATACATATAAGTATTCATTACAGACCTTGAACATTCATTTGTCATGCTACCACAATGTGTCTTGTTTACAACACACTCTGACAAGTTTATGAAAGAAAACGTGTGACTGCAGTGTGTCTTCAGCTGTAAATATTATTTATTGAACCTCATATAAAGTCAAGATACAAAGTTCAATACAATTATTATTGAATAAAGGAGAATGGGTGAAATTAAAGACTGTTTCAGACCTAAATACATGGCCATTTCTGTCAACATGGACCTAGAAAGATAGCTTACATTTTAGTAGCATGTAAGTTAATATATCTCTATATACTGGTAGAAAAATATGCAAAAGCTTTAAGCTCTCACAGTTTTAAGGTGGCAATAGAAAATGCATTATATATAAATCAGACTGTAAGATGATATGGACAAGGGTAATGCAAGTGGGCTATATCCACCAATGGGCTTACTTTAGATTTATTTTTCTTGTATATTGTTGTCTCCATCTGTCATCTTGTTTATTTATCAGTAATGGGATATTAGTAATTTTTAGATTTTTAGACATTTATTTTGAGAAAAATATAAATTTGACTGATTTGTTTTCTAAATAAAGTATATTTCATGGCACTAATGTCTTCATCTGACTAATCAAAGAGAATATACTTAAATTGCACCAAGTTATGTCCTTATTTATCCCACTCTATGTCCCCTTCTGGATTGCTACCGTGTCGTGTTACAGGGGTGTGTGTACCTCACTGAAGCTGTGAGCTATACCATGTAGGGTCACCCAAGATGGGCAGGTCATAGAGGTCAGACAAATTGAGGTCCACTGGAGGAAAAACGGACTTTCGCACTCCAGTATCTTAGCCAAGATACACAACCAGACACAAATGTGCATATGTGTGTATGGTCACCGAGAGTTGAACACGACTGAAGGACTGAGCAACAACATCCCAATAACAAGTTTAAACAAAGAATAATTTCAGAACAGATTTCTAAAAAAAAAAAAAGTATTTCTTACCACAATAGATTAAATCATAATTTGGATCTAATTTATATTTGTGAGGGATGTGATGCATTTTTTTAGACTCCCTTTGTCATTCTATTTCACTCTCTCTATACACATAACAGTAATGAAAGTCATAATTTACTCACAGACTGTCTCTTACTCTCACAATCTCTCTCATTGTATCCATGGGGTCTCCTTGTGCTCCCAAACAAATTAAGACTGATTGAGCTGCCTCAGGAAATTAGAGATACTAGCATTTTTCGTGCCTGTGATGAAATATATTAATAAATAAAAATAAGTAAACATTTATTAATTTAAATAAAATAGCAAGCATTATCATTAAAAATGTACATTATTATACTTTATGTGAGGGTGAGGGAGACATCATTGAAGGATTAACAGTAAAACAATATTAAAAAAAAAAATGTTTTGTTTTTGGTTAGTGTTGGGAAGCACTGCCCCTTTTCTCTAAATGGATCAGCTATCCCTGCTCTTTAAAGGGCCACTACATTTAGCACAATTTGGACCACATTATAGTAAAGATGGCCTGGACGCTGGTTGAAATACTTTTTGCATTTTTGAAATACGTGCATTTTTCACTGAGATATGAAATCAAATAAAATCTGTGTTTACATGTATCACTGACTGCCCCCAGCCAGAAATGCAGCTACAGCTCCCTGTAGTGATCAAAAGAAAAAAAGTGGTTAACCCTTACCAAATCCATCTGTGCAGCATTGAGCATGGAGTGCTGCAATTATATAAAAAGGTTATTTATGGGTTAACTGATCATTGCATTCCTGAGTGCAGGAAAATACTGCAATCAATTACTTTCTTCACCACACGACTCAGCTGTTATAGTGAGATAAGTGGCCCCTTAATATAAAAGAAACTTGAGTAGCACATAGAAAAACAATGCAATTTTACAACACTAACTTGCAACTAACAACATTAACCGCCTTATTAAATTGCGATTCGGTAAATTTAAAAGGGCTCTATATAAGCACGTAGCATATTTTATTTACAGAAGTTTTTAGTTAGTGAAGACCTTGCTTTTCGATAGAAGTTCACTAACTAAAAACTTCTGTAAAAATATATGCTCTGTGCTTAAATAGAGCCCTATTCAATTTACCGAATCGCAATTTAATAAGGCTGTAAGCATCTAAAGTACCGCTTCACACAAATATACCAACGCTTTGCCCTCGCGCACGCAGCCTATTTCTAATGTACAGTTGGCACATTCATACACTATCTCCTCAGGCCAGCAACAGTCCCACTGGACATTATATGCTGCAGGGCAATAAAAAGAGATTGGTACCTCTTCAGTCTATTGATTGTTTCATATATTCATTATAAAAAGGTAAACTATATTATTTTAATTTTCAATTAATTCATTAATTAGTATTTAAAAAAATGTAGAGAGGAGCCAAAGGACACGCGAGGATAAGCTTGCAATGAACGCCGAAGGTCCTTAGAGTACAAAAAGCTTAACACTGTGTGCCAAACAGCATTGCCATGGCTTCAAATTTTACTGACCATCATTTTTTGACGGGCAAGTCGCTAGTATATAAATAATTTTTGTATAACGTTTTTATAATATACTAGCGACTTGCCCGTCAAAAATGACGGCAATAGAAAGTGAAGCCTGGCAATGCTGTTTGCCACACAATGGGAGCCTCTCCCCTTCTACTTTACTGGCCTTGCGAAGAGCGCCTTTGGCGCTCATCACAGGCCTTGCAATGAGCCCCTTGGGAGCTCATTGCGAGTCTCTCCCCCTGTCTACTTCCTCCCTCGTGTCTTATTTCCCCCCTCCTCTCCCTCCCTTGTTTCTCCTTCCGCCTTGTCTACCTCCCTTGTATCTCCTGCTTCCCTGTGTTTTTACCTCCCTCTCCCTCCTGTGTCTCTAAACCCCTCCCCTGTGTCCCTTTCCCTCCTGTGTCTCTTTCCCCCTTCTCCCTCCCATGCATCTCTTCCCCCCCTGTGTCTTCCCCCCCCTCCCTTGTGTCTGTTCCCCCCTGGCCTGTGTCTCTTTCCCCCTCCCCCTGTGTCTGTTCCCCCCTTCCTCGTGTCTCCATCTCCCTCCCTTGTGTATCTTCCCCCCTGCACTCTCTCCCCTGTGTCTCTTCCCCCTCCTCTCACTCCCCTGTGTCTCTCCCCCCTCCTCTTTCTGTGCCTCTTCCTCCCTTTCTCTCTCTTCCCCCTCTCCCTATGTGTCTCTTCCCCCCTCACCCTCTGTGTCTCTCCCCACTCTGTGTCTTCCACCCCTCTCCCTCTGTGCCTCTTCCCCTGCCTCTCTTTGTGTCTCTACCCCCTGTGTCTCCCCACCCCTTCCTCTGTGTCTCCCCCCTCTGTGCCTCTTTCCTCCTCTCTCTGTACCTCTTCACCCCATTTCCCTCTGTGTCTCTTCCCCCCTCACCCTCTGTATCTCTCCCCCTCTGTTTCTCTTCCCCCTCTCAATCTTCCCCCCTCTCCCTCTGTGCCTCTTCCCCCCTCTCCCTCTGTGCCTGTTCCCCGCTGGACTGTGTTTCTTTCCCCCTTCCCCTGTGTCTGTTCCCCCTTCCTCGTGTCTCTTCCCACCCATTTCCCTCCCATGTGTATCTTCGACCGGTTCTCCCTCCCCTGTGTTTTTTCTTCCTTCTCTCACTCCCGTGTGTCTTTTCACCCTCCTCTCACTCCCCTGTGTCTCTCCCCCCTCCTCTACCTCCCCTGTTTCTCTTCCCCCTCCTCTCCCTCCTCTGTGTCTCATTCCCACCTCTCCCTCCCATGTCTCTTTCCACCTCCCCTGTGTCTCTTTCACCCCATGTCTATTTCCCCCCTCCCTCTGTGTCTCTCCCCCCTGTGTCTCTCCCCCTCCCTCTGTGTCTCTTCCCCCCTCCCTCTGTGCCTCTTCCCCCTCTCTCTGTGTCTCTACCCCCCCACCCTCTGTGTCTCTCCCCCCTGTGTCTCTTCCCCCCTCTCCGTCTGTGTCTCTCCCCCTCTGTGTCTCTTCCCCCTCTCCCTCTGTGTCTCTTCCCCCTGTCCCTCTGTGTCTCTTCCCCCTGTCCCTCTGTGTCTCTTCCCCCTGTCCCTCTGTGTCTCTTCCCCACTCTCCCTCTGTGTCTTATTATCATTATTTTTTTTTTATTATTTTTTTATTAAGCACCACCATGGTCCCTGGTGCTAAGAACAAGGGATACAGGTCATATAGAGAATTTACTAGACAAACAGGACAAAACTATATACAGTGGACCCTTGGTACTCGTTGTTAATTGGTTCCAGTAGGCATGACAAGTGTCGAAAAGGATGAGTACCAATATCCTATAAGGAGTAATGTAAATTGATTTATACAAGGGCGATGAGTGCAAAGGTAAACAACAAGTGCCAAGGTATTTTTCCTCTGCCAAATGCGTCAAATACCAAATTAGTCGAGTTTTGAGGTAGACAAGTACCAAGAATATACAGTATATACTGGTATAAAAGGTTTTGAGGTTCTTGCTCTTGTAAGAGCTTAAAGTCTAAGCACATTACAGATATTAGAAGCAAAAAGGGAAAGCTTGCAAACTTGCACTATTATTCAATAAAGATTTTTCCTCAAGTAATTCTCTCTGGATTGCTGGCTACCATTGTGCCATGCTTTACTCTCTCAGTAGGTAACCAGACCTACAGAAAAAACCCACTGAGGTATTTTGAGTTCTCAGACGAGCACCTGTACTCTATTTGTTTACATATTCTCATCTTAGGGGAACCAGACGTGGACTCCTTGCTCACTGTGCCTTAGGGAGTACAGCTGCACCTCACTGATGAGGCCCACAGAGGAAGAAACAAACATCTGGGGTTTGCTGTTTCTCCTGTTCAGATTAAATTGCCTGGTATTTCGGGACCGGATCACTCTTCTGAGTGAGACCAGACTGATATACTACAGGACATTTCTCCCTGTGAAGGGCACAAGTGAGATAAAAGAGGCTGCTCTCTGAGTAGGTAACCAGACCTATAGAGCAAACCCACTGAGGTATTTTTTGTTCTCAGATGAGCACCTCTACTCTTTTTGCTTAGATTTTCTCACCTTATGGGTGTCAAGGGGAACCAGACGTGGACTCCTTGCTCACTGTGCTTTAGGGACTACAGCTGCACCTCACTGATGAGGCCCATATAGGCCGAAACGTGTCTATGGTTTGCTGTTTCTCCTGTTCAGAGAGAATTGCCTGTTATTTCGGGACTGGATCACTCTTCTGAGTGAGACCAGACACAAGTGAGCTAAAAGAGGTTGCTCTCTGAGTAGAAACCAGACCTATAGAAAAAACCCACTGAGGTATTTTTCGTTCTCAGATGAGCACCTCTACTCTTTTTTTTTTATTTTCCCACCTTATGGGTGATAGGGGGAACTAGATGTGGACTCCTTGCTCACTGTGCCTTAGGGAGTACAGCTGCACCTCACTGATGAGGCCCATAGAGGCCGAAACATGTCTAGGGTTTGCTGTTTCTCCTGTTCAAGGAGAATTGCCTGGTATTTCGGGGCTGGATCACTCTTCTGAGTGAGACCAGATTAATATACTAGAGGGTATTTCTCCCTGTGAAGGGCACAAGTGAGCTAAAAGAGGTTGCTCTCTGAGTAGGTAACCAGACCTATAGAACAAACCCACTGAGGTATTTTTCGTTCTCAGAAGAGCACCTTCTACTCTTCTATGCTTAAGGTAGAAATAAAATAGATGAGCAGGGAATGAGAAAATGTTTTATAACATGGCCACTGAGAAATTATTTCCTAGTTTAAATCCAATGAAAGATACACCAAAGTCTGACAGAACATTTGGGATAGAAATATTTTTTATGGAATCTTTATAAACCTTTGTCCAACCTTAGTCAATATTTTTAAGACTGCCTCTGTGCAATATCTGTAATACATCTGTAATTTAATGGGCTAAGATCCAGGAACTGGAAAAGAGGTCTGTGAAATACTACCCCTTCCAGACAGCAGGATGATAGTCTTGAACTGCAGCCCATAGCCCAAGTACAAGTCCCCATCCAAATCCAAACAAATGTTGGCCCAAGTGGTCACTGCATAAGTCTCAGTGTATGTCTTCCTCCTAGAGGGGGTAGTAGGTTGGCCCACTCTGTGGGTGGTTGCCCACCTTTCAGGAAAATGTCCCCAGTCTCTTACCCAAATTTCTGTAGGGTCTTGGGAACATAATCCAGGTCCTTCCAGGGGGTATCTGTCTAGCACCCACTTCCCATCCACCCTCCCCCCTTTGCTTCACAACAATCCCAATCCTCAGGGTCCCAGGTAGCAACACACCCCAACCCCATCTCCATTCCTTTCAATAACCCACCCAAGTTGCAGGTATCAATATTGGGGACACATCCAAGGTCTAAGTAACTAGGATCTCATCCAAGGGCATAATGCTACCCCCTTGGCCACAGGTAGTGGCTCTGGGGTATACCTTCTAGGGAGTAGCTCAGGCAGGAGTAAAAAGCAATTACCCGTCGTCACAATCTCCTTAGGGTCGGTTGTGAAGGCACGGTTGGGGAAAAATAGAAAAGGACTCAGGATTACGGTCTCTGGATGGAGACCCTTTCCTGGCTGAGGCTCACCCAGGGTAGCAGACTGCACTGGGGTCGGTAGCTCCTTAGCGTGAGATCCTCGTGGGCTGGCAAGGTTGGGATCACTTCTGGATCTAGGGTATGTAGTGTCAGGTCCTCAATGGAAGAGCTAGTGAATGAGGCCCCCAGGGCAAAATAAATTGGGGTTCCCTTTTTAACCTCTCTGTGCAAAAAGGCACTGCCAAAAGAGTGCTCCAATCATTGAACAATTGCACTCATTCACATGCATGCAAGGTAATGCTTCCAATCCTGAAAGCTCGGCTCAAATAATATAAGGACCAATAACTACCAGGTTTCACAGAGTCAGATGCACAAGAGATCAAATCCCCATCAGCCATGCTGGCAGCTGTGCAGGGCTTGAAGTGGAGACAGTGCCCTCACCTGAACTCCCACACTTATCTGAATTGACCTGATCCATGCTGGGGAAGAGCCTCAGTGTCTCAGGGGATGCACCCATTCCTGATAGCCTCATGCCCTGATATGGCATCACACTCTCCATGACTGTCAGCCTTGGCATTCAGAGGTTCAGGACAGGTAAAAGTCCATGGATAGTCGGGCAGACTCTCAGGGCTTGCACCCTCTGCTGCCAACTGTTCAGTCTCCAGCTCCTTGCCCTTGGATAGCAGCTGGAACTTCTCTGGTTGCTGGCCATCTCCCAGTGGCTGGTGCTGCTTACATCTACCAGTACATTGTGAGTTCGCAGCAGTCTCTCTGATCTTGCCTGTTCTGTAGCAGTCAGATCTTTAGGTACCTTCTGGTTTCTTCTTCCAACTTATAGGGGTTTAGCCAACAGTCTATTTCCTCTGGCAGTGCATTCTCTGCTAGCTCAGCTGGGGAAGCATGGGGTAGCTCCAAGTACTTGAGCCAGATACCACCTGGGCCCACCTCTTCAAGGAGTTCCTCATACTGTTTTTCCAACTCCATTTCTTTATGAACCAATAGTTTGAGTAACCTTTCTTCTTTTGTCCCTGGGTCTATTTCCATGTTGTTTTGTCGTCATGCCAATAGGATTTCCCAGCACTCTGCAGTTCCAAGGCCACTCTTTGGATCACCCTGCAGCCCATCAGGAAGCCCAAGCGTGCAGAAGGAGGGCCATTGTGATGCAGGAGTTGGAAGAATTAGGTCCACATACTGATGTTCCAAGTCGAGTTCCAACCACACCAGGTTCTCAAGCCATTCTGCTAGCTTCTCACCTGGCTAGAGCCCAAGGGAAGCCATCCGCTGATTTAGAAGAGCTGTCCACCTATCTGCTTCTATGGCAATCCATTGCCTTCGCCGCTCCAGAATACTGGTGATCAGGCTCCTTTTCTCTCTGACCACCTCTGCTCTGCAGGACTCCATGTGGTCCATAATCCCATCTATCCAGTGCTGGTCTTCCTTGACCTGGTTAGGCAAAATCACAGATCAGTTTCTGCATCCCAGCCAACCTGCCGAAACTACTGGACTTCACAACTGCACCATATCCCATCCGTTCTGCCAGTTCTTGCACCGGCCAACCAGTTCTGATGAGCCAAGGGCCACTTTCTACTGACTACAGGTTAACTACCCACAAGGACCGTTGGGTTCTTGGAAATCTCGGGACCAGCAACAGGGCTACCTTCTATTACACATCCTGTCTAGAACATCAGATATGTACTTAGCTTATCTGGCAAACAATGGGATAATGCAGATTACAATACAATGGAGTGGCTGGAGCCAACCCGTCTGTCCTTTAATGGGCTAAGATCCAGGAACTGGAAAAGGGGTCTGTTTTATAAAGGGTTCTCTAAGGATTAATTGCATAGGGCCTCATAAGAAAAATAAGTTATTTAACTTTTATTGTGCATTTAATTAATTAATTAATTACTTTTTCAATCATGCTTTCAGATCTCTCCACCCTGAATGATGTATTGTCTCTGTAGTGGGAGCCGCCCAGCGGGCAAGTCCAAATTGAAAAGCTTTTGAGACCACTCTATAAATCACACATTAGTAGAAAGGCATAGTGTAACAGAAGTTGCTAACAATGTACACAAATACACCTATTGGACTCCTTATATTTGGATGGTGCTTTGGAAAAAAGCACCAAGTACCCAAGATATTAAACTCAAAGACAGGGCCCTTCATTTTGCCATGTGTTTATATTGTATTTTCTTATGCTCAACCCTTGTACAGCGCTACAGAATATGTTGGCGCGTTACAAATAAAGGATAATAATAATAATGCAATGTCCTGTATAAGTGATTTTAAAGCATTCCCCTCTGGGAAGCTCCACAGACAATACAGCATTCAGTGGGAGAGATAATGAGCCTGCCTGTGACATGATTAAAAATAGTAATTAATTGTTTAAATGCACAGCAAAAACAGGCCCTAGATAACCTTTCTTTAGAGAGCACTTATAGAACACTATAAGGACCCTTTAAAGTAGGGATCCATTCTTTACCTGAGTGACTAATAAGCTTGCACAATGGCGGTGCATAGCAAGCATATTATTAAATGTGTTATCTAAATTTCATGGATTATTACATTTCTGCAATCCTTCAGCAAAAAGCATAATTTATATATGCAGCACATTTATTTTATTTTTATTAATATCTAAAAAAAAATCTTATCATTATGTTGATGCCCCCAGGGGTGTATACACAGGCACCTGATCCCTCCAGTCAGCATGGGGTATTTGGGGACCAATTTTAACTCATTATCCACCTGCTGTGTCTTCCTCATCCAATAGGAGATCACTTATGTCAGGCTCGAAGTCACTGCTGGGATGTGACCCGCCTGCCTGCTTCCGGTGTCTGCAGTATCTTCTCTCTGCTGTGCTGCCCCGGCCTCTCACCAGAGATCAGCAGACAGAGCTGTTATGTGTGAGAGGTAAGTAAGTGGGTAAGTTAGTGCGTGAGATTGGGTTCTGCGGTTAGTATCTGACTGTGGTTTGGAATTTTGGTGACCATAAGTATTGTTTGCAATTTCTGTTATGAAACAATAAATTCTCTTTTTCTTTCTCATCAGTTAACCATAAATACATTTAAGAAAGTGTTCCAGACTTTCAAACACTCCTGTCATGCTATCAAATATGTCTTGCTTATAACACCCTCTGATAGGTTCAAGAAAATGTGTGCCTACAGTGTGCCTTTATCTGTAAATATTATTTATAAGACCTGATATAAAATCAAGATATAGAAGTCAATACAATTATTGAATAAAGGAGAATGGATGAAATTAGAGATTTGCAGCCTTATTAAATTGTGATTCGTCCAATTGAATAGGGCTCTATATAAGCACACAGAGGTTTTTAGTTAGTGAACTTCTATCCAAAAGCAAGGTCTTAAGGCTGTTGATGTATGGTTTAATGCATAAACACATGGCAGAATATGCTAAAGTTTAAGCTCTGACTGTTTTGATTTGGGAATAGTGTTAAAAATGCATTATATATAAATCGAAATGGATATGGATAATACAAGTGAGCTACATTCACTGATATGTTTACTTTGCCTTTATTTTTCTTTTGTATACTGGTGGCTCTGCCTGCCATATTGTTTATTTATTAGCCATTTCTATTATTTTAGATGGCAGGCATTTATTTTTAGAAAAATATAACTGATTGATTTGTTTAAATAAAGTATATTCCATGGCACTAACAACTTCATTTGGCTAGTCGAAGAGAAAATCATTCAATCACACTAAGTAAGTTCTGATTAAAGCTACTCTTGGTCCCACTGACAATCTCAGTTTTAATTCTTTTCCTAAAAATCTTTTTTTTAACAGAATGGATTACATCATGACTTGCTTTCTGATTTATTTTTGAGGGTCATAATGCATTAAAAAAGAAACAACAGTTTGTGATATTTCAATGGCTCAAATGAATCTGCAAAATAAATATATATGTTTTTTGCAATAAGTAATGAGTACAGTACATGAAGGTTGTTTCCATTTTAGGCGTTTTTTTTTTTTTTGCTTTCTAGATATATTTTTCCCATTACTAAATATAGGTGCCCATTACTAAATATAGTTCTTCACAATACTAAAAACTGTGTATAAAATTCATACAATGTTCGTACCTCAACACTACTTCTTAAATATCTCAATGGTAAAATGCATATTTGAAATTCAAGGAAGTGCTACTGTTTATCTATATGCTAGCGAATTGCCCGTCAAAAAATGACGGCAATGAAATTGTAAGGTAGCTAAATTAGTAAATGAATATAGTGTACCTATTTTGAAGCATTGTGATGAAGAGCTGGCAATCTGTGTTGATGTTGCTGCAGCATTAGTGGTGTGGAGCTGCTGTATAAGCATGCTGAATGTGTGCAGTGTAACACTGTGCGTGCGCGAGACCAAACCGTTAGCGTAGTCGTGTACTTCCGCATTGGTGTAAAATGGCGAGTAATGTGTGGTATAGGTCTGTATCGGAATATCCGTAGGTGTTTTGTGGTGTTTTTCGAGTTTAGAGTGCTGTAGCCTCGTTTTCGTTTTGTTCGGCGGCCATTTTTTCTCTCGCTTAGATTTTTTTTTAGTCTCTAAACTGTTTTATTTCGAGTAAAATCGAGGTGTAAGTTGCATTTTTGAGGTCCTGGGTGCTCCCTCTTGGTGTAGGTAAGTTTTTTATGTATGTGCTGTGTGTATGTATTGTGTTTTAAATGTTTGTATGTCGGCGTGTTGCGTCCGATGTTTGCGAGGTCGTAATGTGTGCTAACGTGTTTCGTACGTTGTTTGCGTTCCTCGTAAAATTTTGCGAGTGTCGTAATTTGTGTGTCGTGTTTTTTGAGTAGCGACGTGAATTTTGCGAGTGTCGTAATTTGTGTGTCGTGTTTTTTGAGTAGCGACGTGAATTTTGCGAGGGTTTGAGGCCCTTGCCCAGTGACCTCGCCAGCAACTGAGTCCCTCGCTTTGCGAGGGGCCTCAGTTGCTGGCATGGAGCGCCTTCGGCGCTCCATGCCAGCAACTGAGGCCCTTGCCCAGTGACCTCGCCAGCAACTGAGGCCCTCGCTTCGCGAGGGGCCTCAGTTGCTGACATGGAGCGCCTTCGGCGCTCCATGCCAGCAACTGAGGCCCGTGCCCAGTGACCTCGCCAGCAACTGAGGCCCTCGCTTCGCGAGGGGCCTCAGTTGCTGGCATGGAGCGCCTTCGGCGCTCCATGCCAGCAACTGAGGCCCTTGCCCAGTGACCTCGCTACGCGAGGGCCGCGGCTCGCTGCGCGAGGGCCGCGGCTCGCTTTGCGAGCCACGGCCCTCGCTTCGCGAGGGCCGCGGGCTCGCTATGCGAGCCCGCAAGCGTGAGCAACGACTCGTACGCTCACAACTATATATGTGATATTCAAGGTTTCTTACTATTTTAGTTTCTTTCAATTACTGTCCATTCCTCCAAAAAGCCAGTAAGTATATTTGAAAAATATTAGTAGGGAAATTAAATTAACATTAAAATAAAATAAAAATAACAGGAACTTATTTGCAGTGATATGATTGTCTTGGATCCCAGTTTGTGTTATGCCAGGGGAAATAAGGGGAATGAGAAAGGATAACATTATGTACTTTATTTTATGTAAAATGTAAAAAGTACAAAAAGTACAGATTGCTTTTTGGTCATAAAAAAAGGAAAGTTGGTTGTTAGTTTTATTGGGTTGTAGTAGGAGATACTATTTTAAAGATCAACTGAAAAATATCTTTTTAGATGGGTGACAGAGGGCCTCATTAAATTATCCAAATTGTAGTTACTGGAGCCCGTAATAAAGCCTGCAAAGGTTACTGCTATTAAATTGGCGTCTTTTAGCAACCCGCAATCTATTTGCAGGTTACAGACTGAAAATCCTTGCGGTTGTCAAAATCATGACTGCGAAACAGCTAAGCCTTTAATCTTTCAAGCCCGTAAATGTTACAATCGCTAAAATCGCAAGTTGCTATTAAAATTGCTACAATTCCCAAAGGACGCAATTGCTTTCAAACCCGTAAATGGCACATAGGGGAGTTACAAGAGGGTTAGACACATGTTCGTAACACTATAAAAGTACATAAAAACTCAATACTGCACTTACAATATGGGGAAATGGATGAAAGACATTAGAATCAATTGCACAACAGTCTCAAGTTCGCAAATCTGCATTATTTTATTATTATTTTTGTTTTAATTTTGGTGTTTTATCAATCTCAGGAATCAAGGAGTTAATACATATCAGGCCACTCATACGGACTAGAACATTTTCTTCATTCATTTTTATAAATGTTTACATCAATGGATTGTGAGTCTGATTGCATATCGGACTTCCCAACGATAATTGATTGACGTTTAAACGCCATGTTTTACTTATTGGCAATAATTAATTTGTCTAACTTCCGTGTTTTACTGATGTCAAGATGACGGTCTCATTTACTATTGGCAATTTCTAATAGCCATATTAAGTTCCAGCTTCGTAAGTCCAACATGAGCCTCGCAGCGGCTGCAGGGTCGAAATTTGCCCTACTTACGTTGCTATTAAATTAGAATTGTTACGGGTTCAGATGGAGCGTTACGTCACTGAAAAAGGGGAGGGGAGGTTTCCAAGTCCTATATGCTTCAAGTACAGTTTGCGATCGGACCCACAGGAGGGAAATAATGAAATATTAATAAAGCAGTAAATATGATATTCTATTACATCAGAGTTACAGTATATGTCATAACACATTGATTGCCGGGATCGATATAACACAAAATATGAACATGAATTAGAGTATTTTTGGGGCCGATTTGCGGGCTTGAGAATGTTGTGCTATCAATTCTAAGACCTAACATCACTTTCCATTAAAATAAATGTACAACAGTGTGTTTTTATTTGCCTACAAAGTGCTAAGTATTGGACTTTACCCCCCCTTGCGGGTGCTCTCAAACACTCATAGGGCTTTGGGCTCCGTTTGCATGTTACGTGCTTGCTCGCAAGTGACAATTTAATAGCTGGATTGAACAAGTAGCGGTTACGGGCATGACAGTTCAAAGGATTTACATGCGCAAAGTTCAACGTATCTCAAATTGTAGCCGATTTTCGTCTGTCCTGCGTGTTAACACGCAAGTCCACTGCAAGCAACATTACGGGGCTAATTTAATAGCCGTAAAACATAAAGCCCCAATTTAATGAGGCTGTAAATCCGTAATTACGGCCTTGCTTAATTGATCATTATCATGCCCTGAAATGCTACTTACCGGTTCATGGTTTACGGTTTTGAGGCTTCGGCTGCCTGTACTTGCGGCCTTGTTCAATTTGATCAATCTGTAGCTACTGCAAATTTCAAGCCCACAGACTTACAGGCTCTATGAAGGCAGCTGCCGGCTTGGAATTTAATGAGACCAGGGTTCCTGTTCACGTGGCCCTGAAGAAGAAACATGTGCATTTTCTGTTGTTGTTGTTCAACCCTTCAATCATGTTCGACTCTTGGTGACCAAATGGACGCAGCACGCCAGGGACATCTGTGCTGTGCTTATCCATATGGTTTCCTTGGCAGAGATAATGGAGTGGGTTGCCAGTTGCTTCTGCAGTGGATTGGTCTGATCTATCTGCCATGACCTGTCCATCTTAAGTGACCCTACATCGTATAGCTTCATTGAGGTACACAAGCCCCTTCACCATGACAATATAGCGATCCAGAAGGGGATCACCTACTACAACCAATTTAATAATCAATAAAACTAAAATGATAAAAGACATCATGATTTTGCTACATGATAAGTATGGGAGTAATGGTTTACTAGAGGATCAATGTCTTAGATGTAATTAGTGGTCCTTTAAGATTAATTAGCATCCTGGTTTTAAGTTTGTTTTCAATATCCTACCTCAGCAGTCAATGAGCTTACATCAATAATCTGCTAACAAAAAACTAAATGAAAATATTGTGTGTAGCATGTAGTATTAAAATATTAAAATGTTTTGGATCTTAAAGGAGGGTTTCCATGAGCCCTAGAAAGAAAGTATCCCGAAAAAGTTTGAGAGACACTATCTAGAGGCATTTCTGTACACCATAGAAAACCACGATTGTTGACTATATGCATAATACATGGTGGAAGGAGGCTGTCCTTAAAAGGAGACCAAGCTTAAAAACAGAGCTCAAAAGATCAGTAATATTTGGAAACTTGAGTATAATGATGCTCACAACATTGTTGAACTTGATTTTACCCACAGGACTGAGGTGGAATACAAAATGGGCAGCCGTCAATTAATGTTACTAGGCAAAAAGTACTTTGGTCACCATCTGAGGTTAGTTGGGTAGCAGTCTATGAAAAGTTAGGTCACAGATTTAAGTCTTCAGACTCTATGAAACAATAAATGTCTTATAATAGATAGACCATTAGAAAATATCACACACTAACACCCACAGTGGTGCGAAAGAAGGATCCTTTTAGTCTTTAGCCAGTAAGACTAACTTGAATTTTTAAATGCTGCGGGAGGCCTGATCCCCAGCATAGGGGGTTTACTTTAGGTGCCAGCGATCAGGACCCTGCAGCAAGGGCTGATGTTGGAAGCCTACGGGTTAGACTAATTGATCCTGTTCACGGCCGCACATCCAACGTGCGTCAGACTGCGCTGCGGTTTTGAGTCTCCGGGCCATAGCTTGCAGCACTTTCCAATTTAATAGCCCCATAACATGGGGGAATTTCAAGCCCACAGCCGCTGCAGGCCTCACATTGGAGTTACTGGCCTCCAATTTAATGAGGCTGTGAATTACTAGTGAAGGTATCTAAAATAATCCATACACAAGGTCAGACTGAGCTCAGGTCTGATCCTTGTATAAAGGAGTGGATTATACATATTAGAAATAATCCATCTGCCTATCCATATAGAGGTATTATACATGTTAGCAAGAATCCATCTGCCTATCCATATAGAGGTATTCTACATGTTAGCAATAATCCATCTGCCTATCTATATAGTGGTATTCTACATGTTATCAAGAATCCACCTGCCTATCCATATAGAGGTATTCTACATGTTAGCAAGAATCCACCTGCCTATCCATATAGAGGTATTCTACATGTTAGCAAGGATCCATTTGCCTATGCATATAGAGTATTTGACACCTACCACCTTCCTAACAACATTCATCAAAGTATCATGAATGCCTCCAGAGACCAGCAGAGATATATATGTTTTCTAACCAAAAGCTATTTTCCCTGCCTAATTATTATTTGAATCAAACAATATTTAGAATATATATACTTTTTGTCATCATACAGTGGCTTTTTACTGTAAGTAGTATAGATAAATATTCTAAAGTTTATACGTTTTGGGGAGTTTTATCTCCTATTAGTCTATAAAAGTTTATATTCACAGAATTTTGCAACACTGAATACATACAGTAGACATATTCATTGCAAACATATTTAAGATGCAGTGCGTAGGTCTGAGTGAACCTGACCAAACTGCATTAACAATATTTTTTTCCATTGAAAATTATATGTGTTTATTTCTCAAATATCAATTTTT
Source organism: Discoglossus pictus (assembly GCA_027410445.1). Taxonomy (NCBI): domain Eukaryota; kingdom Metazoa; phylum Chordata; class Amphibia; order Anura; family Alytidae; genus Discoglossus; species Discoglossus pictus. The sequence continues at coordinate 447,236,718 of CM050164.1, read as the reverse complement.
CATTTATTCCTGTTATAGTTCTCTTTTTCAACCAGCCAGGGGTAAAATGAATAAACTGGTCATGCATTTATTCAGCTACCTTTGTCACTTTAATGGTTTTTAGCTTAAAGGTTGGAATTTCTTGACTGTTCTGGAGTAAAAGCATATTTTAGGCACCTTGTAAAAACATCAAAGGCTTCATTATATCTTTCAATCTTCACTATGCAACATAAGAAGTATGTGTTAAGTCATATCTAAATTGCTAGACGCCTGCTAAGTGTTGGTGCTAGTCTTGATTTTTTTAAGTCTAAATGCTCCTTGCTCTTTACTACTGTCTGCTCAGTATTTTAATTTAAAAGCCATGTGTAATTTAAAATGTGAAATTTATTAGGGGGCAGGTGGCCATAGACGTCCTCAGTTAACATGATTGTGCATTTATTTTCATAATAAAAGGGTAAAATAACTCTAATTGTTCTCCGCAGGCTTCCTAATCATAGAGAAAAGCTCGCCGGACAGACCACTGTGTTGATGAACAAATTTTTAATCAGCATATCCTAAATGAATAAACCATGCTGTTTTGTAAGTATTTGTTGAGTACCATTTTGAATAATTAAACATTTGTGCAGTGTATCAGACAATTTTACAAGATGTTATATTAATCTGCTCATGTATTCTCCTTGTATTCCCAAGCTAAATAATATGTTCTGCTTAGAAATTAATCAAAGCAAACTTTTTACTATATTAAATAGACAAAATAAACTTATTTTCCAAACTGTGTATAGAGGATAGTGGCCTTGATTTATAAATGCGGACGGCTCTGGTAAGGAGGTAGTCAAGCATCACAGTATTCAGCTAGGCGGGGGAACTACTGACCTTGCCCCCCCTGCTCTGGGGGCCCCATTGCTAACCTGGCTCCTTCTACCCCTGACCACCCTGGCCCTCCTGCCCCCTAACACCCGCCCCCCCCCCCCCCCCACCATGCATATTAAATACATCATAGAAAACAATGCATCCCATGTCCCTTTAAGCATTTGGAAAGATCATTTGAATAATCAGATTATTACCGTAGTGATACCTTTTTATTCGTCAAACATATCACATATAATAGTTGTGGTAACTTACGCATATTGGTCACACAATGTTAAAAGTTACGGGCTTGCGCATGCACAATGAGCTCATTGCGAGGCCCGCACGACTTTGCTGCAATCAGAGCCAAAGGTGCTCTTTGCAGGCACGAGGCCCACAAGACTGAAAAAGACTGGCAATGAGCACCAAAGGCGCTCATTGTCAGGCACACGATGAGCGCTTAGCATGCAACACTTTTAAAAAATACGAATTTAACAGCGGCCATTTTTTTCAACCCTGTAACTTGGAAGCCTTTCGAAAAACCACCCAAAAATGATAATTACTTAGAAAATTAACTTACAACCTCACAGACAACACAGGGGGACGTTTTTAGGAGATCTAAAATCGGCTAAGTGAAGAATAAAATGGCGGCCTTAGACCCCGTAATTGTTTGAAAAATGGCTCAGAACTAGGCTGAAGGCAGTAACACCTAGCCATTCATAACGAGACCCGCAGGACTTTGAAAAATAACCAACGGCGCTCAGCACGAGGCACACAAAACTGGATCAGGGCGAGAGAGGAGAAACACACAGAGGAAAGGGGGGAGAGGGGGGAGAAAGACACAGGGTGAGAGAGGGGGAAAAGAGACACAGGGGAGGGAAATAAGGGGAAGGGCAGCGAGAAGGGGGAGGGAGAGAGGGGGAAACAGACACATGGAAGGGAGAGGGGGGAAACAGACACAGGAGTCAGAGAGTGGGGAGAGGCTCATTGAAGGGCTCGCGATGATCGCCTGAGGCGCTCAGCGTGAGGCACCAAAGGGTCGGGTTGGATGATGTCTGAACTACTCATGGCAGGGCTCACGATGACAGCCGAAGGTGCTCATTGTGAGGCAGGAAAGTGGCGGGTTGGCAGAGTCCTGCGAATAGTGCCAAAGATGCTCACCGCAAGGCCCCCAAGTTATAGTTGGGAGAGCCTTACATTGTGCGGCAAGCAACATTGCCAGCCTTCAGATTTTATTGCCATAATTTTTGACGGGCAAGTCACTAGTTCATTAATAATGACAAGGTTTTGAGAGATAACCTCCCTTACTCACCACATTTTATAAATTTCTTACTGGTTTAAGTATATTTCCATCTTTAAAACCATCCGAATATGCATGCAACTATGTTTAGAGCAGGCTCATGCTAGTCCTTGAGGTCTGGGAATTGAGTGATATCTCTTGGCTTCAATGTTCCGATTTTTTTAATGTAATTTTATGTGTGGAATTTGAATTATATGAGTCTTATATTTGCAAACATAGATAAGTATTTTAATATATCACTGCAAGGTTTTAAAATGTCGGAGTGCCAACAAATCTTTAATTCCAATGAAAGAAAAAGCAAAACAAGGCAAATATGAGGTGCTTGCCGGGTGAAGGCAAATATTTTAATGTATGTTGAAGTTTTAGTGAGCCACTGCACCTCTGCTCTATAATATGGACATAGTGAATAATGTATGAGAAGTTTGTTTGGAATAATTGTAACTCACATTTCCAGAACCTCAACCATTCTCAACTTTTCGTGCTTTCACATTGTTGTTTCTTTAATTCTATCCTTAGGTATAGAAACAGACAAATTTATCAATTAATCAAAACAGCTGTTTAGTTGTTCTCCAATGGAGGAGCTGGTCTCCAATGGAGGAGTTGGCTCAGACTGACAGGCAGTGCTCTACATTGGCTAGAGATTTGCTGTGTTAAAGTGGTGTCACTCGGCAACAAGCTCTGGTTGGGAGGCAGCCTCAGGTAGAGTCAAACTAATCAGATTGTTTTTAAAGCCAGTGGAGCCTTCCAGCCAGACTAACTCCCTTGAGAATGTCTTAAGAGTAGAAACCAGCTACATATCTGACATATGGTAGGTTTGTTACTGAATATTGCTTTTACAACTAATTGAATATGAAATGTATTAGAGCTCAATGCATAATTTAAACTATTAGCTCCTCTTGTTAGTACATTTTATAACTGTTATTATGTTCTGTGCTTATCTGTGCTGTGATGTCACTGAGCAGAAATGGCGGAGGCTGTTCCTCTGGTCACCAGAGATATACGAGTACAGCCCTCTGTATTGAAACAGCTCTCTTTGGTACTCCTTTCTCTTGTTTTTGTACAATATAAACATTTCAAGTTATAGTTAAGATACAGTTAAAGAGCTCCTGTTTATTCAGATTATCAATACTTTATTGAAAGCTTGAATTCATTTCAAGAATATAATTAGGTAGGCAAATATGAACAACTTTACCCTTTATATAGTTACATGGAAATTGATGGATCAAAAATATTTTTTCAGCCTCAACTTTTTTACATCTCCTCTGATCTTTGTAATGTTGATCAATTGTTTATTGATATAGATGAAGGCAAACAGAAAAAACACCCTAATGAAACATTGCCAATAAATTCCTTCCTGACCCTACATATTGGCAATCTGATTCCTTCCTGGATCAATACTCCTTCAGCCCTATTAAATTCCCTCAACCAAATCCATAGCCCATAACGTAGCCCTCAAGACTTACGGCTACATTGGCCCCATAAAGTAACCCGCTAATGACTTGCGGGTTAAGGGAGAAAAAAACTTACAGGATTTCGAAATCTGAACTCCGCAGTCGCAAATCCTTTAATCTGTCAAGCCCGTAACTGTTACGTTCGAAAATCGCTTTTAAATTGCTACGAATCCACTGGCATTAAACCCTGTAACCAACAAATGGAGCTAAAAAGCCAACGGGTACTAGTTAATTAATAGCACAATATTCTCAGGCTTGCAAATCGGCAATACAGAATACTATATTTTCTATTTAATTTTGGTGTTATATCGATCCTGGCAATCAATGTGTTAATACATATAATGGAACTCACATAGACTAGAATATCATATTTACGGCTTTATTAATATTGCATTATTTCTGGAATGCGGGTCCAAAAACTCGTAATTGATACCCGTAAGACTTTGAAATCTAACCTCCATTTTTCAGTGACGTAATGATGACGATCTCTTTTGCCATTGGCTCCGTCTAAACCTGTAACTAGGGGTTTGAATAATTGATCATGTTCACAGCCGCACATGCAACGTGCGCAAGAACGGTTTACGGGTTTGCGTCTACAGTCCGTAACTTGTGGCATGGTTGAATCTTATAGCTCTGTAACGCAGCCAAATTTTAAGCCCGCAGCCTTTACGGTTAATTTAATAGGGCTGTTAGTCTAATTATCTGGGATAACCTGAATGTCCATTTTATTCAAACATATATCCAATCCCTTTTTTAAGTTGTCTATCAAATCTTCTCTCACAACCTCCTTTGGTAGAGAATTCCACAGTTTAACCAACCTTACTGTGAAGAACCCCTTTTCTTTCTTTAAGGTGGAATCTTTTTCCTTCTAACATAGAAGGATGTCCTCTTGTCTATAGCTTTTTCTAGCACTACCAATTAATACATGTATTATGTGCAAGTATATATCTTGTATCCAGTTTGTTTTTCTATATATATATTTTTACAGCTTTAATAAATTAATGAAGTTGAAACTCAGATTCTCATGTTCCTAATTATGAAGACTAATTACTAATTACTGTTTGACTTCATATGATATGTTTTGCCATAAAACTAAAACAATGTAGAATTTTTAATTTGATACGGCTTATATTTTACCACATTAGACTTCCTAAAATAATTAATTAACTGAGTGAAAAGATAAGTGAAACGTCTGGGACATTTATCACAAAGAGAAAATAAATACCTCAGAGGCTCAGCTTACTGAGCTAAAAAAACAAAATACTTTTCACTTCGGTTTACACAAATGATGTCAGGAAGAAATGCAAGCCTCTGATTATTTGCTTGCTTTGAGCTGGCATAAAGAGATGACAGAATAAGATCTATGACTACTTCTTGTTTTTGGCTTTTAAGCTATATTGCTTGTATTTACCAATTCAAATACTCATTATACTGAAGGAGATACATTTTTGTATATGATATTTTGTTTAGTACCAAAATTAGTGCAAAATGTAAAAATAATGACACATTGTGCTATTATTATTATCGGTTATTTGTAATGCCGACATATTCGGTAGCACTATACATAAGTTAAGTTCCAGGCAAAGATAAATACAAATTAACACATAGCAAAGCAAGGGGGGCCCTGTCTTTGCGCTTGGAATCCAGTGTCCATGGTGATTTCCCCAAAGCACCTTGTAGGATTGAAACTCGCAGACTTACAACCTAAATGTATTGTGAGTGGGACAGGAGGGAGAGAGAGGTGATGAGCCTGTTAGGGTGGAAGGTGATACACTTCTTTAAAGAGGTAGGTTTTTAGTAAGGTTTTGAATGTTTTGAAGCAGAAGGATAGTCTGGTGGAGTGAGGCAAGGAGTTCCAGAGAATAGGGGCAGCATGAGAAAAGTCCTGAAGGCAAGAGTGAGCGGAGGTGGCAAGAGTTGTTCAAAGAAGAAGGTCATTAGCAGAACGAAGAGGGCGGGTGGGGGAGTATTTGGAGATGAGAATAGAGATGCCATGCAGACTAAAGTAAAGCAGTCAATAGCCAGGTTCGAACTAGGACCTATGTACCATTCTTTCCAGGTCTTCACTGTTACATTATAAAGTAAGATTTGAATGTTCAGAAGTCTCAAATCACCATAGTAAATGCAGTCTTCCTTATCGTACCTTTCAGATGCCGTAAGATAAAGTACTGTTGTATGAATCTATAAAATAAATATGGATTTTGGACCATGTTGTCCTTATTAGAAAGCATTTTTGGATCATGAAGAATTTAGGAAGAGGTTAATATATTACCCCTGCTGTAATAGGTAATCCCCTTACCTAACGCATCCCGCACACTGCATGAATTGTGTCATTGTGTCTAAGCACGGACGCAATCAGAGGATGTGTTATGTAATTGTTATCTAATCATTGGTTATATTGGATTTTGTCCCAAGTCCTGACCCCTTGCCTGAGAATAGATATACAGTGATAGCTGGGTTCTCAACCTTAAAATGACATTCTGTATAAAAATATATAATATTTTTTTAGATAGCTCCTTGGCCTTATATACAGTTAGGTCCATAAATATTGGGACATCGACATAATTCTAATCTTTTTGGCTCTATACACCACCACAATGGATTTGAAATGAAACGAACAAGATGTTCTTTAACTGCAGACTTTCAGCTTTAATTTGAGGGTATTTACATCCAAATCAGGTGAACGATGTAGGAATTACAACAGTTTGTATATGTGCCACCCACTTTTTAAGGGACCAAAAGTAATGGGACAGATTAACAGTCATAAAACAAACTTTCACTTTTTAATACTTGGTTGCAAATCCTTTGCAGTCAATTACAGCCTGAAGTCTGGAACGCATAGACATCACCAGACGCGGGATTTCATCCCTGGTGATGCTCTGCCAGACCTCTATTGCAACTGTCTTCAGTTCCTGCTTGTTCTTGGGGCATTTTCCCTTCAGTTTTGTCTTCAGCAAGTGAAATGCATGCTCAATCGGGTTCAGAACAGGTGATTGACTTGGCCATTGCATAACATTCCACTTCTCTCCCTTAAAAAACTCTTTGGTTGCTTTTGCAGTATGCTTCGGGTCATTGTCCATCTGCACTGTGAAGCGCTGTCCAATGAGTTCTGCAGCATTTGGCTGAATATGAGCAGATAATATTGCCCGAAACAGTTCAGAATTCATCCTGCTGCTTTTGTCAGCAGTCACATCATCAATAAATACAAGAGAACCAGTTCCATTGGCAGCCATACATGCCCACGCCATGACACTACCACCACCATGCTTCACTGATGAGGTGGTATGCTTTGGATCATGAGCAGTTCCTTTCCGTCTCCATACTCTTCTCTTCCCATCACTCTGGTACAAGTTGATCTTAGTCTCATCTGTCCATAGGATGTTGTTCCAGAACTGTGAAGGCTTTTTTAGGTGTTGTTTGGAAAACTCTAATCTGGCCTTCCTGTTTTTGAGGCTCACCAATGGTTTACATCTTGTGGTGAACCCTCTGTATTTACTCTGGTGAAGTCTTCTCCTGATTGTTGACTTTGACACACATACACCTACCTCCTGGAGAGTGTTCTTGATCTGGCCAACTGTTGTGAAGGGTTTTCTTCACCAGGGAAATAATTCTTCGGTCATCCACCACAGTTGTTTTCCGTGGTCTTCCGGGTCTTTTGGTGTTGCTGAGCTCACCGGTGCGTTCTTTCTTTTTAAGTATGTTCCAAACAGTTGATTTGGCCACACCTAATGTTTTTGCGATCTCTCTGATGGGTTTGTTTTGTTTTTTTCAGCCTAATGATGGCTTGCTTCACTGATAGTGACAGCTCTTTGGATCTCATATTGAGAGTTAACAGCAACAAATGCAAATAGCACACTTGAAATAAACACTGGAGCTTGTATCTGCTCTTTGTAAATGGGATAATGAGGGAATAACACACACCTGGCCATGGAACAGCTGAGCAGCCAATTGTCCCATTACTTTTGGTCCCTTAAAAAGTGGGAGGCACATATACAAACTGTTGTAATTCCTACACCGTTCACCTGATTTGGATGTAAATACCCTCAAATTAAAGCTGAAAGTCTGCAGTTAAAGCACATCTTGTTTCATTTCAAATCCATTGTGGTGGTGTATAGAGCCAAAAAGATTAGAATTATGTCGATGTCCCAATATTTATGGACCTGACTGTACTACTTTTGCAGATTCCGATTGGTTGAAATCCGTTTCAATCATATTTCAGCCAAACAGATTTGAGTATTTAAATTACTCACAACTGATTTCTGATTGAATAAAAGTCTAACCAAGCAGAATGCATGGATTTAAATCTGTGCATTCTGATTGTTTAGATTTGTAAACAATCAGATATCGTTCATAAGTAATTCAAATACTCAATTCTTATTGGCCCAAAATATGATTGGCACATGTCTCAGCCATTCGGAAACTGAAAAACTAGTAAAAAAGGTGAAGGCACGGTCGGAAAAAAAATACATAGCATGAGAGCTCCTTGGAGGAGGAGCTCCATTAGATAATTATTTTTTTAATGGCATTTTTTTAGATTGAGGCCCATTTCCATTAGACGAAGATGAGGTCCAAGGGCTTTAGTCAAGCAATAAGGGGATGTATTTCTTCAATCAACGTTGCCTGCTTATGCAGGGCATCAATGATTCTTGGATATATTTTCTCCCTTACAGGTGAAACTTTTTTATTTTATGTTTTATATTGTGTTCTTATGCATTTAGTGTTAGGGTCTATGGGAGTCAAATAAGGATCACTGTGGTGATAGGAAGGGTGCCATGGGGGTCCTTGTGGATATAAACAAAAACAGTAGAGGTGCTCATCTGAGAACGAGTAATACCTTAGTAGGTTTGCTCTAAAGGTCTGGTTACCTACTCCTTGTTGACTTCCATGGTAACATAATTAATTTTAGGTCCATGGGGGTCCAAAAGGATACCATGCAGGCCCATAAATGTTAATATTAGATATGAGAGGGTCTATAAGAAGGTCCCCTGTATAGGGGTTAATATTTAGTTATACTTTAGATCGGTGAATCCTTATACTTTAGTAGGTCTGCTCTATAGGTCTGGATAACTACTCATAGAGTAGCCTCTTTTAGCTCACTTGTGCCCTTCACAGGGATAAATGACCTGTAGTATATCAGTCTGGTCTCACTCAAAATAGTGACCCATCCTTGAAATACCAGGCAATTCTACCCTGAACAGGAGAGACAGCAAACTCCAGATGCATTTAGGCCTTTGTGGGCCTCGTCGGTGAGGTGCAGCTGTACTCCCTAATGCACAGTGAGCAAGGAGTCCACGTCTGGTTCCCCTTATCACCCATAAGGTGAGAAAATCTAAACAAAAAAAGTAGAGGTGCTCATCTGAGAATGATCAATACCTTAGTAGGTAGTTCTAAATGTCTGGTTACCTATTCCTTGTGTAACCGAATTAACTTTATGTACCATGGGGGTCCATAATGATACCATGCAGGCCCATAAATGTAATATTAGATATGAAAGGGTCTATAGAACTTCCCTGGTATAGGGGTTAATATTTAGTTATACTTTAGACGGGGGAATCCTGTAGGATCCCCTGGCTCACATTCTTCATATCCAACACATATCTTTATAGCAAAGAATTTGAGGAATCCAGGCTTCTTGTAGTCATTTTTCTGCTGTTACAGGCGATTTATCATCAGAGCATCAACACTCACTGTACATTGTATGGTGACGGAAAATATAAACAGATTATTAGCTCTTCAGGCTATTGATTGCTGGATATATTAATTTCAAATAGGTAAAGCATATTAATTTAGTCAAGAACAAATGTATTCATTATTCATTAAGTAAATATAGATAAATATATATATCTCTCTTTATAATGAGTGACAAAGGTGCTCAGAGGAGCAAAAGTAGAAGAGACAAGAGGCTCGCAATGAGCGCCGAAGGTCCTCAGAGTACAAAAAGGTTTACATTGTGTGTCAAACAGCATTCCCATGGCTTCAAATTTTATTTTATTGGAAATAACCTGCCATGGTAAAATGTGACCTCTGCCAAATACAATGAATGCTTTGGAATGTGGTCAACAATTTGTATTTCTCTAATATGGCAGTTTTAGATGAACAATAAACGGGACTAAAGCTACAAGAGAAAATACACATACAAAATGATTGAAGTACCATATATATGAAAATAATAATTTAATTGTAATGAGGTAAATATATCAAAGTGAAAATAAGCAAGTTAAAACAAGTGGAGATAAATATCCTGTCATCTTTTGTTTCCTTAAAGGTGTATTTATCAGTGTTTTCTCCATTTGATAGGTCATTTTTTCTATAATATTTATTTTAATTTTTTTTCAACATATATTTCAAACAAGTATTTTTTTAAGGTGCAGCAAAATTGTCCCTTGTCGGGAAAAAGGTGAGAATATTATTAAAATATCAGATTTCTTTTTAAAGTAAAATTAAAATAAATATTGCAGCAAAAATCTTAAAAGACATTCTACTTTTAAAGTGAAATTTTTTCTTCCATCTGGTAGTTTGAATGATTACTGAGATGATCAAAACATTAGGCAAATTAGTTAATGGGTGAATAAATTGTGTGCTGAAATATGCAATTTTTTTATGAAAATTAGTTTGCAACTTCAATGTGATGGTAGCTTGACTAAAGAAAAGATAAATTACATTCATCCATATAATAATTTCATATTTACAAAGTGCTGATCGCATACCTATTTTAACCCATCACCTCCAAAAAATGACTGATCTAGATCATGGACTAGTCTGTGTAGTTTGCGATGTTGGTAATGCACTTGCGCGCCCAGAGGGATGCCTGTGAGCCTTGCGAGGTGTGTAGTCGACTGCTAACCTCGCAAAGCGAGGTGAGCCGTTGATGCACGCACGACTTAGGCTTTTGCATCCCTCACGCAGCAATGGATGCCTGCGTGCCTCACAAAGGGGGCGAGCCGTTGATGCATGCGGGACTTAGGCTGCAATGAATGTCGAAGGTGATCATTGCACTGCGAACCTCGCAGAGCGAGGTGAGCAGTTGAGGCACGTGGGACTTAGCCTGTAATGAGCGCCAAAGGCGCTCATTGCACTGCAAGCCTTGCAAAGCGAGCAGTTGAGGCACAAAGGACTTAGGCCCTCATTCAATTGCGATTTGGCCAATCGAATAGGGCTCTAAATAAGCACATAACATATCTTTTTTAAAGAAGTTTTTAGTTAGTAAGCATCTACCCAAAAGCAAGGTTTTCACTAACTAAAAACTTATTTAAAAAAAAAATGCTATGTGCTTATTTAAAGCCCTATTAAATTGGCTAAATCGCAATTGAATGAGGCCCTTAGCCTGCATTGAGCACCGAAGGCAGTTTGTTCAAAAGCCCAAAACAAGCAAAATAATTATTAAAAAATAATAATACTCACACACAGTACAGTAGGACACCCAGGAAGCCTAGGAGTGAAGTTGCAAATGAATTGGAGCCATATATGTTTTTTTCCGCTGCTCGGCTCGAAAAACGGCTAAGCAAGGAAAAAAATGGCGGATGAAAAATGTAAAAATTCTGAAACAGGATGAAAACGACGCCAGGCAATGCCGAAAACAGTAACACTTACACTAACAACGCCAGTTACGTAGGACTTTGAAAATTAAACCAACGGGGACCAAAAGCCTCACATTGCATGCCAACCAGCATTGCCAGCCTTACAATTTCATTCCCGTCATTTTTGATGCGCAATTTCCTAGTCAATGCGAGTTCTATTATAAGTATTAACACATTGATTGCCGGGATTGATATAACACAGAAATGAAACATAAAATATTTTTTTTATTTAAGATTTGCAGGCTTGAGAATAATGTGATATTAATATTAATACCTTACATAAATTTCCCTTTAATTTAAAATACAGTAGTGTGTTTATATTTGCTTTTACAGTGCTACGGACAGTACTTTAACCCCCTTGTGGGTCCTGACTTGTACCCATAGCATTTTTGGCTCAATTTGCCGTTTAAGGGTTTGAACGCCAGTGCATACTTGGGGATTTGTAGCAATTTAATAGTGATTTGCGATTGTAACATTTACAGGCTTGACAGATCAAAGGATTAGCTGGGTCGCAGTTCATATTTTAACGGCCCGCAGGGTTTTTCCGCCTGGAACCCGCAAGTAGCTGAAAGAGGTCAATTGAATAGCAGTAACTATTGCAGGCTACTTTACGGGCTACGATTTCTAAAATCATAGCAATTTAATGGGGCTCAGTGTCTATCAAGCATTTCAAAGAGTATATTTTAAATGTTAAAATGTGTTTCTTTACTTTTTGAAAAAACATTAAAGAGCCACTCACCTCCCATAAGTTGCTCTGCAGCATGTTGAAGAGGAGTTTAGTTTTGATCTTAAAATCCATGTGCAGGTTTTCAAAGAATTGCATTATAATAGTGGCAGGCCCTTTTGAGTGTGTTTACAGAGAGAGAGGGAGAGAGAGAGAGAGAGAGAGAGATTCCCTCCTATGTGCATAATGTGTGTTATTATATGGAGCCACAATTTAAATCTGGAAAGGTAAATCTGAAACAGCTTCCTTCTGATAAGACAAGGTTTGAAGCAGTCTCAGCTCAAGAGTAGAAGGTTTTATTTTCTGAGAGAGATCACTTGTCTGACTCACGCTGCTGCAGTCACAAAGGGAACTTCCTGCAAAGAGATCCAGCCTCTATGATGTCACAGACACACACCCCCTGTCAGGTAAATTCATTCCCACTGACTTTAATGCACACACCCCTCCATCCTTATTGGTGGAAGCCACTTAGGAGGAGGAACAACACTCGTGCTGTGAGGGAGAGAGGAGGCGGTCTGAGAGAGGTAAAACAAACCCAAATTATGAAATTATTTAAGATGAGATATCTTTGTCAAAAAGGCACTTATTTAAAAAATTCAAAAAGTATTTCAATTTGCCTTCATGAGATCTTTCCACTGGTGTTGTTAAAATTGCCCTTGCAATCAACTGCACTAACTGAGGAGGGGGGAGGCAGAGAGAGGGGGAAGAGACAGGGGTGAGAGACGGGAGGAGGGGGAGAGATGAAGAGAGAGACAGGAAGAGGGGGAGAGATGAAGAAAGACAGGGGAGAGACATTTGGGGAGAGACATGGGGGAGAGACATGGGAGGAGAGACATGGGGGGAGAGACATTGGAGAGAGACATGGGGGGAGAGAGACATGGGGAGAGAGACATGTGAGAGAGACATGTGAGAGAGACATGGGGGGAGAGAGACATGGGGGAGAGAGACAGGGAAAGGGGGAGGAGACACAGGGGAGGGAGAGGGGGGAAAGAGACACAGGGAGGGAGAGGGGGAAGAGACACAGAGGAGGGAAATGGGGAAGAGACACAGGGGAGGGAGAGGGGGTAAGAGACACAGGGGAAGGAAAGGGGGAAAAAAGACACAGGGGAGGGAAACAGGGGGAGAGAGGTACAGGGGGGATTGAGGGGAAGAGGGAGGGAAAGAGACACAGGGGAAGTAGTGAGAGACACATCAAATATTATCCCGTCATTTTTGACAGGCAAGTTACTAGTATTCAATATTAAACATACTGTCAAATTTCAGACTCGGCTGGAGCTGGTGTCAATGTGGGAAGGTGGCTTTGTCTGCCAGGTGGTTTGAGACCCAATGTGTAGAACCAACACAAAGATTTCCAGTAGCTGAAGACTTGTGCTAGAGATTTCCCTTGGTAACAAGCTTTTGCTGTTGGGATTGTTTATTTTCTTATTGTATATGATTGTTCTCAAAACACTTTAGACCTGTCAACCCTCTCCTCCCCAACATAAGCACACTCCCCTTAATAAACTTATCTGGGTAGAGACAAACACTCAGCCAGAAGCAGATATTTTAAACTTTGAAATTAAATATAATATTAAACATTGCTAAAATACATTTTTAACTAGGATTTGTATTAATGATAAATACATAATCAACATAACTACCTCCTCTTGCTCGGACATTGCAATGATCCTTAAAATGACATATAGAGAGATAACAAGACTTTATGATTCAACCCTATTACGAAACACGCTGATACATTACACCGGTATAAGAAGCTAATATATGCAAACTTGAACTAGGCAATAAAGCTAGACTGTGATAATTATATGACACATTATTGGTTTGACCTCAATAAGTTTGAAAATCAGTGTACTAAATGGATATATTGTAGTGAGAGGAGATACAAGACAGACATTGTTGAAACTAATAATATCCTGGATTCATAACTATCTATAAAGGTACTTTATTCCATTTTAAATTAGACTTGCACAAGATTATTGGGCATTAGAAACTACATTTTTTATGACAATAATTTTGCTCTTGATTTGAAATCTAAAGCAAGTTTCAAGGAAAAAGAGTAACTTTATGTTTTTAATAGCAAACGTTCCCTTTGATTTTTTTCTTTAACCTTGTTCTTCATGATATTTTGGAATTGCCTCAGGATATTAGAAAAAACAGAATTAATATAAGTTAATGAAATTTTAAACTCTGTCTTTCTGAGAACTTAAAGACAGTCATAACATAATAATAAAAAGTCACAGACATGTAGATTCTCTAAGATATTAGTAATTTCTCATTCCATCAATCATCAATCGTGGATGTTGTCAGGGTATTTTATGGGCTTGTTAGGGGTGTGTTTTAACTGTGATCACCATCACAAAATTAATTTGGATTTTTTTTTCCTGTCCACCAGTTGGGAGATTGTCATTTAACCTCAATTCAGATTGTGATGTTGGATAGCTATTTCAATTTCAGTTCATAGAAACGTGCACTGACTTAAATCTTTTGCCGGCCCTTATGAAAAATGGTGTTAACTAATTAGCAAACCTTGATTTCAAGTAATTTTTAAGGGTAATTTTAGATTTTTTTCCAGCTTTACTGCTGTCCGTTGAAAAAAAAACAGCCAACCCTAATACAAGGGATACCATTCCGACGGTTATATTATAAGTTAGCTAGGGACCCTCCTATAATACACTTATTTTTACTACATTTGATGACATGGTTTTTCGACTAATATGACAAACTGAGGACCTGCTTTATAGTAGCCCACAGCAGAAGGGACTTTATTTTGATTGTTGCAATTAGATTGAGTTAAAATCACATAGAATTCTACTATTAATTGAAACAAATATTAGTATTGTGAGTAAATAATTATAATAGTGTTTTACTCCATATATCATCCCCAGTATTAGAGTTCCAGCTACAGTTAAGATATGTTAATGATTGTTATTTCCCTTTTTCTTTATGTGTACACAATAAAAGTCATATTTTCTATTTAATAATCAATCCATAGCTTTAGATTGTAAGGGCCTCATTCTATTACCGGCCGTAAATAGGCCGTAAGGCTGCGATTCCTTGCGGGGGTTCTGTTAACTCGCAATTCAATTATACGGCCCCGCAAGGATCTCCCCTTACGGCCGGCCGCATATCTTGGAACCGGCCGTAAGCTCAGAAATCTACAAAGTCAAAAATAAATTCAAGCCTGCACTGTACAGCTCTGTAAATGCTAGGGATCATATTGGGGGACATGAGGATTAAAAGTAACCCACTCTCAAGCTTGCACATCAGCCCAAACCCGAGATTAAATTAACTGTTTATTTTCCGGCTGCGGCGTGGGCGTATCTGAGGTGCTCCAAGCCCTATGGTCTTTTTACATGTATATTTGACATATATTAAAAAATATATATTTTACGGATTTGAGTATAGGGGAAATTTGTGCTATTTTTTCTAATACCTAAAATCACTTTATAGTCTTCTTAAAGTGCAGGATGGCTTTATTTGAGCTATTTTATGTGCTTAATCGGTGCTAGCGGGACCTTTTTGCTGCAAGTAAGCTGCGGCTCGCTTTTAGCCTTGCAGACAGGGTTCCCGGAGCAATAGAATAGCAACCGGGCTTTTCTTACGTCCGATTTCCTTGCGGCCGTTTTAGATCAAAGGCTTTCCTCTGGCGCGATCGGCCGCAAGAGATAACAAGGCGCCGGCCACAAGCCTGCCGGAACCCCCGGCCGGAGGGGAATAGAATAGCCGGATAGCTTGCGGCCGGTCCTTGCGGCCCCGCAACGGCTGCGGACGATAATACAATGAGGCCCTAAGTCTGCAAGTTTTCAATCTGCATGGCGCTTTGGGGAAAGCTCTATGGACACCAGATTCTAAGCTCAAAGTCAGGGCCCTCCATCTTCTGCAATCTCTTAATACTGAATTTGTTTTTGTCTGGAAATTAACTTGTGTATAGCGCTATGGAATATGTTGTCGCTTTACAAATAAATGTTAATAAAAATAATAGCTTTTTTTTTATTAAAATTTATTTCAGCTATTTTTGCAAGTTAAGAAAAAACTTTTTAGTGACTTGAAGTGCCATTAATGGGATGTCTTAGTTTTTTTTTTTTGTAGTTCAGGTATTTCTATATCCCTTGCACCTTATTGACATAAATATTTTGTGAGTTGTAAATTGGGCATCAATTAATATATTTAAAATGTACTAGGAACCAGTACAAATTGTCTTTTTTGCTCTGTGTTCATTGTATTAATGGAGTTCTGCTGGTTTTCCATACAGTTTTACAGTGTTCATTTTTTGTTGACCAGAAAAATGTTGGCTTCCATATTGAAAACTCCATTTAAATGTTGGTGTAAACTGAATATACTCAACATTTTAAGTGGTTTTCTTCATAATATTAAGGTTAGTTTGTTCTCTGATTGAGCACCTGTCTTTTTGTTTTTTGTTTATGCAAATGACCCTTCGGATTAGTCTCCCTAAGGGTAATAGGGGAATCCAGATGTGGACCCCTTGCGCACTGTGCCTTAGGGAGTTATCGGCTACACCTCACTGATGAGACCCAATAAAGGCCGAAACGTATGTCTGGGGTTTGCTCTTTCTCCTGTTCAGGGTAGAATTGCCTCGTATTTGGGGGCTGGACCACTCTAATGAGTGGGACCGGACTGATATACTACAGGATATTTATCCCTGTGAAGGGCACAAGTCAGCTAAAAGAGGTTGCTCTCAGAGTGGGTATCATGTCCATAGAACTAACCTATTAAGCACCTGATTGAGCCCCTCTATTTTTGGTTTATGTTCTTCATAATATAGATGTTTTTGCTTTTTGAATATGCTTCAATAACAAATTTAAATGTATATTTTTAAATCTCTTTACTTTTAAACAGACTGATACACAATTGTTACAGAGATTAACAGAGGTTATTTAGAATATATATATATATATATATATATATATATATATATATATATATATATATATTTATATATATTCACAGGACACAGTGTATTGCCAATGGTAAGATATTGCAAATTATTAATGTCCAGTATGAAACTAACGTTAAGTCAAAGTACAGTAAACCACTATTGAAAATGTTACTGCATGATCTTATATTAAAAAAGAAAAGGCAATTTAAGGCTTGAAACTGAATTCTTGAAATGGCCTTTTCCAAGTAAGGAAAGTTATTTCCAGAGTGAAAAATAAAAAAAACGTAAATAGATATTGCTTGAGAAAAAACAATTGCTACTTGCTAGGCAAAATTAGAAGCTATAACAATGCTGGTTACGACCTGTCACAATTAATTTGACAATTAAGTTACAATTATTGTCAGGCAGTAAAAAACTAGAGCCCTGGGAAATCAGGCTTTCTGCTAGAAAACATAAGTTAGGAATTAGTTAAATAGGTTATTTTTCTGGAACAATGAAGCTTCATTAACAATCTGTACATTTTAAAGCATCTTTAGACTGAAGGATATAAAAGCTATCCGATCTTCACATAATATTGTATAATTCCCCATAGTGTATAAATACAAATAATAATAGTTTTGTACTCCTCACTTGATTGCTTACATGGTATATCCTTGATGTAGGTTGTATTTTATGAAGCAGATAATTGTATCTTAACCATGAGCTAGTCCAAGTTTAAAGGTACTCCATTAGACTTTTTCCACAGAATATAAAATACATGACAATACATTAAGTTAATATCAGAGTGGGAAAATACAATTATTTTATGACAATATTTTAGGACTAGGTGAAGTGGATAACTAACTGACTTATTATTGAGAAACACATGACGTATTTACTGTTTTAGTATATATTGTTTGTTTATCTAGTAACAGGGATTTTATAATATAGATATATAGATAAATTAGTGTTTTTATGTTTTTGCTCTATATCTGGTTGAACAAAGGTCAAATGAATGTAATGTGAACATGTTGCACAGTCATTATTTTGAAAAAAAAATATGTTGTATTAAGAGAGAGTTGCAATACCAACCAGATGTAACCAATATTTGTGGGTAAAAAGAAAACAGATTTTAAATGACATATATAAAAAAATGTCAAAATCTCCACTTAGCTCTTTTGGACATAGAAAACTTAACATATAAATCCAGAAGACTTTACGTAGTTTTAATCTCAGTACCCGCCCCTTCAATTTTGTAATGTGTTTTATTACCTGAAAATGCAAATGGCTATTGTCCATTTCCTAAAAAAACGATATTAGACACTAGAGGTTCCCTATTGCCAGTACAAATGGTAGAGTTATGTTCATTCATCCTCTCTTTGATTCTGCTAGTCATCTCTCCCACTTAGCTCAATCAATTTAAGCAGATATACAAAACTGAGAATTACCAAACAGAAGATAAGATTTATATTTGAATACAGTTGGAGCTGTTCCATTTTCAATTGCTGTACTTATGTTTGGGACCTTCGATATAAGCGTTTCTTAGCTGGTCCAACCTCCAATGTATTTAAGTCTTAGAAAGAAATAAACTCTACACAGCAAAATAATGTCCACACAAGAAAGTTAGAACAAATGGCCAAAATTGTAACAGCAGACTTCCATTTTTAAGCCATGATATTTTGCATTTTTTTTAGTCAGTATATCTTTTACTGGACATCACATTTTTGTGGTATGTGGACTTATTTTCTGTTTTGGCTCTTCCATTCTGGTGAGAAACATTCCATGTTTTGACACCTGTGTACTGCTTACCTTTGTCCTGAGGGTCAACAGGTAGGTCATCCATTATTTGGTGTTTAGTGTTTGAGACCACTACATATCTTCCTTTAGTAAGGAGTTTGTGGGGTGCTTCTGTGTGATTCATTCAAAGGTTTTGCAATTTAAGACGCCAAGTCAAATCATGCCCATGTCATCAATGGAAAAACTAGTGAATGAGGCCCCCAGGGCAAAATAAATTGGGGTTCCCTTTTTAACCTCTCTGTGCAAAAAGGCAGTGCCAAAAGAGTGCTCCATTCATTGAACAATTGCACTCATTCACATGCATGCAAGGTAATGCTTCCAATCCTGCAAGCTCGGCTCCAATAAAATAAGGACCAATAACTACCAGGTTTCACAGAGTCAGATGCACAAGAGATCAAACCGTCATTGTCTGCTGGGGATACCAGATAATCTCATTCACCTCCTGAAACAAGGTAATCAATACGCCATACACAATGAATTTCAACTGACCTTATTAGAATTTATTTTAACCCATAATTATTTCATCTTTATGGATAAATTCTATAAACAAATACGGGGTACGGCAATGGGCACGGCTTGCGCCCCCACCTACGCCAATTTATACTTGGGTTGGTGGGAAGAGCAAATGGTTTTTAGAGAAGAAATGGAGATATATACTTCTCATATAGAACTTTGGGTTAGATTTATCGATGATATCTTAATACTCTGGAATGGCTCTATTGAACAGTTACAGAACTTTATAGTATCTCTCAACACCAATAATTTAGGCCTTTATCTGACATCAGAAAGTAACCAGGAATCAATTACATTCTTAGACCTAGAGATTTTTAAAACTAGTGACGGTACTGTTGGTACTAAAACTTACAGAAAACCCACAGCTACTAACAGTCTGTTACATGCAAAAAGCAGCCATCCTAAGGCCTTAATAGAAGGCATACCGACAGGACAATACCTGAGAATTAAAAGAAATTGCTCAAATGATGAAGACTTTGAAAAAGAATCTCAGGGTTTACAAAGCCGCTTTTTGGAGAGAGGATACTCTAAAAATACTCTAAAAAAGGCCTATCAAAGAGCCAAAAATACTAGAAGTGACTGTCTCTTAAAGGATAAAAAGAGAGAATCAGATAACTCTATAAGATGCATAGGAACTTTCAATAATAAATGGCATGAAATCAATAAAATCTTCAGTAAACATTGGGGTATATTACTGGATGACAAAGACTTGAAACCATTTCTACCTCCCCATGCAGCCATTACTAGTAGACGCTCTAAAAATTTAAAAGACTATCTCTCAAAAAGCCATTTGGAGATAGAAAAAGGCCAAACATGGTTACAAAAAACTAAAGGCTGTTTTAAATGTCATTCATGCAAAGCTTGTAAATATGTGAAACCGACAAAGCAATTTTTTCCTGAAAAACAAACATACAAGATTAAACATCTTATCACATGTAAAACAGAGGGAGTCATATATTTAATAACATGTTTATGTGGAGCCAGATACGTAGGAAAAACCTGTAGAGAGTTCAGGAGACGTATTCTGGAACACATATATAGTGTCCAAAAAGAATATGATACCCCTATAGCTATGCATGTCAACAACAAACATAAAGAGGATACTAAAGTTCTGACATTCACATATAGACCACGTAGCCAAAACAATAAGGAGAGGAGATATAGATACTGAGCTACTCAAAAGAGAAGCCAAATGGATCTATTTATTAGATACCAAAAAACCCAAGGGCCTTAATGAAGGCTTTACGTATACTCCTTATATCTAAATCCTACTAGACTAGAGTATTTCTCTATCCAGACCGAACTTAGGATTTAATTTAACAATATTTTTGTCATTTTTTACCTAGATACTTCATAAGGGGCCTAATCTGGATTAAATAATATATTTAGAATGGGTTAGTTATTGTTACAAGCAGCTACCAGAACAGTCACTTTGATATTTACTTCAAGGTTAAAATAGGCAATGATCATCTTATATGGATACCAATATATGCAATTCTACAATTGGTCAGTAGATTCCTATTTTCAATGTTAGGCAGTAGCAGGTGGTTTTTCTTCTCAGATCCATAGATTAAAGGCCCCTTCCTTGTGCTTCAGATAGAAGCTATTTAGCCAATATTTAGGAAGGCACATCTACTTATAAAAGGATTCTGACAAGATTTGCCCGTTATGATTTGGGTATTTACTTCAAGGTTAAAATAGGCAATGATCATCTCATATGGAAACTAATATATACAATTCTATAATTGGTCAGTAAAATTCCTATTTTCAATGTTAGAGATACCTCATCTCTTATTACATAACCCATTAATATTATTTAACACTATCCAGATATTATACTTTATGCTTAATAAGCCCCTGGTACTTATGACATTCAATACTTAACACCTTCTTATTTTCAAATGAAGAGTCTAATATTTCAAGATTTTAACTGCACTTTTTATGCCATTTGGCTTTTTAAATTCCGTTTGTGTTACTATGACAACGCTAGCCTTTAAATAGGCATTATGGGAAGGCTAACGTAACCCTTGACAAAATTCAAGAAACGTACGTCGGGTTCACGTAGGAACGCAGTCGCGGGTCTATGACGTCACTTTGAAGCGTCTAGACCGCGGCGTGTGAGGCAGAGAGCAGGCGTTTGTTCTTTTCAGACCCATGGAGTAAAGCCCCTTCCTTGTGCTTCAGATAGAAGCTATTCAGCCAATACTTAGCCGAAATTTAGGAAGGCACAGCTATTTATAATAGGATCCTGATAAGATTTGCCCGATATCATTGGGATTATATTGAGGCTATTATTGGTGGAATTATACGGTTCTCATATTAGGCCCATAGACTAAAGTCCCTCCATTGATTTTAAGAGTCATGCTATTCAGCACACTCTAACTTTGAAGGAAGTCTCAGGCATTTAGAGATGGATATAGGTGACTTATGCAGCAATTATTGAGAGCTACTTGGGCATCATTTTATTAATGTGCACTGCAGTCCCTTAAGCACAGTGTACTTTTTACACAATACAGTGGGGTGCCACTCAAAGTCACAGCAATATTGAAGCACCCAAACTTGTCACTGTGTTCTTTTAGGAATCTACCACACAGGATAATTGAATCCTAGTATCTATATTACCGCACTTGCCATATGCAACATACTATTCTAACACTCATTATCAGTGTATAACATACAATTGTATATTATACCTACTAGAGCACTTTGCACTTTATATATTTAGCACTTTATTTGCACAATAGTCACCTTTTTTGTGACGACACTAGCACTTTTTTTGTATATGGCCAGTATACCTAAGGCAGGTTCCTCTATTTAGATACATTATTTCCACCAATTTCATAGCTCCGCCATCTCTCAGCCACCTATGTGTATATATTTTAATATGGATTTTAATTATTAATATTAAAAGTTACGTTTTACAGTACAGTTTATCCTCTTCGTTTTAAGATAAGGATTATTAGGTGTGCCCTAAAATAGGATCTTTTCTCTCTACTTGGCTTTATGAATTTGTATGTGGACTAAAAAATTACTGTCAGAACTGAACATGGAACAACCGAATTGATCAATATTGGAAAAGGAGTGCAATAAGGTTGTATACTGTCACCTTATTTATTCAACGTGTACTAGTTTGATGGCTGAACGTGAGGATGAACTAAAGGGTCTAATGATGAGGGTGAAAGCAGAGAGTTCAAAAGCTGCCCTGCTGTTCAACATTAAAAAGATGAACATCATGGCAAGCAGCAATCTCAGTTGCTGGCAAATAGATGGGTAAGAAGTGGAGGCATGGACTGATTTTATTTTCCTTGGCTTTAAGATCTCTACAGATGGTGACGGCAGCCATGATATTAAAATATATTTGCTTCTGGGAAGGGAAACTATGGCAAGTCTAGACAAGCTTTTAAAACGTAAAGATATTACAATATCAGCATGCAGTTGGTAGCAGCTTCCAGGGAATTTTATTGGTCACGTACATCATGCCCAGGATATGTATGAAATATAATTTCAAAATCCCAAACTAATTTGGGGGCCCATCCCTTTTAACTTCTCTATACAATGTAGGTAGGTGCATGTAGGGGTGAATAAAAAAGCCCAAAATATATGTGGTTGCTCAGATCCATTCTAGGGTGATCAGATCACTTTTCTATGAAAATAATTATCTCCCATTTTCCCATAACAAATTAAGAGTGCCCATTTTACCCAGGTCACTGCCAGTAGTAAGAGGGCCTTACTGTGTTTTGAGTCCTGGTGCATTGCACATGCTGCACCAGCTGAATATCAACTCCTGGATATATCCCTGTTCATCATTAAATCTTTTTTGCACAAAAATAACTCAATAGTGATTAACTAAAATAAGAAGTCATAAGAGGCACCTTTCCTAGTGCTATTTGAATTATGGTGGTAAACATGTATAAGCAATGGAACTTAGGGATGGATTCCCAGACACTGCACTCTTTGCATAGACTTAATGAAACCTTGTAATCAACAATTAACTATCACTAACTATTGTGACAGATTCACTGTCACTCTCAGGATCTGTGTCCTGATATCCAGCACCAAAATGGAGAAAGCAGGAGCCCTTTAACTGTTTAGCAGATTTATGCTGTTTATTTGTCAGCATACAACAGAAAATAAAGCAAACAGAAAATAAGTCCTAGCTTCTCCTTGAAGCCCTGCATAACTAAACTGTAGTTCCCTTACTATCTTACATAGAAGTGAAAACATACAGTCCAAATATAGGTAGCAGAGATGTCTTTCTCTCTCACCTCGACTCTGTTTCTCCGGCCTCTCTTTCCAAAGTAGATCCCTCCTTTGGTCATTACCTCCAGGGACTTTCTGATCGTATTATCTGCATGCTCGCTTTTCAAAGCTTCTGGCTTTGGTCGTTTAGTTTTCAGTGCGGCCTCTGACTTCAGCCCTGCACACATCCACAGCACTCCAGCTCTGTCAAACAGCTCTCCCCCTGGAGACAGCTGCCGCAGGTCCTGATTGCAGCCACACCCCTGCCTTTTGAGCAGGTTGTTAACTCTCTCACTCCTGGGGAAAAGTCTTGAAGAGCTCTCTTCTGCCCTCTGGTGGCACTTCACCACACTATCCTTTGCATTACAGTGATTTGGGAATGAGACATATGGAATTTGGTAATCTTTAAAATAATTATTTCACCGCCCCAAGTCTATAAGAGAAACCTTAAAAAAAAATTGAACTTAAATTAACCATCTTTATATAAAAAAAAAAAAATACTGTCACAGTACAAATGAAATTCAAAACAATTTCCAAAAGTCTAAATTGTTTACATGAGTTTGCCATTTAACCTATATAAAACTATAAGGATTTTTATCAACTAGAATTAAACTTTCGGCCCATAATACAATAAGAAATAAATTCCTTTCAGAACCACAGTGTTATACATTGCATGGCTCGCCAGTTCAGCATTTAAGTAGGGGCAAATGGATTTCAGTGCAGGAGGTCTATTTACTCAAAGTTTTCTAAGTCATTTTTATCCATTTCATCACACAGTTGGATATCCTTTTCCTTCAATAGATTTTTACTAGGTACAAGTTAAGGCATTTTAAAATTCTTTTCAAACTTTATTTTTCTCTACGGCACTTTTCTTTTTTCTTTTTTAAATTACTGGTGATATCTGCATTAAGGCAAAATGAAATCAATTTAAAATTAGCATTTGTATATACTTAAAATTATTTGTTTATTAATAAACATTAACAAAATAACCATTTGTTCTTCCAGTAAAAGCAGTAGACATTTTTATTCCAATAATTTATAAGCATATTGAAGTTTTATACCATTTTTATTCAAAGAATTTATAAGCATATTGTAGTTTTATACCATTTTTATTCAAATAATTTATAAGCATATTGTTATACCATTGTTAAATGTGCTACTGTAGAAATAACTGGTGATATAGAGGTACATGACCTTCTAATCCCCAAAACAAAATAGTTATATTCACGGGTCATAAAGCATTGTATAGTCTACGACCCTTAATATATTGTTTTGTTAATTTAAATAATATTGTAATACAATACCTTATGGAAAACACTTTCTAAATGTTGACTATACATAAAAAAATAATAATGTAATAAAATTAATATACAGGTATATGACAGTTAATACCATGAAAGTCACATATTCAAAGCAGAGGTATAAAATATAAATTACAACACAAGAATATTACTGCAGCAATGTAACAGTAGAGAGAAGTTGAAATTAGAATTGCTTTGTTGTATTGATATAAATGTCAGCATCCCATGACACTATAAATTACTAGTTTTAACACTATTGTGTGTTATTATGAAAATGCAAATGTGTGGATATAGTTTTTAGCAATTATCTTGCTATGTGTAATTCCTATAGTATACATACATTAATTTACAAGAACATATAAGCTTGTATTTCACATTGCTTCTTTACTTCTAACTTTTTGAAAGGAGTATTAAAGTATAATATTTATAATATACTTTTTTGAAGAACTCATTTTGATAATGTACACATAGCTTAAAATAAATGATTACAGCCATTCATTTTTAATTATTGTATTTAGTTTTGGTTTAATGATAAAGGCAGTTTTCTTTGTTTGTAAAAGCATTAGAAACCTGGGAGGAGTCGAAAGCACAGTGTATTCAGATAAGATCTGTATTCACATATATTAAAAAAAACGTATTCTAAAACCCCTTTAAAATACATCTCAATAGCAAAGTGGGAGCCCATAGGATAACTCGCTTCCTTAATCTACAGACAGACCAACAGTCTAAAATGGAATATTTTGCTAATATTGTTATTTGGTTTTATAGTTAACAGCCATGTGAAGTTTTTACCAAACTACAGTGGTCCTTCAAATACAAACTCACAAGGAACCATTTGACATACAAGGATCGTTATCTGTAGGATTATTTTTGTGCTTTAAATGAAAATGGATCTGTATGTCTGTTGCAGGATCCTGTGCCCAGAGATGTCAAGATTAAAGTAGCTGGTTTAAAAGTCCACTAAATATTATATTAATTACTTCAGAGACTATATCTTAAATTCAAATTACGAGATGATTAGGACAAGGATAAAAGTGAGTAGTGAAAGAAGCATCAGAAATACAAGGCTCTATAGGTTTAATCTAGAGGCCTCAACCTTACATCAGTTGACATTGGAAGAATAAATGAATTTGTTTTCATATCACAAACTTTACATAGTTTTTTTAAATAACGACTTTATTGACTGCGTACTATGTGCTCTCTTGGTAGATATCCCTATGGTAAATTAATTATCCATATTACACATATATATATATATATATATATATATATATATTTTTTTTTTTTTTTTGTTTCCTTAGAGAGCATGCTTTTAATATTGGCACTTCCCCCTGGGTAATTTTGCTCCATGCTCAAAGTATCATTCAGATTTTTGAAAGAATGGGAGCTTAAGCATTCTGAGGGAGTCATTAACAATATGAATTAACTATCGACTTGCCCGTCAAAAATGATGGCAATAACATTTGAAGGCTGGCAATGCTGTTTGCCACACATACATACGAACTTGAAAAAAATATCGGCCGTTAAAAGTCGAACTTTTTTCAAAGTATTGCGTTCTTCAGCGCTGATCAATGCCATCGCCATGAGCGCCTTCAATCTGTTTCCATCCTCCATTGGTGGAGCGTCCTCAGTCAAATAACATCTCTGATAGGCCAGATTACCCTTAGGGACCCTGAAAGGCCACAATTGCGAGGCCTGCAATGAGCGCCTTTGGCAGTAAAGTCATGCGGGCCTCGCAATGAGCGCCTAGGACGCTCATCGCGAGGCCCGCAATGAGCGCTTTCGGCATGTGCAAGCCCTTAACTTTTAACATAGCATTACCGACAATTCCTAATTACCACAACTATATATGTGATTATTCAAATGCATGTTAGAAGTTTAATAAAGTTGTTTTCTTATCAAGCTCTTCATAACTTTAGAAAACCCTCTTAAGAATAGTTAGGTAAGACCATTGAAGTGGTCTTTTAATGGGAGCCAACATTTTGCCTTGATGGGATTTGAAACTTGAGTGTAATTGGTTCAGATTAAATCTATATTCAGGTATATTGAAAGACTACAACTTTACATAGCCACCTGACAGTAGAACTAATTTTAATCCAATAGCTACAGGCAGACTCAGTCCCATAGAGATTTTCTGTAAAGTACGTTTTTGCCCTGACCTAAATGGCTGCTAATGTTGTTAGTTTGTTACATACTTTACAAGATTGTATCCACAACTACAGAGGTCCTTTAAGTCAAATAAATGAATGATAGAATCTGGAGTACTTCTGACGTTATGTGATTGTAACTGCATGTTTTATAACCATGCAGGTATCAGACCCCATAACAATATGCATCATGTAGGAAAGTGTTCCTCAGTCCTGTGGATTGGTGGCCAGAAAAATTGAAGTATTTATCTATTTTAGCATTTTAAACTTTCAGTTCTATAATTGCTTTTGCCAATTTTTAGTTAAAAATTTAAATGTTATTTCCTTTTTCTTATTTAAAGCTAATTACTTCTTACTGTATAGAGCGAGATCTTAAATAGTGCAAATGCATCAATTAAAGCTAGATTGGTATACACTATTATGCAAAATAATTTCCTTACAATTACTCATAATAGATTTTTTCTATTCCTTATATTTCCTTGCATTCCTATGCAAAAATGAGAGCTTTTAGGCACTTTATTTAATAACCATCTTTTGCATTAATTAAAAGAAAGTTCTTGAAAGATATGTTTATACTGCATTACCAGAGGTTTTATTTTTAATTATGCACTTTGCCCTATGTGAGAAAAAGCTCCTGGAATGTTTTCATGTGTTAGCATTTTGAGTTTCATCACATGTTCATCAGTGTTGGTCAAGTTGCGATGTTGGTCATGCAATGTTAAATAATTGCGGCCCTCGCAAAGCAAGGTGAGCAGTTGTGACACGCGACTGCGAGGCCCGCGGGAGTTAGGTCGCAATGAGCACCGAAGGCCCATGGGACTTTTAGGCTGCAATGAGCAAGCGCTCATCGCGAGGCACGCAGGACTTTAAAGCACCATAGACATCAGCACAGAAGGCGCTCATGACGATAGCCGTGATAGCCGGTGAAAAACGTAGCACTTTGCAGCTGATTGTCAGACCCGCAGTTTCCTAATTTAACGGCCAAAATTGCTGCAAGCTTATAACTCTAAAAAAACAAAAAACAGCAAAATAATAATAAAAACAAATAATAATACTCTCACACAGCACAGGGGGAGAGCCAGGAAGTCTGGGTGTGAGGTTGCAAGCGAATTTGATCCATATTTGCTATTTTTCATCAATACAAAATCGGCTAAGCGAGGAAAAAAATGGCGTCCGAAAAAACAAAAAAATTCTGACACAGGTTCAAAATGTGGCCAAACAACGCCAGGAATGCAGGACTTTGAAAATAAAACCAACGTCAGTCGGCGCGCGCCACTCAAACATTCAGCAGACACACAGAGGAGAAAGACACACGGAAGGGACAGGTAGGAGATGGTGGAAAGAGACACATGGCTTCCCAAGCACAACACTTGCAGGTTAACGAGGCCTGCAGTAGACGGGAGGAGAGGCTCGCAATGAGCATTAAAGGCTCGTGATGAGCGCCGAACAGCCTTAAAATGTGATTCCCGGCATTTTTGACAGGCAAGTAGCTAGTTTCTAATATTTATTGACTCTTGTGTATTATGACAAAGGTAAGAAGTAATAGATTTTTGAAGTACTGTGAACAAGGCTCTTAGGGCTCTATATAAATCTCTGCAAAATGAATTACAAATGCCATAGCAGCACAGTAAATCCTACCTATCTATGTTAATCCCCATTGCAAGAGAACTGCTACGAGTGAACTGCACGACAAAGCCGAAACGTATTGCAAAAATCTCCATTATGAGTTTCTACCTGACACTTTGACACCCAAACCCTATGCTAATAAGATTTGACAGATCATTCGCAAATCAGGGCGCTGCCGTAACTGCTAAAAGCAGAAAAAAGATTTGCATGTACCAAACTCTACTCACAAGTGTTTTTCAAACCCTTGCTGAGTCCCCCAGAAGCAATTAAAATGACAGTATAGCACAAACAGCAACACAAAAAGATGAAATGTCTACATTATTTGACACTTAACAATCTGTTGTATGACACAAAATCCTCTGTAATACAAAACCCAGCACTCAAGGGGTTAATACACATCACAAAACCATGTTGCCTAGGAACTAGTGCTCTAATGCATTATAAATATCTTAACAGAAAATAAACACATCTTAGTTTTTGAAGCTATAAATACAATTGTCACATATTTTTCATATAAAATATATATTAAGCAGTAAAAAACAATTTCTTTATATATATCTAATATTTCCTTGCCCAGCAGTTATAACACTTGTTATGGCTCTTCCAATTCATTATAATATTCGCAATTCGTATTGGCTCCTAGAGCCCTGTCTCACCTGTAATGCTTGCTTTGGCTGCTCGCTACACATAAATCTGTACTTTAACAGGTAATGACAAACTGAGCCACAAATTCAATTTTAAAAACTATGGTGGTCAACTTTTTTCTATATTTTTTTTGTTTAACTAAATATGTTATTAGAAAGCAAACAATGTAACCCAAATTTAAACTTTTGCTACAGGCTTTCATTATGTTTTCTTATTTGCTGTTATTTGCTACTTCCTAGTGTTTTCAAATTCTCCTCTTATCTCAGAAAGGTGCGCTAGTGTAAAAAAATGGAAGGTACCACAGCAGCATAAATGAATAATTTGTTGTTCAGTCCTTATGGCAACAGCATGCCAGGCACATCTGTCAGTCACTGTCTCTCTGAGCTCCCTCAAGCTCATGTTCATTGCTTCAGTTATCTCATCTATCTATCAATCTGCTGTCTCCTTCTTTGTGTAACTTCAATCTATCCCAGCATCAGAGTCTTCTCTATGGAATCCTGTTTTCTCATGATATGGCCAAAATATTTGAGCTTCAGCCTCATGATCAAACATATCAGTGAACAGTTTGACTTGATTTCCTGTAGTACTGATTCATTGGATCTTCTTGCAGTCCAAGTGACTCTAAACTTTTATCCAGCACTATAATTCAATGGCATCAATTATATGGTCCTCAGCCTTCTTTATGGTTCTTTATGAAATAAATAAGGTGGAAATATACAAGCTTGGTGCATTCTTTACCTAATCTTCAGTCATTTGGTTGTTTGGTTCTCACAGTGGCTTCTTGGTACACATACAGATTCCTAAGGAAGCGGATGAGATGGTCTGGTACTCCCATCTCTTTTAAGAACTTGCAACATTTAGGTTTTAGAATAGTCTATGAAGCAGAAGTAAATATTTTTTTCTGGAACTCTCTTGCTTATTCTGTAATACAGGAGATGTTGGCAATTTGATCTCTTATTCCTCTTTCTCTGCGGAACCAGGCTTGCACATCTTGTAGTTTTCTGTCCGTATATTGTTAGAGCCGACCTTGCAGGATCTTAAGCATTACCTTACTGCCATATAAAATTAGTACAATTGTTTGATAATTGGAGCACCCTTTTTCACTGCCTTTTTTTCGTTTGGGATCTAGACTGACTGTTTCCAGTCCACTGGCCACTGGATCATTTTCACAACATCACCTTATAAGATTTTAAACAGTTCAGCTGGGATTCCATCAACTCCCACAGCCTTGTTATCAGCAATATTTCCTAGGGCCCATCTCACTTCACTCTCCAAGATGTCTGGCTCCAGCTCATTGGACAAACTATTGAGGTTATCAATGTTGTTAAGATCCTTTCTGTATAGATCTTCCTGCCACCTCTTCTTTTGTCTGATCATTTTTATCCCCAATTTTCTAGAAAAGCTCTCTTGACTTTCCCATTGTCTTATCTTCTTCTATCTCTTTACATCGCTTATTATAAAAAGTCTCCTTGTATCTCATTGCAATCCTCCTGAATTCTGCCTTTAGTTGCACATTGCATAGAGATTAACTTTAGGTACCTTGAAGGTGCTAGCAGGACCTTCATGGTGTGGGGGTTAATGTTAGATACTACAAGGGGTTTCATTTTAAGTCTGTTAGGGACACCTCTGGTGGTGGTTCATTTTTAGTTGTCATGGAGGTCCTTTCTGGACTTCAATGGCAGGGGGATTAACTGTTAGATGCCATTGGAGTATATGGAGATCCCCATGGTTATAGTTATATAGTGGGATCCCCGGGTTAGCACGTGGGAGGAAGGAATACCTGAGATTCCCCTGCTTTAGTTTTAATTAATATTTAACCCCTTCCCAGCCATAGGGAGAGGTTTCTATAGATATATAGGAGACATGGAAGGTGTTAGGGCTACTGTATGCAGCATTGCTACGGCGACTACTGAGCTTTAGATTTAGAGTGTACTGTGACTAGACTACGTGCATACTACTTTGGGCTGAGAGCAATGGCAAACAGCCCTTGATGCACGTCAGCTATGTTGAGGGAACGTTTAGAAGAACTGAATTGGAATGGCTCCCTAGTAAGAGAAAAATAAGCTCCCACAGTTACTATGGAGCAATTCCTCGCAGTTTTGTATTGGATTGGAATGGAGCTCATAGTCTTATTTCTATACTGTCCACCTGGTGATATCCATGTGTATAGTATTAAATAAAACATAATAAATTAGAGGCCATATTATTTTCCTTTAGATTCTGAAAATAAGTTGCATATTTTCTAGTGTAGTAGTTTAAAATCTTTTATTTTAAAAAGATGATCACAGTGTTTTTTTAATGTAATTATTTAATCTATGGATAACTCACTGTTCAAAATTACTTACATGCTATTTAATGATGGCTTTAATGTGCATTGAAGGTATTACTACTTGTGTGACTAGGAAAATAGAGGAAAACTGGGAAATAAAGTTATTGTAGTTATAAAATGTTGCAGAGAAACTAGCAGTTCTTTTCTCTATACAATTACCTTACCTTAAATGTCAGTGATTCAATGAGAGAAATTGCTTTTACACTCATCAATAGAGGTTAATATTTTTTTCTTCTTGTAAAGATTGCAATTGAATGTCACCTACTTTCTCAAGAAAGTACATCTCAAGTTGGGTGCTTTTTATATGGCATAGTTTTATTTTAGGATTACCAAAAGAAACAATATGCTTAATAAAATAGATTGCTAGCACAGTGTATAAGGAACTTAGGTGTGCCCCATTGAGTAGTTCACAAAACTATTTAAATGACTTCTATAATACCCTAACAAGGGGTAGTGTTTTTAATTATGTATTTGTGTAATACAATTCATATTTGATGACCAAACATACATTATTAAACTAACTTTGAAATAAAACCTCAAAGTCTCAAGGTCATAGACCAGGGTCTGGAGATAGGTCTGAAGGGCTTTAAAAACATCTGATCACGTAAGAGGGCAGATAATGATTCATAAGCATCCCACAACAAGGGCTTTTTGACTAAGGAAACCACTTTTACACAGGGAATCTCAAGCCAGTGAAAAACATTGTGCAACCTTATAGATGAAAACTTAGCATTTCCTTCTAGCCAAAGCCTCCTCTCCCCTTTCGACC
Organism: Discoglossus pictus; assembly: GCA_027410445.1. Classification (NCBI taxonomy): domain Eukaryota; kingdom Metazoa; phylum Chordata; class Amphibia; order Anura; family Alytidae; genus Discoglossus; species Discoglossus pictus. The sequence goes on along the minus strand of CM050164.1, from coordinate 447,204,599 downwards.
TCATATTGGGTGGAGACCAGCAGCAGAATGTGACCCGTGAAAGCATGTTTAATATTGCTTTTTTAAAATATTGAAACAAAATGTCATTAATGGCCAGTGCCTAATTTAAAATAAAAGCTCCTCTTGTTAGGGAAGTGTATCTTTAAGCCACTAATTGTCTGCTGCAAATAAAATATAATGCATTAGGCTGAGAACCTGGTGTTACATCTAGAAAATTATGGCTTTGGCTTTCTATTCCTTTACTCCAATAGATTATTATCACTATAGATTACAGCTGAGTAAATCAGGACAGTGACCAAGATGGAAATTCTACTCAAATATTTAAGACATCTAAGCTAAGTGAGCTTCAACTATTTGAAAAGATGGTCATTATCATCCTCAGCAGCAACGGAAGTTCCGCTGGTGCACCTGGTGCAATGCACCGGGGCCCGGCTTTGGGGGCGGGAGGCTAGTGCTGTCCCCTCACCCTGGTCCCTCCTGCTCCACTTCCCCGCTCTTCCCAAGTGTAAGATATGGCTTATCTTACACAAGCGTGAGGTCACTTGGGGATTCCTTGCACCAGCAACAAGATGCAAGCATGGGAGCAAAATAAATGGTGGAGGTGGTGAGTACTAGGGAGCAGGGAAGGGGGCAGGAGGGACAGGGGTGGTAGGGGGCAGGAGGGACTGTGGAGGCAGCAGCACTGGATAGAGAAATTTAAGAAATACACATTATAAAAAGCACATACCAATTACAGTATTATTGAATATTGGGAAATACTTCACATAACTATTTGAATCCACAATTAGTTTGTGTAACTACTTTACTGAATTCCCAATATTTAAATATTGTTTTTACAAGGACCAGTTGAAAATGTTTGAATCTCTTTGTGGACCCCTTGAAAATTGTTTGTTAGACCACTAAATGGAAGGAATTTAAATGTTAATTAATGTGGCTCATGTAATTGTGCAATTGGAATCTTCACTTCTAAATATTGCTGCAGATTATTCCATTTTTATAGCCACACCAGATAATTAGCTGCAACGGCTTGGAATTACACTACCTGATCGCACTTGCACCATTACACCCCCTAGTTATGTCCTTGCACACCCATGGCACTGATTTTTGACTTTGTCTTCTGTAATCTATCACACTGTACCCAATCATACTATGGCTTATTATATTATTATTTGTATGTATTATTATATTATTAACTATAACCTTGTAAATGCTTCTTTACCCACCACTGGTCTCAAACAAATCTTTGGTTTCCAAAACCATGTAATCTTAGTATGTAATCTTATAAACAGCAGTATTAGGATATTCAGAACTTTGGATAAAAGAACTGCAAAAACATCATTATCGCTCTACTCCTCTTGTATCTGGATACTTAAATATGTATTATCATAACTCTTCAACCAATGTCATCATAAACCTGGAAACTATGTTGTCATAAACGTTTTAACATTTGAAAGCTCTTTTAATCAAAGTGGTATACAAATGTAAAGTAGATAATTAAATAAAAATATAAGTTTACCAATGACTGCAGTCTGCTGCTATGTGCGGAGATGGGCAATTATGAGCTGAGATCCAGCATCTCATCTTATCATGAGATTTATTAAAAGTTTTTTCTCGGTTAAAATGTCCAACACAGCACTTTACAACCCATCACAATATTGGCATTTTATAGGAGGGTTAGGGGGAGGGCTATGGTGGCCTGTATTTAAAACATGGGTCTAAACTACATGAGATGCTACTAGTCAGTATCACCCTTCAACCCTGTGATGATAAATAAATCCAAATATAAATAAAATTACCAAACACCCCTCAGAAGAACCCATCACTGTAATTGGAGAAATGCCGGGGTACACATTGCTGCTGGTAACACCCACCTGCCTTTAAATATATTTTTATTGGAAGACCAATATAGCTTATACAAACAAATAACTTGTATAAAATGATAAACATTTATTATACAAACATATATTATTCAAGGCTTACTTATATAAATTTAAGTTTGATTTGATTTCCTTCACTTCCTATTTTATTTTTCTTTATTAAGCAAAACAACTGAACATAAAATACAATTTAATTTGCAATTTATATACTAATATCCTCTTCATTTTTCAAAAGCTCTCATTTGTTGTCATTGTATAACTCTACCGATCCAAGAGACCTATTTCTTGTCACAGTATAATAACCTGTTTTCTAATGAGTAGGTTAGTCTTTCCAAGTGAGCCGCTTCATTTATTTTCTCTATGATAATGCCAGGTCATTTTTTTCCATCTATTTGCAATTTGTAATTTTACAATAGTAAATAATGTTGCTAATAGTTTTCTGCTTGCATATATTAATTTTCTAGGTAATATTTCTATCAAATTAATTTGTGGTGTATTGTCTGCTATACATATCATTACTTACTTCTGTTTTCTACCATATTTTCCAAACTATTGGACAATTTCACCAAATATATAAAAATTACTCTTCTTGTTCACATCCGCTAAAGTAACTATCTGACTGATTTTTTAAGATTTTATGTAATTTTGTTGGTATTATATACATGAGTCACTTTAAGACTTGTTTCTAATAAAGTATAATTTCTACAACTATAAAGTGTAATTTCTACAATTACAGGATAAAAGACTTGCTTTGAAAAGCAAGACTTTTATCATGTTCTCTATTATCTTTTTAATTTATGGAAGGAGTGTTGGTCTAGTTAATTTCCTAATCTATATATCATACTTTTTCCCTTTACATTTGGATTTTCTAAGCATTTCTTCTCAAAATCAGTAGGTGGTCTAATTATCTCCTGTTTTGGCAGTCGGTTACTTGACTAATTTGTAGATATGATTAAAAAACACCTTGTATTAAAACAAAATTGATTTCTTTTACATTTTCAAATAATTTTTTTTTGATTTCTAATAAAATGTATTACTCTTGTTGGGCCAAGTTTGGTCCATATTTTGTAGTTTGAAGAATTTTGATCTACCAAAAAAATTAAGGTTATATGTGATAGGAGTTATTGATGATCTTGGGGTTGATAGTTGGTTCTTATATTTCAATCTATTACACAGTTTGAGTGAGTGAGTTGTAAATGGGCTAACACTATAATTTTTTGTATAATTTTGTAAGGTAGCCACATTATATACCGTATTGTATTCCCCCATTTGAAAGTAATGCATTTCAAATATTTCCATCCTAATAAATCTGATCTTAAAGGGCCACTTAATTCAGTACAATGTGGAGCACACTAATGTAAAGATCTCTTAAGAGCATTTTTATAACCTTTTTGAATTCTTGAAATCCGTTTTTTTTTCCACTGAGATATTTATTGATAAAATGAATGTTTACATGTGTCACTGGCAAGCTACCAGACAGACCGTCAGCAAGCTCCCGTACAGATTGCAAAGGAAAACTACAGTTAACCCTTTATAAATTCAACGGTGCATAGAAAGGAGTGTAAGAATCTTTGAAATAAGTTACTTGTGGGTTAACTGCAGGGCTGTAGAATTGCTGAATGCCAAGAAAAATATATAAATCATTCTCTGCACTGGAGCTACAACGTTGTTGTCAGCAGATGTCATTAATCATGGAATAGTCAGTGTGTTTGTAAACAGACCCAACACTTCAATTCAGATTCTGGGTTTCTGAATGTACTTTTGACATATTGGTATTGGTAAAGAGCAAAATAAATATAGTATTTTGTGTAAAATATCCATTAGGATTGCCACTATATTGCCTAGTAATGGTAATTATAATTTATTCCCTTTATGTAATACTTTTGCTAAGTGTGCAATTATGTTTTTAAAGTTTATTCTATATAAATCTTCTGTTTGTGCTAGGATTTGTACTCCTAGATTTTTTGTATGTGAGTTCTGCCAAGAAAAAATTTAAATATATTTTTAGTAATAAATTTAATGCAACTGGTTTCTTAGTATTTATTTTTAACCCTGAGAAATCAGCAGTTCTTACAAATATGCGTTGTTAATGGTTTTGCAATTGTCAAAATAACATCATCTGCAAAGAGGCTAATCCTACATTTGCATTGTCAACTTTTATCCCATTGATATTTCTGTTTTCTCTGATAGTGTCTTAAAGACATTCCGTAGCAATATAACCTTGACATGTACTTTGGGTTATTACAAATTATTTTAATTGCTTTCAGAAATGATCCATTAATACCTATATATTTTAATGTTTCAAATAGGTAATTTCATCCAAGAGAATCAAACACCTTCTCTATATTCAGTGATAATAAAAAAGATTGCACTTTATTTTTATTTTTTAGTTATGTATTAAATGTACGGTTTTCTTATGTTATCTAGTGCCTATCTCGTTGCGATGAACCCTACCTAGTCCGAACAAATTATTAAATTTAATCAATTTAATCTATCTGCCACTATTTTAGTTACAATTTTCATGTTTACAATCATTAATGTTCTCAAACTACAATTTAAAACTTAATAAATCTCTATATGGTTTTGGGATTATTGCATTTTCAGCCTTAAGCATCTCACAATTTAATGTCATCCCTCCCCATACTAAAGTAAATAAGTTAATAAGATATGGTATTAATACATCTATAAATTCTTACAATAGAGATGTGTTATTACATCTGGTCCTAGTGATTTCTGAGGTTATTGGAAAATTGACACGTGTTAATTATTTTTTGTTCAGTTTATGAAATTCACTCATTTAAAAAAAAAAAATCTAGTTTTCTACATGGTTGTTATATTTCCAGCTTGATATAATTTTTGATAGAACTGTAAAACTCATTTTTAAATTAAGTGTTTTGTAAATCGCTTTAATTTATATGCTTATTGTCTATCTGGCTTATTAGATTTGTTATAGAAAAAATGATTTAATCAATTATTTGAGCACTTCTACTTTGTTGTTTAGTCCTTCAGCAGCGTCTGATTCTCCGTGACCTTATGGACCGCAGCATGCCAGGTACATGTCTCAGTCACTGCCCCTCTGAACTCCATCAAGTTCATGTTCATTGCTTCTGTGTCCTCATCTATTCATCTCCGCCTCTGTCGTCCCTGTCTTCTTCTGCCTTCAATCTTCCCCAGCATTGAAGTCTTCTCTAGGGAATCCTTTCTTCCCATGCTATGAGCTTCAACCTCATGATCATACCCTCTGATGAACATTTTGTCTTGATTTCCTGAAGTACTGATTTATTGGATCTTCCTGCATTCCAAGGGACTCTATGTAGTTTTCGCCAACACCACAATTCAAAGACACCAATTCTACAGTGCTCAGACTTCTTTATGGTCCAGCACTCACATACGTATGTTACTACTGTGAATATCATAGCTCTAACTGTGCAGAACTTTGTTAATAATGTAATATCTTTACTTTTTACTAGCTTGTCCAAGCTTGCCATATTTTTCTGCCCCAGAAGCAAACGTCTTTTAATTTCAATGGCTGCAATCATCATCTGAAGAGATGTTGGATCCCAAGAAAATGTTATATATCACTGACTCTCCACTTCTTCCCCGTCTATGTCAGGAACTGAGATTGCTGTTTGCCATGATCATCTTTTTAACGTTGAGCAGCAAATCAGCTTCTTTATTTTACCCTCATAAATAGGTCCTTTAGTTCCTCCTCACTTTCATCCATCAAAGTAGTATAATCTGCTTATCTGAGTTTTTTTATATTTCTTTCAGCAATATTGATACACCCAGTCCGGCCTTATGCATGATGTACTCTTTTATTGTATGAAATATTGAATTCCATGGCATGAGGTTAAAGAAAACTAGCAGCTGACATATGATATGTTGTCATTTTTTTTCTATTTAAAATATTCCTTTTTGTTCATATGGGTAAAATGATGCATAGGGGTCTATTCATAGTGCTCCATCAAGTATTTCCACTGTTCATCATGGGCGTAATTATAATACCAACATTTATTAAACTGCACAGAGACCCGAGTAGAGGCGATGCTCGATGAGCCACTGTAGATCAATGCTCCTTGCACGTCCTCTTAGTAAATTTATTTGAAAAAAAAAACATACCGAACAAGTCATAACAAAACCGTACACCAGAGAAGATTTACTAAATGATCCATGTGTTTAATATTTACCATTTCCTATGAGGTAAAATTAAAATTGCCATCCTAGCACATCACTTGGGGTTCCCTGGTGGTTTAGTGGTTAGGATTCGGTGCCTTCACCACTGAGAGCTGGGTTCTAGTCAGGGAACCAAGAGGTCACACCACCTTAAAACAAAGCAGGGTTGGGCCTGATCAATACTTGGATGTGAGACCACCTTGGAATACAGCTGTATGCTGTGGCCTACTGGACAAGGAACTGGCAACTTATTCCATGAGGTCATGGAGAGTTGGATACGACTTAACGACACAACAACAAAAGCACATCACAGTAACTGTGATCTTTAGGAAATTTTTCCTATAGTTCTTATCATCCATAGTAATACACTTCTGTATTTGCATATTTTGGTATCCTTCAAATTAACAAAATTATTTCAACTAGTCATCACATCGAAGTGTGTCCTAAAACAAATTCAAGTGTTCTCCTCTTAGTAGAAAATAATTATGTATCTTATATTACATCTAAGTATTATTGTATAGGAAACCACCCCCATTGACTTTCCCATCCTACATCAGATGAGTGATAAACTCTACATATCAAGTTTTAATTATATTTCTTAAATTTTTATATTTATGTATAGTTTGTAGATGTTTATTTCTATATTTAAAGAAAGGGAACAAATTAAATTCAATATACTGACTCAGAATGACTGTCCAAGAATGCCAGATTACACAACGAATAAAATAATCTTTTGTCCGTAACTGATAAAATAGCAGTTCAAGAAAAGGACAAACACCAAGGAACCTGTTGTAACAAATTGTGTTTGTGCTTCTTAATGGGCCTTTGGCAAACAATAAGTAGCCCAGTTTAACAATGTCAGAATTCACTTCACATTTTCCTCCTTTATCAGTAAATTCAATTTTCTTAGTCCAAATAAAAGTGCATTTTAGCAGGTGCTGTAATTGTTTCATTTTTTTAAACTGTTTATTTTCAGTTGGCATAAGTTACAAATTGCTTGCTTAACTGCAAGGGAGTGTGGGAAGAACAGCCAAGGACTCCTTTATAACCCCTGCCGTAAATTACACTATTTTATAAAATATTTGTAAGCCTATCTTCTATTCCAAGAATACAACCAACCCGAATATAACTACTCCTGAAAAACAGTTTTTGGAAATAGAGTCAACTACATTTGAAGCTCACGTCTTTCATGTCATGAACTGCCCTTGAGCTAATTTTACGTTAATTTATTATAAACTCTTTTATTGTATGAAATGTTGAATTCCATGGCATGAGGTCAACGAAAGCTAGCAGCTGGCATATGATATGTTGTCATTTTCTTTCTATTTACTATGGGTGGAATTTACTAAGAGGGCGTGCAATGAGCATTGATCTACAGTGGCTCATCGAGCATCGCCTCTACTTGGGTCTCTGTGCAGTTTAATAAATATTGCTATTATAATTACGCCAATGATGAACAGTGGAAAAGCTTGATGAGGCACTATGAATGATGCCTATGAGACGCCTATGCATCATTTTACACATTGCTATCAGAGTCGCACATACATGTTATAGGGGATATGCACAGCACTGTTTGTATGTGTAATTTACATATTTATTGGAAAACCTGCAGTGGTTTCTAATACATCAATAATGACATAGAAAACCAGGTCCGGTCGAAAAAAATACTATATCCAGTTGCACTGCATATTAAAAAAGATTGACGTGTTGTGTGGGTTTCGTCATTCAGTTGTCTCTGACTCTCCATGACACTATGACCAGGTACATCTTGTGTTTGGTTGTACTCATCCATAAGGTTTTTTGGCAAAGATACTGTAGTGGGTTGCCAGTTTCTTCTCCAGTGGATTGCAATTTGTCTGACCTCTCTGCTATGACCTACATGGTTTAGATCAGAGCTTGACTGATGTACTCAAGCCCCTTCACCGCGACAAGGTAGCGATCCAGGAGGGGATCTACATGTTAACATCTTACAATAGCCAGTTACACCCTATGAGCCTAGGTATCACCCAGGACCCCCTCAACACCTGGATGGAGCTATCGGACCTCCCACCCCTTTCCAGCAGTAAAGCATAATCTCATATTAAACGTATACAACTACTTTTTATTTACTTTCTGATAAAAAAAAACATTTTAATCCATTATTATGTTTAGCTATTAAAAATACTATGTAAAAAATATTGATCACAGTGGAACTATAAGTTAAGGTAGCCCACGGCTGGACGCAGTGGAAGTGAGTGGGGGTTTGACCTGTTTAGGAATAAGGATTATAATATTTCAAAGTTATGAGTTGGTTAATTTGCTAATTTTGTAGGATACTGGATTATGGTTGCTTTTATGTTACTTTCACAACTGGGGGTATGCCAGGGGTGTTTGCCCTTATTATGTATAGTATGGTGGTTTAAGGTGTGGAGATTGTGGTAGTCCTCTTGGGGCATGGGATCCCTTGAGGTACCATCTATAGGGGTGGGGTAAACACCACTGGTTCTTTATAAGTTAATGTTAAGGCTCATGTAAATAATAAATGAGCTATGGCTTTATTATCCATAATATTCTTTGTCCGTGTATTTATTGTGGGGTGTGGGGGAATGGCAATTCTTAGTTGACTATACCTAGGCCATGTAAAATACAAAGAACTGTAATGTTAACATTCAATATCATGTCTGCATATAACTCCTAGTCTGAATATATTTTCTTCCTATATAATTAATGAGGGGTTAGTGAGTGGCATCAAAAGTCATCGTCTCACATTAGTTTGTGCCAAAAGATAAAATATTTTAGAGACATTTTTTAAGACTGTTTATTGTTAGAGGATACAGACTTTCATCACTTTCTGTGAGTTGTACTTGCATATATATATATTTTTATTTGTATATTGCTATTCATGTGCACAGCGAGTTACAGAGGCAAGGTATTAAACAATTACCTGTAAATATAAGTGCATGTAACATAAAGACCACTAGAGCACTACATAGTCCCTGTCCCTTAGTGCTTACAATATACTTACATGGGGAAAAACATATACAGACACATCAGGGTAAGGATCAAATGCATAGTTAAAGCAAGATGCTGCTAAGTATCTCCAAGTGCATTCACTAAAGGTGTTGTTTGATTTTTAAGTTGAATCTTGAGATAAATGATTTCTCAAATATTGTGTAGCATTGTCTTACAGAGGCATGGGGCTATTAGCGAGAGAGATTTTAGCCAAGAAGGAGATCTAGAACTGAAATGAACAATAAGAAGACATTGCCGTGCAGAGTCAGGTAGCTGAGCAGGGATACAACAAAAGATTAGAAGAAATATATAAGAAGAAGCTGAGGACTGAATAGCGTTGAAGCTGAGAAGGAGAGTTTTATAGGTTATTTATGGCTTTATTAGGAGGATTTTAGCACAAATAATGACATTTAGAGGAGATGGGGCTGACATAAACAGCTGCATTAAGTATTAATTACAGAGGAGAGAGATGTAAACAGGAAATAAAGAGAGTAAGATTTTGCAGTAGTGTAGATGATATAAATTAAGGTGCCTGGGCATTTGTCCTCACAGCGGAAAGGCTAAGAAGAGGGCATATCTTTGCTATACTTCTAAAGAAATAACATGTTCTTGCAACTGACTGGATGTGAGAGGAGAATGTTAGGGACTAATCAATGTGACACAGCATGTTTTATAGGTTAGGGTTAATTATTGTGTCATTGACCGTTATAAGAAAGGGGAGAATAGTGCCAGGTTTGGGGGGAAATATTAGAAGTTCTGTTTTTGGCATGTTAACTTTAAGACAACATATTGCCATCCAGGTTCCAGCTGCATGTAGACATTCTGCCACATCCTCTTGAAATTCAGGTGTAAGGCCAGGAGTGGAAAAGTAGAGTTGTTTATGTGAAGAGTTCATCAAGGGACAGGTTGTAGGGAGAAAGGAGAAGACAGATCCCTGAGGCACATAAACAGAAAGACTCATAGGAGAGGATAAGGTGACTGAGAATGTCCAATTAGGGAGATAAGAGAAGAGCCAAGATAGAGCTTTGTCATGACCAGTAGTGTGAAGATTGTGCAGCAGGAGAATGTGATCAACAGTGTTTTTTGGCCCTGTGCAATTGTTCCATTACTATTACCATAGCTGTATCTGTGGAGTGAGAATAGAGGTATATACAGCTCCTTCAAGTTGGATGGTTTGCGCTTGTGAACAGCAATCTTTAAGTCTGACCACAGATTTTCTATTGGATTGAGGTCTGGGCTGTGACTAGGCCATTCCAATACATTTACATGTTTCCCCTTAAACCACTCAAGTGTTGCTTTAGCAGTGTGTTTGGGGTCATTGTCCTGCTGGAAGGTGAACCCCCATCCTAGCCTCAAATCACGCACAGAGTGGTTCAGGTTTTGCTCAAGAATATATCTGTATTTAGTACCATCCATCTTTCCCTCAGCTCTGACCAGTTTTCCAGTCCCGGCTGCTGAAAAACATTCCCACAGCATGATCCTGCCACCACCATGTTTCACTGTGGTGATGGTGCTCTTTGGGTGATATTATATGTTGGGTTTGCGCTAGACATAGCGTTTTCTTTGATGGCCAAAAACTCATCAGACCAGAGCACCTTCCTCCATACATTTTGGGAGTCTCCCACATGCCTTTTCGCAAACTCAAAACGTGGCATTTTGTTTTTTGCTGAAAGTAATGACTTTCTTCTGGATATAAAGTCCAACTCTATGGAGTTTTTTTATGACCTAACCCTGACTTGTACTTCTCAACAACATTGTCCCTTAATTGTTTGGAGAGTCCCTTGGTCTTCATGGCAGTGTTTGGTTAGTGGTGCCTCTTGCTTAGATGTTTCAGCCTCTGGGGCCTTTCAAAAAAGTTGTGTATATGTAATGACAGATCATGTGACACTTAGATTGCACACTGGTGGACATCATTTCACTAATGATGTGACTTCTGAAGGTAATTGGTCCACCAGAGCTTTTCTTGGGCTTCATAACAAAGGGAGTGAATACATAAGCACATGACAATTTTCGGTTTTCTATTTCTAAAAAATCGTTTATCTAATTTCACTTCACCAACTTAGACTATTGTGCTCTGATCCATCACATAAAATTCAGATTAACAAAACATTGAACTTAAGGCTGTATTGTAACAAAATAGGTAAAAAGTCAAGGGGGGTGAATACTTTTGCAAGGCACTGCATATATATATATATATATATATATATATATATATATATATCACATATATAGTTGTGAGCGTACGAGTTGTTGCTAACGCTGCGGGCTTGCGTAGCGAGCTGCGGCCCTCGCGAAGCGAGGGCAGTGGCCGAGGGTCTCAGTTGCTGGCATGGAGCGCCTACGGCGCTCCATGCCAGCACCTGAGGACCTCGCAAAGCGAGGGCCGCAGTTGCTGGCATGGAGTGCCGAAGGCGCTCCATGCCAGCAACTGCGACCCTCGCAAACTTCACGCCGCAAACCAAACAGCACGACACACACATTACGACACTCGCAAACAACATACGACACACGTTTACACACATTACGGCCTTGCAACACTCGGACGCAACTCGCGAACATTACAAAATGTAAAACACAATACATACACACAGCACATACATAAAAACCTTGATCCATCAAATAAAATTCAGATTAACAAAACATTGAACTTAAGGCTGTATTGTAACAAAATAGGTAAAAAGTCAAGGGGGGTGAATACTTTTGCAAGGCACTGCATATATATATATATATATATCACATATATAGTTGTGAGCGTACGAGTTGTTGCTAACGCTGCGGGCTTGCGTAGCGAGCTGCGGCCCTCGCGAAGCGAGGGCAGTGGCCGAGGGTCTCGGTTGCTGGCATGGAGCGCCTACGGCGCTCCATGCCAGCAACTGAGGACCCTCGCGAAGCGAGGGCCTCAGGTGCTGGCATGGAGCGCCTACGGCGCTCCATGCCAGCACCTGAGGACCTCGCAAAGCGAGGGCCGCAGTTGCTGGCATGGAGTGCCGAAGGCGCTCCATGCCAGCAACTGCGACCCTCGCAAACTTCACGCCGCAAACCAAACAGCACGACACACACATTACGACACTCGCAAACAACATACGACACACGTTTACACACATTACTGCCTCGCAACACTCGGACGCAACTCGCGAACATTACAAAATGTAAAACACAATACATACACACAGCACATACATAAAAACCTTACCTACACCAAGAGGGAGCACCCAGGACCTCAAAAATACAACTTACACCTCAATTTTACTAGAAATAAAACACTTTAAAGACTAAAAAAAAATCTAAGCGAGAGAAAAAATGGCCGACGAACAAGGCTACAGCACTCTAAACTCGCAAAACACCACAACAAACTCGCAAAACACCACAACAAACTCGCAAAACGCAACAAATGACCTACGGATATTCATACCACACAGTGCACACATTCAGCATGCTTACACAGCAGCTCCACACCACTAATGCTGCAGCAACATCAACACAGATTGCCAGCTCTTCATCACAATGCTTCAAAATAGGTACAGTATATTCATTTAGTAATCTATTACATATTTCATTATTATACACCAAACAGCATTAGCTACCTTACAATTTCATTGCCGTCATTTTTTGACGGGCAATTCGCTAGTATATATATATATGTGTGTGTGTGTTTGTGTGTATATGTATAAATATTTTACAGTTTTAATTCTGAATACCTTTTCATGGTGGAGGGTCTTGTGTATTTCAAGGAAGCTGTGAGCTATACCATGTAGGGTCATCCAAGATGGGCAGGTCATAGCAGAGAGGTCAGACAAATTGACATTCACTGGACAAGGAACTTACAACCCACTCCAGTATCTTTGTCAAGAAAACCATATGGATAAGCACGTCCAGAAACACATACAGAAGTGCATATGGTCACCGAGACTTGGCCATGACTGAAAGACTGAGCAACAAAAATAAAATTCTGATTAGAGCATAATGATGCAGAGAAGTTTCAGATGTTTTTGATTCTTCTGCTGGAACCATGAGGCACCTTTTATACTTTGGAGGTTCCCTGTATGAGAGGGATGTTTCCATATACTGTATGTAATTATACATTGGTCCTTGAAAAATGTTTACAGTCTTCAAATGTAGATGATATATAATAAGTAATATAATAAGTAATAATAATAATATAGTAATAAATAAAGGTGCTGTTTGAAATATGCTGATTTTAAGTGAAAAATGCCTGATGTGCACAGAGTATTATTAGTATTCTTATATGCATGGGCATCCTGGATGCCAAATGACGTAGTGTGTTCTTCCTGATCATTTAAAAACATTTAATACATTTAATACAAAAAAACAAAACTTTAGAAAGGGCTAATTGAGTCTATCAATCTTATACAATTATTTTCATTACTGTTTAGTTAAAAAAGCAGACCCTTAAGATTTACTGTCAGGGGGACTGGAAAAAAAATAAACTGTTTACTTATGTTTACTTAATTGATAGAGATTAGAGATGGTGTGGAACATTAGGGCTCATTTGTCACAAATACTGCACATACATCTAGACTTGTGTGAAAATGTAAGCATTTCCTGAAAGAATAGAAAAAACTCTCAATAATAGAGACAGAGTAATGAAAGACGTGGTTTCAAAGAACAGTCTGCAAGTCTTCGTTTAACACCATTGCTAAATAATGAATATTTCAATATATCTAATTATGCTAGATAGAGAAGGTAGATCACAGGAAAATATAATCTGTCACTGCCTCCACTTCTTCCACATCTAACTGAGATTGCTGTTTGAAATGATCTTCATCTTTTTAACGTTGACCAGCAGGCCAGATTTTGTACTTTCTTGTTTAACCCTCATCAATAGGTCCTTTAGTTCCTCCTCACTTTCAGCCATCAGCTTTATATCATCCTCTTATCTGAGGATTCATCCAGCCTGGCCTTGTGCATTCTTTTGTTCCATGTTTGGTTCTGACTGTGGCTTGTTGGTTTACAAACAGGTTCCTCAGGAGGCGAATGCGATGAGCTGATACTCACATCTCTTTAAGAACTTACCACATTTTGTTGTGATCCACAAAGTCTAGGGCTTTAGAAAAGTCTATGAAGCAGACCTTATGTTATCTTTTTCTATGTATTTACATTGCTCATTATAGAATGTTTCCTTGTCTCTTCTTGCTATCCTCTGGAATTCTGTATTCATTTGTACAAATATTTTCCTATCTCCACTACCTTTCGCTTTTCCTTCTTTCCGGAGATACTTTCAAAGTCTCATCAGACAGCCAGTTTGACTTCTTAGATTTCTTCCTTTGGGAATATAGTGCCATAAATCTATTTTTACCTCCACTGCATATTCACAAGGATTTTATTTATTTAGTATCTGCTTGGTTTGATGATGTTCCCTCTTTTCTTCAGTTTAATTCTGAACTTTGCAATAAGAAGCTCATGGTCTGAGCCATGTCTTGTTTTTATGGATTGTATAGAGCTCCTCCATCTTTGGCTACAAAGTATATAGTCAGTTTGATTACTATATTGTATATCTGGTGATGTATGTGTGTAGAGTTATCTCAGAGGTTGTTGGAAGAGGGTGTTTGCTATGACCAGATAATTATCTTGACCAAATTCTAATCTCTGTGCTCCAAGGCCAATCTTGCCCATTATCCCTGGTGTCTTTTGGTTCCTTACTTTAGCATTCTAATCTCCTCTGATGAGAGTAGCATCCTTTTAGGTTTAGTAACTTTATTTATTAAATGTTTTCCTCACTCTTTCTACAAGAAGTATTTTCTACCATTTTACTATCCTTCTATACTAATTACTTAAAGTTATTTTTGTTTAATAATATTACAATGACAGTGTCCTTGTTATCTATAATTTGAAATGATACCATATTTGGAACTTATGTTGTGTCCATTTAACCAAAACAAATAGAGCATTGTCTCTCAAAATGTATTCATTGTGGTTCAATGTCAAATGGTTCAACAAGGCAAGTTATTATTGTATGGTAGTGGTTCTGGTGAACAAATTAGTTCTAAGTATACAATAAATAAAAATACCTAGGATAAAATCTCTAAAAAAATATAAAGTAGCAATTGATCACACCATATATTAATTTACAGTGATAATATCCCTTATAACCTGACATATGTTTTAATTACATTTACACAAATAATTATTCATGTACATGTGTTTACTCCACTTCTATTTAACCTGTGAAGTTAAACAAAAATAAGAGGCATCATTGTCAAGTGGTCGATATGCCATATACCAGTGTTTTCTTTGCCAAAAAGGTGGTAATAATTCAGCACAACTGCAAGTTCCACAATTTTCTGCCACTTGTTTGTGAAGTACATGACAACCTTACAACATTGGCAGCTGTGTAGACATTTTTTTGGAAAATAAGCATATTTGAAAACTCTACTTAAATAGGAGAATGAATGAAACTTAAATAGGAGATGAATAGGAGAATTAATTTTTTTGTTTGTTAAATCACTGAAACTGGACTATTAGGGTGTGTCTATTTATATATCAGTGGTGGGAGGGTGAGGGAGGAGGGGATAGGGAGAAACCAGAAGGCTTTGCTAGATGATTGGATCTGACTAAAGCTAACCAATTTCCTTCTTGGCCAATTTCCTTGACAGGCCAAGAAGCATTCACCTTGAAAGTATTTTTTGCAGAAATGCAAATACCACTTTCATACAAACAACTTCGACCAATGTATCACGAATGCCACCAGGGTGCAGAAGAGACATCAAAATGTATTTTTTTTTTTTTTTATAATTGAAAGCTAGCTTAATGACTTCTTTTTTGCTTAATTATGCTCCTAGTTAGACTATTTTTTTTTTCAAACATAAATGTTTCATTGTAAAGTGTTTTTTTAATTAGTTTGCCAGTTACTTCTCTGTGTTTGTGGAGAGTGAAGGTCCCCATTAAAAGTTCCATTCCTGTCACTGAAACGTTGAATGCTGAACGGATTGGGTCAAAAGTTAAAGAATTAATTCAATAGCTAGTCAAGTTGCTGATGAAGCTCTGCAGCAGCTCACAAAACCTCACAGAGTACAGCAATAAAAGGAGGTGCTAAAACTTTTACACATATATATGAACTTCTAAAAGTGTACCGTTTCATATGAGGAGCTGGTGTTAATGTGGAAACTCTCCTTTAAGTGTTCCTTTATGCCCAACGTGAAATAAAATCCGGGGCAGAGAAAACCGTAAATCCACTGCATATTTATTATAAAACAAATGTGTGTGTATATATATATATATATATATATATATATATATGTATATATATATATATATATATATATATATATATATATATATATACAGCATCTCACAAAAGTGAGTACACCCCTCACTTTTTTGTAAATATTTTATTATATCTTTTCATGTGACAACACTGACACTCTGCTACAATGTAAAGTAGTAAGTGTACAGCCTGTATAACAGTGTTTGCTGTCCCCTCAAAATAACTCAACACACAATGTAGCAGCCTCTCTAACATACAGTACATTTTACCTTGTAGACTACATTGGATGATGTACATGAATATAACCATCTGATGCTAAAGCTCTTGTTGTTATGCAGGGTTGTGTCCTTTTTGCAGATGTGTTGACATAATTTGCAGTGATTTTTGTTGTAAGATTTGGTGCCATTCTCTCTGTTGTGCTGTTCATTGGCCAATCTTCTGTTCACCAATGTTTGTCTCAGATTTGGTAGTTGTCTGAATGCAAGAATGGGAGGATTGTGAAATATATGTTTCAATTCTGAGCATCTGTTAGTTGTGGTTGTAGATCCTTAAATATTTTGTGTATTCCTTCCAGAGCCGGTGTACTTTCTTTAGTTTTCTATTGCAACAGTTGTTCCCTAGGTGTTTTTAATGGCAGAGGTTACTTTCTGTGTGATGACATGGGGTTTGTGTTATCAATGGCAATCTAATATTAGTATAGCTACGGACTTGAGAAAGAGAGGAATCTCTCGAAAGCTTGTTATATATTTATGAATATGTTTGTCCAATAAAAAAGGTATCACTATATACTGCAATACTCTGATATAAGTCTTTTTTTTACTAAACAAAGGTTCCTTTTGGGGGAAAGACACATTCCACAGGTAGAATCTTTCTTTGCAATCAAAGTTTCCTCCCACTTCAGGAAGTAGGTCAGCAAAATCCAAATTGGTAGATTTCTTGCCTATAAAAGGCAACACATTAATAGTTGTATTATTTTTTGTTCATTTTAATAGAAATATTGTATGTAAATCAAATTGCATTGAATCAACTGAAATTAAATCTATAAGAATATGAACATCACTTTTCCAAAGACCAACCCATGCCTTTGTGCCTCTTAACCCCATGCTGTGGCTAGTATAAATGGAATATGCTCAATACACAGCAAGTTGGGATTTCCATTCTTCTCTAATAATGTCCTAAATTATTGCTATTGAAATTTGCTTCCCTAGAACATTGAAACAGCTGATGTTTTCAGTACAATTTCCAATTAATTTCCCCGACAATGCACCACATTCAGCTCTAAAAATTAAACTGACCCACTGGAGCTGTAATGAAATCAGTACCATATCTTGGTTTCTATTAAATATAAAAAAATCAATGCTGCACTAACAGCAAGACTGGAAGGTTAATTTTGCAGTTTGAAGAATGCTATTATACACTTATTACATTAATACCAGGCTGCTTAAACTTGTGTTTTTTTACACATGGCCCTGAAACCTTAATTATTTGCTCTTGCACTTTCCTTGATCCTTAATTTAAAATATTGTTCTTAATCAAATGAAATAAGCTAAACATTATACATTTCTAGGCATAAGAAAAGGAAGGTTTGGTAAATAAGTGTATGCCTAATTTGTATTATTTAGAGGAAAAAATAAACTTACACATAATTTTTAGAAATATTTATTGGATCTGGCTATTATTATAATTATCTCTTTCTCCTTCTACATGTGTGTGCGTACTAAATAACATAAAAAATGAAGTGCCAAATGAACACATCCATCCTAACATCTCAACATCAGCTGAGCGCTTCATGTTTTATTAAGCTATTCCACCAACAGAACTAATAAACTTTTTTTATTCCTATATTTATAGCTCTTCTATTTTTTTTTTCTTAAACTAAACATTGATCAAGCACAACTCAATGAATAACTGTTTAAGATGTATGAACTTTATGTGTTGTTCTTGATGTCTTGTACAGCTATAGCCCATGTAATGCTACCCCTTTGAGATATGAATAGTTAGCACTATGAATCCCGCTTTAGTGCTGTTTTTGTCAAACCAACCCCGATTGGCCCTTTACTCAGGACTTTCTGATTCACCATAGCACTGTCTGAGCGCTATGGCAATATAATACACCATTTAGTGCTCTTTTCACATAGTGCTCCCAGCTAAGGAACGCATGTGGATCACTAAATGGGGTATAGCTGTACTTATTATCTGGACTTGCTATTAAGAACCTACTGTAAAATGTTGTTTGACCAGCAGTATCTACAATTATAGTTATAATGCACATATATTTAATAAAAATCTTGAAAAAAATATATACAGGTTCATATTTATACTAAGCAAGGTCTACTTTCCAGTCATATCCATCAGACAAAAAGTCTATCTAATTTGAAATGTTCTCCTCCTGCAACCCTACATCTGTATCTTGTAAATACTTGTAAATTGAGCATGTCCAAAACTGAATTAATGGTATTTCCTACCAGCCATATTAAAATATACGGACTATCTCCCTCTCCACTGAAAAAATCTCTGCACTTCTTGGACCACTTCAATCCATGCTAAACTCAGCTGCAAGACTTATCTTCCTCACCCAACTACTTGCCTCTGCTGCTCCTCTATGAAAATCCCTACACTGGCCTGAAAAATCAATTTGAAGTTGTCTCAAAGACTGTACGCTATAATGCCCACCCCCATTATCTAAGCCTGTATTTCCAAATACTCACAAGCCTTCATTTGGTCTCTCCTCTCACAACTGCATTAAATATTTCTCATAGTGCAACCCTACTCATCTCCATGCTTCATCGGAATCTCTACAAGTCTACAAACTTTCACAAACACTATAGAAAAACATCTGTTGTGGACATCATGTTCAAGCATTAACACCAGACACTTACAATACATCTGACCCACTTCACAATGCTCAAGCATTATCCCCCATCTCATTCCTGCTACTTTAGTCTCTATCATACAACACAATGGTTCCATATCAAAATTATCTAACGCAATAAATTATTCAACGCAATACATTATTGCAACTAATATCCCAACTATATATGCCCTTCTATGCAACTGTCCCTAACTGCTCTGACTTAAGCCCCATGACCTCATTATTGTGAACATGGCCCTCACAATCTTCAATATTGATTGGCTGCCCTCTAAATGTAATAGTAACAGTGTATTGTTGGGTAAACTGTTGGTACTTTAAAAATACTTGGTAATAGTAATATAAAATATAAGTTTAGAAAGAATATTTTGTCATACAATGATCATTTCTTAATATAAAGAAACAGCTATTTTAAACTGTATGCTTTTCCATAGGAATTTACTATTTAAAGTGAGGGGAAAAAGTAGTTGATCCTTTGCTGATTTTGAACGTTTGTTTACTGACAAAGAAATGATCAGTCTATAATTTTAATGGTAAATGTATTTAAACAGTGAGAGACAGAATAAGAAAAAACAAAACAAAACAAGAAAAACGCATGTCAAAAAATTATAAATTGATTTGCAGGTCAATGAGTGAAATAAGTATTTGACCACTTCGACTTAGTACTTGGTGGCAAAACCCTTGTTGGCAATCACAGAGGTCTTGTAATTGGCTACCAGGTTTGAACATATTTCAGGAGGGATTTTGTCGCACTCCTCTTTGTAGATCCTCTCCAAGTCATTAAGGTTTTGAGGCTGATGTTTGGCAACTCGAACCTTCAGCTCCCTCCACAGATTTTCTGTGGGATTAAGGTCTGGAGACTGGCTAGGCCACTCCAGGACCTTAATGTCCTTCTTCTTGAGCCACTCCTTTGTTGCCTTTAGCTGTGTGTTTTGGGTCATTGTTATGCTGGAATACCCATCCACAACCCATTTTTAATGTCCTGGCTGAGGGAAGGAGGTGCTCACCCAAGATTTGATGGTACATGGCCCCATCCATCGTCCCTTGGATGCGGTACAGTTGTCCTGTCCCCTTAGCAGAACCCCCCCTAAAGCATAATGATGCCACCTCCATGTTTGACAGTGGGGATGGTGTTCTTGGGGTCATAGGCAGCATTCCTCCTCCTCAAAACACGGCAAGTTGAGTTAATGTTAAGTAGCTTGATTTTGGTCTCATCTGACCACAACACTTTTACCCAGTTCTCCTCTGAATCTTTCAAATGTTCATTGGCAAACTACAGACATGCCTGTACGTTTGTTTTCTTGCGCAAGGGGACCTTTCGGGCGCTGCCGGATTTCAGTCCTTCACAGCGTAGTGTGTTACCAATTGTTTTCTTGGCTACTATGGTCCCAGCCGCCTTGAGATCATTAACTAGATCCTCCCGTGTAGTACTGGGCTTATTCCTTACCATTCTCATGATCATTGGAACTCCACAAGCTGAGATCTTGCATGGAGCATCAGACTGAGGGAGACTGGCAGTTATTTTGGGTTTCTTCCATTTGCAAATAATCGCACCGATTGTTGGCACCTTCTCACCAAGCTGCTTAGCAATGGTCTTGTAGCCCATTCCAGCCTTGTGTAGGTCTACAATCTTGTCCTTGACATCCTTGAACAGCTCTTTGGTCTTGGCCATGGTGGAGAGTTTGGAATCTGATTGATTGCTTCTGTGGACAGGTGTCTTTTCTACAGGTAACGAGCGGAGATTAGGACCTCTATAAAAGACACCTGGGAACCAGAAATCTTGCTGATTGATAGGGGATCAAATACTTATTTCACTCATTGACATGCAAATCAATTTATAACTTTTTTGACATGAGTTTATCTTGTTTTTTTGTGGTTATTCTGTCTCTCACTGTTAAAATACACCTACCATTAAAACTGATCATTACTTTGTCAGTGGACAAATGTTCAAAATCATCAGGGGATCAAATACCTTTTTCCCTCACTGTACTTTACTGTACTTTAGTTTGTTATTGCTCGATGACTGTACAATAAAATGATAAATTGAAAACATCACAAGGAATTGATATGTTATTACAGTACATCCAAATACCTACAGTATTAGTCATTTCAAACACTGGCAACAATCAAATACTGTTATGCGGTGGGCTTTAGTAAAATATTAATTCTAAAATGTGCTTTGTGACTCATCTATTTAATTGTTAAAAAAATAGTTGTTTTTAAAAAAATACAGGATAAACAGTACACCAAGTAACATACAGAAACAATAGCATTTAGAGTAAATATAAGATTGTGTTAATAATATTAATATTGTTTTTCTGAAATCTTTTTTTAATATATATTACATTTTTGAAGAACAAATTTCCAAACAATTGAAAATTGTTGATAATAATAACATTTTGTAAATGAAATTCATTCATTCGTTTTTAATTTATATAATATTTGGTAAATAACTTCCCAAATGTGCTGATTAATTTTGATGTAGTCCTCAGAAAATATGTAAAATTCTTATTTAGTAAAATAATAAGAACTTTATGTGTGCACTTATTTTATTGCCGCTATGTGATTGATTGATTTATTAATCTTCTTAATGAAGGGACAAGGTGATTCACAGGACAGTACAGCTTTATCATAATCCACAAAACTACCTGTTTTTTGTATTGTGAACTCTGTGAGGTCTTATATAGATCTCCATCATTTTTATTATGTGAGTGCTGGAAAATGACCATGCATAGTGACTAGTGGTATTGGTTAACTTCAAATTCATTTATTTTAATTAATTATAATAGATCATTATATTTAGCGCATGTCATCTGCAACTGAATATGATTTGATTATATTCGCCATAAATCCTGTAACCACATCAGCAAGAGCCTTGTATTTTCGACAAGCAACAACTTTTATTGTCACATACGCCAATTTAGGGGCATATTGTGTGCCGGAGCTATTACAAATCTGGTGGCAAAAGATTTCAGCTGTGGGCCTATAGACCTATAGTAGGGGCCTAGCCTTACCCACTGAGGCTACTCTTTCCTGATTTATGACTCCATGCCTGTAATCAAGTCACTTGCCACCTTTAGTTGGAGCAGGCGGCAGATTGCCTGGTGGCAATTGTTCTGAGGGTTCCCTATTTGACAGGTGTGTGTCCAATCACAGTTAACAAACAGATACCCCTGCCAAGAAATACATCTTAATCCTTAAACTCTCTCTCTCTCTCTCTGCCTAGCAATCACCTCCTGATGTTTCGAGTCAAATAACCCAAAGCTAATTTATGCATAACCGTTCTCATTGCCATACTATTTATTTTATAAAAATAAAAAAAGGTAAAAATATTGTTATCTCCTCTCTTCAAATGTAATAGAAATCTTGGGTCTAATAGCATATCTAATAAAGTAATATGCATCTGCAGATTGTATATGTTGTGAATGAATACACAGTTATATTGTTAGTCATATTTGTAGGAATAAGCAACATCATGATGGTGCAGTTTGATAGAAGATTAGTAGGTAAACCCCTTAGTGAACATAGTGAAGGTAATTGTGTTTTTACATATATCACTCCAGAAACATGCCTCCCTCGAGAAGGATTATGATGGATTAAGAAGGTAATGGAAAACATAATTTAAGAAGTGGTGGTCAATAGGTTGAATCCAGACAGCTGGTCCCTTTCTTCCAGACTCTGTGACATCATTACATTTACATTTATACTTCCAGAAATATAATGATTCTTTAGATAAACAATAAGTTAAACTTTTTTCTCTATTTATCTTACAATATTTAATTTCCTTCCTGTGTCAATTTGTGTTACTAATTGTAAAAACATAGAATCCGGATCTTAATCTTTACAAATATATTTGGACTTAATGAACTATTTTTTTCTTACAGAATATGAGGAGACCCTTCATAACACATATTTGTGCGTGTAAATATATCATAAAATATAACTCAACTGGGGAAAATGTTGGGTGCATGTCTTGATCCACACATTACTGGCCGACACTCATCTCCTATCTTTTTGTGCAGCGTCGTAGGGTGCATTCATGTTCTGGGAAAATATTGTGCATATGCCCATCTCTTCACTTACATTTGTTACACAGAGCCTTCCATTCCTGAAGACACAGATTAACATAAATAACATTCCAAAGAGTGTATGATACATTATTTTGCCTGCACCGATTCTATACCACTTGTTGCACTGATCAGGTCCGGTAATTGTTTTTTGTTGTGCTTAGTTCTGAAACTTGGAGCTAGTCTGCATTTGTATTGATTAGATGTGTTTGAACCATTTTGACTTGCCTGACTCTCTGGACTTCACTGTTCAGCAGGTGGCACTGACCTCCTGTGTGTCTCTTTCTGATTATCCACTATTAATAAAACCCCTTAGCCATCCATTAATCCAAAGAGTTTCTTCATCTCCTCTGTTACTTTTCCACCTTAACCCACTCCAGGCCAGTTGTGCTCAATTCTTTGCCCGGGTTAGGTTTCACAAAATCTACAATCTTGTAAGCAAGAATCATAAAGTTGACACTGTCCAGATTATATGACAGACCCACTCAAGATGACCCATAATTCATATTTTAGACTAGTCATTTTGTTGAGTACCTTTACGCTCCTTCTTGATCACATTAGCAAGAAACCCAAACACAGCCTTCATCTACAAGACATATCCCACTGTATAAACTAAAAGGGGTATATCTGTGTAAAAACAAAGTATATGTACCTAGTCAAATGTACATGTTATGCAAAGGGCCCATAATTTACACTTGTCTGGAGCTCATCCTATGGAATTTCTGGTGACCTTCCCTCAAGTCGTCTGTGAATTCATACATCACATTATGTGACATCTGTGCTTGATCACAATACTCTCATACTTGACCAGCCAGCCTATTGCAGTTTGTTCACATGGCAGACTGACCTTGGACAACTGCAATAAATTTCATTGTCACCACTACATCATAATATGGTGGCAGCAGATTACCTCACAAAAATGGGCATGTTTATATCTATACTTAAATTCCTGTCTATTTAGGAAACTGCTCAACAGTTCATCAAAGAGATTATGCATCTGCATGGAATTTCTGATCATATATTGTCAGACTGGGGATCTTAGTTCTCTTATGTTTTTTGGAGAGAATTCTGCAAGCAACTTGGAAGGAAACATTCAGTATCCTCAACATTTCACTCTCAAACCAATGGGCAAACAGAATGGACAAAACATTAGAACAGGATCTCTGTAGTTTCATCACCTACCTCCAAGATGACTGAGCCCAACTGCTATCATTTGCAGACCTTTGCAACCTTAGCTAATGCAGTCATCACGAGGCCCGGAGAGTAGAGGGGGGAAGGGCTCGCGATGAGGGCCGAAGGCACTCATTGCAAGGCATGATAGTTGTGTGTTGGCCGACACCTACAATGAGGGCCAAAGCGAAAAACAGCATTGCCAGGCTTCAAATTTTATTGCCGTCAATTTTGACGGGCAAGTCGGCAGTTATATTATTTTTAGAGTTAAAGACAAGGCCCCCATTCAATTCCAAGCCCGTAATTACAATGCCTTTGGCTGTAAGTCTGCAGGTTAGTAATTTATTACAATTCACGCTGTTACAGGGCCAAAGGCAAAAACCATAAAAAATTAACTTGAACATAGCATTTCAGGATCATGATCATTTAAGCAAGCCGTAAGTCCCAATTTAGACAGAGACGAAATTAAATAAGACCGTCCCCATGATGTCAGAAAAACATGCTTATACTACAATTAATTTGTGTTTAGAAGTACTATCTGCAATTGGGCTCGCAATCCAGAAATGTAGAAATCAATAAAAATCAATAAACAAACTGTTCTAGTCCATGTGGGTGGCCTGATATGTATTAACTCCTTGAATCCTAAATTCAATATAACATAGAAATAAAACGTAACAAACATTCCAATGCCTTTCATTTCTTTCCCAGTATTTTAAAGTACAGTAGTGTGTTTATATTTGCTTTTACAGTTACAAACAGGTGTTTAACCCACTTACGAGTCCTATACTCGTAGACATTTTTGATACATTTGCCATATATGGGTTTGAAAACAATTGTGGGCTTGTTGAATTGTTGTAATTGAATATGGATTTTGCAATATTAGCACTGGTAACAATTGCAGGCTTGAAACATCAAAGGAGTAGATTGGAGGACATAGTTACGTTTTATAGGGATTTGAGCCTGTAACTCGCAAATCGACTGCGGGTAGCTATAAGAGGACAATTGAATATCAGCTACATTACGTGCTCCAGTAATTACAATTTGGCCAATTGAATGGGGGCTTTTGCATGCATTTTAAGTTATACAATTTGTTTACCTAGGTTAACTTAATTATTTTTTATTGTTTTGTATTTTTTTTGCAGCTTCTACCAAATAGCATCTCACTGTATGCTTGTTGTTTATAATAAAATGTGATCTTAGTGCACAAAATGTAGTCCTGCAGATCACATATATGCAAGATGGCCGCACAAAGGGGAGTAAACAGGAAGACAGGTATTCCAGAAGCTGAGAATACTCTGTGGATCACTTAGATGTAGATGAAGCGTACATTTTATTTGAAATTTAAATTAAAATGAATTATATAATCCTGGTTAATATGTAGAAAATATATAATTTTTTTGCCTATGGATATTTTATATATATTTTATACATATATGGCCTTTTATATATGGCATTGCCCTTTATTTTATCCAAAACAGATTCTGTACCCGTTGAGCGAGTCTGGAAGCACCATTTTGATGTGTCAGTCCTTGGGAGCACTTCTTGAAGGTCTAAACAATACATAGCAGGATGCAATGGTGTTTGAAGCAGAAACAGCTGCAAATCTATTTTATTATTTGGCTGTAAAGCTTGTGGACTGCTGTGTGTAAGAAAAGACAGTGAAAAAAACAAGTGGGAATCCTGACACATTCTGGGCATCGTTCAGGGTTATGGATTATTGCCTCCTGACTTTAGACAAATGGACAGGGGTTAAAATTCCCCACATCTGAGATACAAAAGTGAATACAATTATGGTATTTATTTTATCTATGACATACAAAACTTTAAATCTAATTTCAATGCATGGATTCTCAAAAATAAATAAATATACTAATAATAATCTAATATTCTTAAGTGGCACATCAAAATAAAGTGTTGAAATGATATAGGCTGCATGTGGTCTACCAGATTCACTAAGCTTCATGGAATGCTTTGCTGCTGAGGCAGCAATTTTTCCTATTTGTTATTAATATCAATATAATTATTATTATTATCATTATTATTATTAGGTTCAGTGAATATATAAGACAGGCATTTCAACATATATATATATATATATATATATATATATATATATATATATACACTAGTACATAAAGTGGGCCCTGCACTTCAGAACTTGCAATTTAATTAGACAACACAGCTCTCTGATCACTGACTCAGTGCCCATGTTAAGTTTAATAAATCTGGTGGATCACATATATAGTTGTGAGCATATGAGGCGTTGCTCAAGCTTGCGGGCTCGCAGTTGCAAAGCGAGGGTCGCAGTTGCTGGCAAGGAGCGCCGAAGGCGCTCCTTGCCAGCAACTGCGACCCTCAAAAAATTTAGGTTGTTACGCAAGGAAAATACGAGACACGTTACGAACCATTACGACCTCGCAAAAAACGGCCGCAACACACGCACATGAAAACATGAAAAATACAACAAATACACACAACAAATACATAAAAAGCTTACTTACAGGAAGAGGGAGCATCCAGGAACTCGAAAACTAAAGTTACACCTCAATTTAACTCAAATTAAAAGAGTTTAGACAGTAAAAAATTCTTGAAGCAAGAGAAAAAATGGGCGCCGAAAAAAACGAAAACGAGGCTACAGCAGTCTAAAGACGCAAAACACCACCAAACACCTACGTATTTGCCGGAAAACACCTACGAGATTAAAAAACAAGGACGCAACCCGCGCGACCCCAAAAACATTACAAACACAATAAATACAAACAACAAACACATAAAAAGGTTACTCACAGGAAGGGGGGGCACACAGGACCCCTGCAAGTGAAGTTACACCTCCATTTAAGCACAAATTTCGCATGTTTAGAGACCCGAAAATCAACTAAGCGAGAAAAATGGCCGCCGAACAAAACAAAAATGAGGCTAAAGGTCCCTAAACACACAAAACACCACCAAACAGCTACGGATATTCCGAAAAAGTCGCAGGACATTATATACACCAAACACCATTAGCTCACTTACAATTTCATTGCCGTCATTTTTTGACGGGCAATTCGCTAGTAGTTTAATAAATGCTTGCAAAGCAGAAAAAAGTACAGTGAATACAATTAGCAAATTAAAAAGGTCTAGAACAATAGAGCAATATTTATGTCTGTAAGTAGTGAGCAAGAAAGAGAGAGAATGCTTCTGTGAGACTTGAGAGTCACAACACCCTCCAGAATTATTGGTATCCTTAGGAAAGATGAGTTAAAATGGCTGTTTTAGCTTTATATTAGACTGAAAATATTATTAAAGTCAAACCTTTCAGCGCAGTATATTTCCTTATATTCTTTTTAAACAATTTAAGCACATTTGAGTCTTCAGGAACTCTTAAGTGGTCATCCATGATTTCTTGTTTCCCTGAGGTATAAGCATGAGGTGACACAAAAAACCTTAGTCATCCATCAACATGGTAAAGATTAGAGATTACACAACTGAAACTAGACAAAAGGTTGTTAACTTTCATAAATTATGCAATGGTGATAAAAATAGCTTCATACCTGAAAATACCCACCTCCATTATTAGGGCAATAATTAAGACGTTTTCAACAACTGGCACTGTGATAAATCTGCCTGGGAGAGGACACTAGTATATTTTGACTTCATCCACAGTGAGGATAATGTTTGAAGATTTTCTCTAAGGATCACAGGTATTATTATTATTCTCTTTATTTATATAGCGCCAACATATTCCGTAGCGCTGTACAGGGGTTTAGTACATGGCAAAAAACAAACTTAACACCTTATAAAGAATGGAGGGCCCTGTTTTTGAGCTTATAATCAAATGTACATAGTGCTTGTTTCCAAGGCACGGACACAAGATTGAAAATTCGCAAACGTATAGTTGGATAGTAGCTTTTTATCCCATAAGCTAAAAATATTAACCTGTGCAGCTGAACTAAAGATAATACACAAATGGTTTCTAAGATAACCATATGTTAATTAAAACATTATAAAACTGCTTCTCCACGTGATTTGGGCAGCTCTACATGATGGTGAAGAGCAGTAATAGTATTGGTGATAGAGTGGTGATAAAGGCAATTGCTTGACCAAACTATTCTAGAGAGAGCAGTGGGTAGAAACATACATTCTTAGCTTAAGGAAAGTATTACACCCGACAATAAGCACTGCTGTTGAGGTTAAAATAAATACAGCATGGCTTTTCTACTAGCACTAAGCAGACTCTACTCAGCTATATACAGCCACAAATGTTATGGTTTCTGACAGGAGATCACATCCATTTAATGCCAACTAGGTTCAGTTATACAGAACAGGAACACATGTCAAAGAAGTCTCCAATACAGTATTTTATTAATCAAAATTTATTTTTCCATGCTCCGATAATGTCATTTTTGTATGTCCCTTTGAATTAACCTATCTTTTAAATTTGACTACAAGGTCATAAGGCACTGTCTGACTCCTATCCAAAATAGGGCTACTGGGAATATTTTGTGTATTGCTACAGATGCTCAAAGGGCATTCTTACAAAATAAAGTGTTACTTGCAATAAGATTATAGGAACTTCTTTACAAAGCATGGTCCGATAATGAGTTAACCCTTCATAATAACTATAGGCCAGCCAAAAGATGCAAATTCACGCTTACATCTCCATTGGTTTTAGCACAGCTTGAACATTATGAGCAACAATTAATAAAACTTACACAAAATTGATAATCTTTTAGACCCGTAGGTCTAGCTGCAAATTAAGTCTGACCCGCAACTGAAAAAAGGATCAAGTTTCTGTCAAAAATATTACAAGTACTAAATAGCACATGCAAGGGCTTTTGCAAACACTTATTATAGCTGTAGTAGCAATTAAACACACAATACTGTGCTTTAAAAGCATGGCAAAGCAAATAAATGCATTAGAATTAATTGCACAACAGTCTCAAGGAAAAATCCTGACAAAAAAAAGTTTATAATATTTTGGACTGCTCATGCATTTGGTAATATTAAAAGTGGTGCTGAAACGTGCATAAAGCAATTAAAGACACAGTATATGACTAAAGAGCAAGAAAAATATGTAACTGCCTTAGGAATGATATGTAACACGCACAGAGGTTCAAATATTGACTTTAAATTTATATATATTCATAAACATATTTAAGTCATCATATCTATATTGGATAAAAACTATTGGCAATATATCACCTCCACATGACATATATCAATTATTAGTACAGTACACAAGAGGTTAATACCAATCTGGAAACACACAGGGAACACAACAGTTGCTCTAATGCACTGACAATTGAAGGGATAGACACACCTCAAATAATACTCAGAAACACTAGTGTGGTTTAATATTACTAAAGCACACTGCTGACACAGATCATCTACACATATCCATGGTAAGGTATGTCATCTACACCAGAAATGTCAGCATAGGCAGCAAACCAGGGGGTTGAAATTGATGCTGGCTACATGGGTATATCGTTACCTAGCATAGGACAGGCACTGCGTTGCCCCAGGGAGCATGTAAGGAACACCTTGTTAGAGGCACAGGGACATGGGGATTCAGGGACAAATCATGACTAGGGCGATTGCACTAATGTGTTCAAACTGTTGAGGAAGACCAACAAACACACAAAGAGTCTGTGGAAAGGCTGTAGAGCAACAGTAAACTAACCTCCATCAAGGCAAGCTTGGGTACACCCATCCTGTAAATTCGCACATCATTGCTGTTGGGCAGTTGGCAGGATGTATAACAATCTTTATGCAAAATTATAGCGTCATTGTATTAATTAATTATTAATAATACCTATCATTTGGCAAACAACTCTTCAGGGAATTAGTGATACTGACCAATGCTACAATGTATACTTTTCCTGAGTATTAACTCACAAACATCACCAATAATGTTGTTCAAGCATGATATCTAACATTGTAAGAATAACACATAGAAGAGTGCTTAAACACGTGATCATTTGGAAACCACACCTGTGTCACTGTAATGGGCTGGAATGTTCACATAACAATGTTATGCACATTAGATAGGAATAATTATTCATGCAGATTTTAGGTGTTATATGCACCAATATGTGAAATGATGTTAAAAATTATGATATAAACATCACTTTTAACATTACAAATATTACATTCCAATTAACTAAGATTAATGACATGCAAACATATGATTAAAGTACTCAAATGTATAAATGGATCTGTAAGATGATATATATATATATATATATATATATATATATATATAATCGTTACATAAATGTTATGTATGTTGATGTCCATAAACATTAAACATTCCAAACACACGGAAACAATGATAACAGTATAACAAAATTTTATTATGTACACAGAGCACAGTCATAAATGTATCCGACTGTCCATTAATATCATAGGTGTGGTTTGGGCAGATCCCGGAAGGACAGAGGGAAAAAGGGAAAAACTAAAGGTAATACTGTATAATAATAATGATTCATATCATCTACTAAGGTCACATGTGTTGACTACACCACAGCAACCATAATCTGATGAATACAAAGATTATCATACCTCACAACATTTAATAGAAGCAACCAGTAATGTGCATAGTACTTTCATGTGGTCTGCATCTGCTGAATTAAACAGATGCATAAACTTCTGGACTATATAATCCAATCCAGTTACTCACATACAGTGTGTTAACTGTAAAAATATACCAACTTACCTGATCTTCATCTGTAAGCATTACTAACCATTAGGTAAGTGTCACGATACATCACTAGCCATGACCATTAATGATGATGTGTCATCTCACAATGAGTTCTTAGCGGGGACCACAGTCAGTGATCCAAGAGTACTATCACCATCTCTATATGATATTGTTTAGCTACATTTATATCACATTCATCTGGTATACAGGTGTTACCACATTTTTTTATTTTTTTCACTTCATAAAATTTTCATTTCACCAACAACAGTTGAGGTTCAACAGACAAGGCAAATGACACGCAGGTCGCCATCA
This sequence comes from Discoglossus pictus, assembly GCA_027410445.1. Lineage (NCBI taxonomy): Eukaryota > Metazoa > Chordata > Amphibia > Anura > Alytidae > Discoglossus > Discoglossus pictus. The sequence goes on along the minus strand of CM050164.1, from coordinate 447,173,233 downwards.
AATCATCCAACATTTAGCTGATTAAAAATCTATCCGTGGCTTCTTTTATACCCATTTAGTGAAACATCTAATCCCCCTTTTCCATTTTCTCTGCCACTATTCCACTAAAGCATACAAAGTTTTGTTCATTTCCCAAATTTTTAAAACAATTATCACTTCCTATAGTTTGTTATATACAAAAGTCTTCAAAATATAATTTTTCATCTTGATACTGTTTCTTTCCAAATTTTTTCCCTGCTATATAGGAATTTAGCTTGCGTACAACATTTCACCCCACCCAAACAGTAATCCCTCCTCCCTATTAACAATCTCTCCCAACCCTTGAGAAACTCTGGGACTGTGTTTTCTAATGTTTCATTTTTTCATAATTTAAAATAAAATGTATTCTATTAATAATCTCTTGATATTCTAATTTTGGTGTTTTCCAGCTTTTGGCCAAATTATTTTTTGCAGCCAGCATAACAAATTGTAACCATTTATTACAATGTTTATCTAACCTAGGGTCCGGTATTCCTAATAAACAAAGTCCCATTGATAGATGCAAGACAATTTCTAATACCCCCAAAAAATCTGTTATATATTGCCACATCTTCTGAGCTACTAGGCAATCCCTTTTCTTTACAATTTCTGAGGGAGATAAAGGATTCAATTTATTCAATCTATCCGATGTAAAATATGTTCTAGGAAGTATTTTTGTAGCCCTTTCTATATAACTAAAGTAAATGATGCCACTCGAGAGTCTCAAATTAATCTTTCCCCATTTTTGCATATCCCAAGAAACTCCTAGATCCTCTTCCCATTGTTTCACATATCTTGGTTTCTGAATCTTAGTTGTTCAATAAAAATCTATAAAAGTTGGTGTTCTACTGAATGAGCTTGTGGAATAAAATATATATTTTTTAAATATTGCTTTAGATTAGGGCATGCCAATCTTCCTTCTTTTTTACTTCGGAGCATAATATTTGGGCTTTTGCCAAATAAAGCTCTGTTCTGAAATTTCTCTAATTCTCTGTAATTTATACCAATGGGCCAGGTTCTAAAAAAATATAAAATTCTAGGTAAAATGTTCATTTTGAAAGTCTGCGGTCAGTTCTGGGAATGTCAGATCATTGTAATTTGAGTGTTATCAAGCTACAGCAATTAGGGGTGAGTGGGAGGTAAGTGGTTAGTTGTTCCAGGAGAAATTGGTGGTATGTAAGAGTCTCTGAGGAAGACAAAAATAATTATAGTTTATAAATTATAATTTATAGTTATATAATTTGAATTGGGAAAAGAGGAGGGAAAGAGTTTTACTTTTCTGAGGGGGGAGGTAATGAAACACAGTAATATTCTTTGTCTGTAAGTACCAATGTGCAGCCTGTGTCTGTAAGTGCCAAACTGCACTTCTATCCACCACCTTTTATCCTGCAGCATCACTACATCTATCTCTCACTGCCCTTTTACCCACAGAAACCCGTGATCACTTGACCCACAACACCTTTCCACTGTGTTACAACCCCTTCTCACTCCCCTTACTGATCTCACACTGCCACCTCCCAGTACAACATGACTCTTACTTCCACCCTTGACACTCTGGCCCCCATAACCACACGCAGACGCCCTCGCTCTCATCCACAAACATGGCACACCAAACAAACACGATACATCCAGAGATGCTCCGGCACTGCTGAACGGCTACGGAGGAAATCACGCACTTCAGCAAATTTCCTCCACTAAAAGTTTATATTGCGCTCCTACTTGTCTGCCCTCACCCTTGCCAAACCGCACTATTTTACATCTCTAATATTTACCCTGTCCTCTAACCCCAAACGTTTGCTACATTCAACACTCTCCTCTGCCCACCACCACCTCCTGTCCCTTCCTTTCTCACAGCTGAAGACTTTGCCAGCCAATTTAAGCATAACATTGAAAACATTCGTAACAAACTCTCCTCTCAATATGGACCACACTCCCTCCTCTCAACTAACTGATAACACCACAGCCATTATGCATTTCTTTGACCTTGTAACAGAGGATGAAGTATCCAGCCTACTATGAACCTCTTGCCTTACTACATGTCCTCTAGATCCAATTCCATCACAGCTTATCCCTCCCCTCTCTCCCACACTTATCTCTGCACACATCTCTTCAACCTTTCCTTAAACACTGGCATGTTTTCATTATCTCTAAAACATGCCATAATTACACCCATTCTTAAAAAACCCTCATCTGACACTGATTCCACAACTAACGACCGCCCAATCTCACTACTTCCCCTGGCTTCCAAATTGCTTGAGCGGCTTGTCTACAATTGCCTTACCCAATTTATCTCCTCCAACTCCCTTCTTGACACCTTCCAATCTGGCCTCAGACCCAAACACTCCACCGGGACAGCTCTCACAAAAGTCACTAATGGCTTGCTCACTGCCAAGTCAAAGAGTCACTTTTCTATTCTACTTCTCCTGGATCTCCTTCGATACAGTTGATCACCCGCTACTAATCCAAATTTTCCACTCCCTTGGAATCAGAGATACTGCTCTGTCATGGTTCACATTATACCTACAAGATCGAACATTTAGTGTCCCCTTTTCTGGCACCTCTTCTTCTCCTCACCCTTTGTCTGTTGGCGTACCCCAAGGTTCAGTCATAGGCCCCCTCCTATTCTCCAGCTATACATCCTCACTAATAAAATCTTTTGGACTTCAGTATTATCTCTATGCATATGACACTCAAATCTACCTCTCAGCACCGGATTTATCCCCCTCTCTTCTAGCATGTGTTTCCAACTGCCTCTCAAGCATATCCTCCTGAATGTCCGTCCACCATCTCAAACTCAACTTGTCTAAGACCGAACTCTTAATCTTCCCACCATCTACTTCAGTGTCAATTCCTCACATCTCTCTCACTGTCAACAATGCCATCATCGCTCCTACCTGCCAAGCTCGTTGTCTTGGGGTTCTACTGTACCCTGCCCTTTCGTTCATCCCCCAAATACTGTCACTAACAAAATCTTGTCTTTTCAATTGAAAAAACATTTCCAAAATACGTCACTAACCTTACACAAGTGGGGGGTCTTTCCAAGATTTTTTGGCTGGCATCAGTTTCATTTTTGTTGAATTCACAGGCTGAGTGTCGAGGATGGCTGGAAATATAAACGCCAAGACCGGCAAATGTTCTATCTTCTGGGCCTCATAAACAAATGTGGATGTGAAGAGCCTAACATTTACCTTACTTTTTTACTGCCTAAAATCATACAAATTGTCTCTGTACTGGTTTTCCACTGCAGACGGCAACTCTGTAGTGCTGGATATGCAGTGTAGTGCCGTTACCAATTAGTGGTAATTTCTCAGCAGCAAGTTTTCTGAGACATGGCCCCTTATAGGATAGTACACCACACTGCGCATCTAGCAATACACGGCCTGTGTCTGCATACACTGTAGATGGCAAACCCATAGATATACTATTTGTATGATTATTGATAGCAAAAACAGCACTTCTTAATAAATAAGTACATACCTTGTAAAATCCAGAAAACCTACATGTCCAATTAAAAATGTATCTGATGTTAAAATGTACTCTGTTTAAATAAATACAAAATTATGTGAAAATTTAGCATATTACATGTAAAAATGTTCAGATCTTAAGTCAGTTTCCATGAGCATTGAAAGGTAAGCAACCAATCAAAATGAAACAGGTAGAGGGATTCAGACTTAGGGAATCTTAGTCCATATATGCTGACAATAACTATAATTCATCATTCTCAATAAATCTGAAAAACAATATTATACCACCACTCAGTGGCGTAGCAAGGGGGTGGGTGGCGATGCCCCAGTAACACTCCTATCGCCCTGCTCTCTCCATCCCCCAGGCTCCAACGCTCTCCTTTCTCATCCTACCTGCTCTCTCTTCTCTCCTCTGAGTCTTTTGGCAGGGAGAGAAGGAGCGACCATGGGAAGGAGCTGCCGGCAGAGGTCAGAGACAGGGAGCCAATGTGCCCATTCTGAGTCTGTAATAACCAATGTGTCCAGCCTGTGTCTGTAAGAGCTAATGTGCCCAGCCTGTGTATGTAAGTACCAATGTGCCCAGCCTGTGCATGTAATAGCCAATGTGCCCAGCCTGTGTTTTTAAGTACCAATGTGCCCAGCCTGTGCCTTTAATAGCCCATGTGCCCAGCATCTGTCTGTAAGAGCTAATATGCTCAGCCTGTGTATGTATGTAATATATAAAGCCCTCAACAACAGTGTTACATATTACCTTACATATCTGCTACAAATACTCCCCTACCCGCCCTCTTCATTCTGCAAATGACTTTCTTCTTTCTACCACTCTTGTCACCTCTCATTCCCGCCTTCAGGACTTTTCTTGTGCTGCCCCCATTCTCTGGAACTCCTTGCCTCTCTCCACCAGACTATTTCCCAGCCTCAAATCACTTAAAACCTCATTAAAAACACATATGTTTAAAGAAGCCTATCACCTTCCACCCTAACATGCAAAACACTTCTCTCACCCTCCTGTACCTCACACAAAACCTTAAGTTTTTAAGTTTGCAAGTTTTCAGTCTTTCATGGTGCTGTGGGGAAAGCACTACGGACACCGGATTCTAAGCCCAAAGACAGGGCTCTCCACTCTTTGCAATGTTTTAATATGGAATTTGTCTTTGCCTGGAACTTAACCGATGAATAGCCTACGGAATATGTTGTCATGTAACAAAAAAAAGAAAATGATAATAATATTTAGGTACCAATGTGCCTAGCCTGTGCCTGCAATAGCCAATGTGCCCAGTCTGTGTCTATAAGAGCTAATGTGCCCAACCTGTAAGAGCCAATGTGCCCAGTCTGTAAGAGCCAATGTGGGAGAGAGAAGGGAGAGAAGGGGGAGAGGGAAACAGCGAAGGGGGAGAGAGAAAAGTGAAGGAGAAGGAGGGAGAAAGAAGGGGGGAGAGAGGGAGGGAGAGAGAGCGAGAGAGGTGGGAGAGGAAGAAGGAAAGTTGACATATAGCGAAGACAGGAAGTGAGAGAAGTGTGTGAGAGAGAGCAGAGGTAGGAAAGGCGAGGAAAGACAAAAAGAAAAAAGATTGAGAATGCTTCAATTTATATATACATTTCCATTATGCCCACAGAAATATATATATAAGTGTTCAGGTATTATAAATACCTGGTATTTGTGAGAGGGGCCCTCTCTCAACAGTGAAATGGTCGGGCTCGCAATTAGGAACCATTGCTCTCCAGCAATGTACATGCCCTTTCGGAAAAGTGTAATAATGTGGCGAGAGGAAGCTGATATGTGCTGGGGCTACCGGACATCCGGACTGCTTAGAGGGCCAGATAAGTCCTTGGGCGAGGACAAGGACAGCTGTTTGGGCTGGTATCAGCAGCGACTACGTCATGAACAGCGAAGCATAGCGCCTGGTGGAGGAAAGTATGTTAGTGATGCAAGTCTGATGGAAGGTCAAAAGTGTAATCAGCAAATCAATTAAAGGCTCATGGCATGATCAAGAGGGTCAAATACTTAGACTTTTATTTGTGCTATTATTATATATCGATAAGAGCTCTTTAATATTATACTTACTAGCAACTTGCCCGTCAAAAAATGACGGCAATAAGATTGTAAGGCAGGTAATGGTGTTTGGTTGAGACATTAATTTTGTTGGTGTTCTGAGATCCTTCGGAGCTCATTGCGAGCCTCGCGCTGAGCGCCGTTGGCGCTCATTTCAAGGCTGTTGGTTGTTTGTGTGCTATGAGCAGCATTGGCAGTGTTTTTTTGTATGCTAATGAAATAATGAATAAATTAATAAATTAATTTACTTTAACTATTTTGAAGTAATATATAAAAGAAGCATTGGGTTGAAGAGCTGACAATCTGTTTTGATGTTGCTGCAGCATACAATGTCGGTTTTTACTGTTGTGGAGTGCTGTGCAAGTGTCAGCAATGTGTGCAGTGTGTAGTGTAAATAGTGTGCGTGCGAAATCCGTTAGGGTAGCTGTGTATTTCCGCATTGTGTTAGTGTTGTAAAATGGCGGCTTATGTGTGTGGTACGTGGCTGTGTCTGATTTTGCGTCCTTGCTAATACCTCGTACGGCTTTTTCGGAAAATCGGTATGTGTTTCATAGTGTTTTGCATGTTTAGGGACCTGTAGCCTCGCTTTTGTTTTTTTTCGGTGGCCATTTTTTCTCTCGCTTAGAGGATTTTCTGGTGTCTAAACTCTTTCTACTTAAATTGAGGTGTAACTTCACTTGCAGAGGTACCCCCCCCCTTGCTGTGGGTAAGCTTTTTATGTGTGTGTTGTGTGTATTTATTGTGTTTTTAATGTTTTCATGTGCGCGGGTTTTAGGCGCTAAGGTCGTATTTTTGCGAGGTCGTATGCATGAGTGATGCTGTCACTGGGGAGCTCCAGTTCATTGGGGGAACCATGAATGCCAACACGAACTGTGACATACTGAAGCAGAGCAGTATTCCAACATGATAACGACCCCGAACACACCTCCAAGACGACCACTGCCTTGCTAAAGAAACCGAAGGTAAAGGTGATGGACTGGCCAAGCATGTCACCAAACCTAAACCCTATTGAGCATCTGTGGGGCATACTCAAATGGAAGATGGGGGAGTGCAAGGTCTCGAAATTACCAGTCTTTTTATTAGATCTAATCTAAAGATCCTAATTTTACAAAGACACTGAGAGAGAAGCTTTTAATATCAGTCAATAATAGAAAATGGAGCTCCACAGTAAAGAGTAATTTCATATAAAATTGTATTTGAAGGCTGAATCTATTTTGCTACTTTCTAAGAACATTCAGTTTTATTAAATTTAATTTCAAAAACCTTATAGATAAAATGTGATAACAGTTAATCATTTGCGGTACAAAGCCCTTTATGTCACCAGATAAGAATCATCAACACATAAATTCAAACAATATTGATCTGAAATAACATTGACTTTATTCTTGCATTCAAAGTATATTTCACATGTTTCAAGAGTTTTTAAAAGTTGTAGCATTTATATACTGTACTGCAGTTAATGAAATTTTAAAATGCAAATGTTCTCACTGAAACTGCTAATGCTCCTCCCAGTCACATTGCCGCAGTCTGTTCTTGTCTTTAATGTGATGCAGTACTAATTATATACCTGTCACCCTATCTTCTAATTTTAGAACACAAGTTGCACATTTTTCTAACAACCTACCAGTTAGTTTCTTCCACATTCAATGATATATGATGGTACTTTTAATTAAGAGTTGACAGCTGAAATTTGCATTAAATAGACTGTCAGAAGATTATGTTCTGCTTTTCGTTTACACACATGTGAAAAAAAAGACATGTTCACAGGTTTTTATTTTATTTAAATGGACTTATTTGGCAATATTTTTAATAATACATGTTTTAACTATGATTTCATTTTATCCCCCCTCAATGTAATTGTCATATAACATTTAAACCTTCCCTTACTTCTAAGAAGCAAACAAAAGAATAGTTTGTCAGCTTCTGGAATGCACCCCTTCCTGTTTACTCTCAGGAGTGCTGCCATCTTTCACATCTGTGACCTAATGATATATCCACATTGGAGGGGCTTCACAGTATTAGTGTCATGCTACTAGCCAACAGACGCATGATATTTCAGCAGCATGAGATGCTCTTAATGTGAAGCCCCCCTATGGACATGACCTCAAGTCACAATTGTGAAAGATGGCAGCACTCCTGAGAGTAAACAAGAAGAAAGGAGGAGATACTGACAAACTTAGGTTACAGTTGTTTTTTAGAAGTGCATGAAGTAAATATTTTATATAACTAATTATATAATATTGTATATTCCTATATTGAGTTGGATAAAATTAATTAAATAACTCACTGAAAACATTTATATAAAAAAGAATACAAACAATTAAAATTCCTTTAAGGATTGCAGTCATATTTTGTGTAAGCTAAACTTTCAAATGCAAAGCAGTTATATTTATATAATTTACTTTCTAGGCTACCTGACCTTTAATCATTTATTATTCTATAAAATTCATGTTGAAAACACAGTCTAAATTATAAATATGCAGAAATGGCACTAGCGTAAACCACGCAATTTCTTTTAAGCATATGCAAGATAAGAAAAAGAATGCATCATTTTTATTTTACTTGTGCACTTGTAAATAATAAATAGCTTAGGAGAATTTATATCTAGTTTTTACATGGCATAACTTGGAGAGGATAATGCAGTAAGGGAATTTCACTAAGCATTGAAGAAAAAAACACGGCAAATGATTAAACAAGTTCTGTATTTTTCAATGGGCAAAATACATATATCTATGTTTTTCTTATGTTGAAAGATACTATTTTAATACATTTATTTTAAATATGTATATACAGTATATAAATACATAAAAAAATGTGTTGTGCAGTATTGAGAGTGACCATTCTATATTATATACTCTTTCATCCCAGAGCGTTACCCTGTACCTCAAAACCAGTGTAGGTCATCCCGGAAAAATGCATGGAGAGTTCTGATGGAGAATCACCAATGAAGTCTATGGGCTGTGCCACTATTTACAGAAATTTCATGATTTAGTGGTGTTATTTGGGAATATTGGTGTCTATGCAATAACATGCTCTTGGGTGCTACTCCTGGCTTATCCGATTCCTGAATGTGTTCTTCAATGTATGACCTTGTCTAGTGACCCCCAACAACTGAACACTCTTCTGCTTCATCTGGCCCTTACATTATATATGATACCTGTCTTAACCTTTTGCCTATAACTCAGAGTACCCTGTTAGCCCCAGCCCTAAATTTTAAATCCTTGTGTGTCTATCTTCTCTAGTGCAACCAACAGCATAAGCTTATACTAGACCCTTACACTCGGAGTGTATTTTTTTGTAGCTCATAAAAATAGTGGTCATACCTTAATGTATTCCTCGAAAATATTCATGTTCAGGCATGTGGCATAGTGAGTGTAGTTTAGGAAAAAGTGCCTGTAAGTGGGAGGCTATCCTACAGGGAGATTTAATTGATTAACAATTATTATGTAATATTAGATGCACATATCAGAATCTTTGTACAAGCAATGTATAAAGTTGGATTAAACAAAGGAAGAAAATATGACCCAAAGTTAAATATGTTGTACTTATACTGTCATTCAGAATTCTACTATATAACTACAGCTTTATTTTTATATATGTATAGTGTATATTTATGGTCATCACCTATCCTCGTATATGGATGTGTGGCCAATTGCTATGCCCATTCAGGCCTGATAAGAGGGCCAAAAACTATCTATGGCTTCCTGAGTTTTGTAAAGGTTTCATTTTAGGGGCAGGAATATAGCGGCTGTAGCATTTGATTTCTATCAACCCCTAGCTTGATTGCATGAACATGAGTTTGGTTCCTGGATGCTGAGAATGTAGCTCTAATTCTGAAAGAGTGGCCGTAATACTGGTAGGGGTTGAGTCCTAAACTAGGAAGTATAAGTCTGATATGATGGATGAAGATTGAAGTCGATAGTGATTGACTAGATATACTGAGGAGTGGGTGTAGGGAAATTTTGTCTTGAAAGAACAGTAAAGTAGCGACTGGACAGGGATAGTAGGTAATAGTGACAGGAGTGAAACAGTTTTAGAGGAATATAATTAGAGAGCACACCACTCTAATTATAGTTAGGTAGTGAGGTTGAGATTGTAATATGAAAATTCAATTGGTGTATGGAAACCGCAGATGGCAAGTTTTGCTGCTGGCCTTATTGTGAGTGAGGTTTTAGGACCATAAGGGTTGTTTGATAGGTGAGAAATGATTTGTTCATTATAGAGAGTCTAGTGGTCTCTGGTGGTTGCTTAGCAAGACCTTTTAAAAAGAGCTTTGTTCAAAGAAGTAAAATTTGCTGACTTGGTTACAGTAATCAGCAAAAGCTAGGCATTTGGACAAAGGGTGTAGGGTTTCTGTAGGTAGATAAAGAAAGTGTGAAGAGATTCCAGGATCTCTCATAGGTTTGACTTGTGTCAAGTGCGTTGACTGGCGAACTTGAGTAAGTAGGGATTCTGGGTTTGGATTAAAGGTAGTTAGGTGTTTGGATTAATGTTGATGATGTCTGAAGCAGTGGAAAGAAAGTCCTTGTGAAAGTGAAATGAGCGACTTGGGGAGTGAGTTGGAATAGCGACTTTGCAAGCGCGACTTTGGAGGCCCTGCGAAGGGGTGATTAGTGACTGGTAGGAAGAAGTTAGTGTTGATCTAGATGGTGGATCGCTAATGTTTAATCGTGTAGTTGGTGAGAGTTTATTTTGCAGTTTATGTCTGGTTAATGAAACTAAATTGACGTGCAAAATGCTAAGTTGCGGGTGTAGATTAGCATGATCGGGCCGTGTAGTCATTGTGAGGATAGTGGTAGTACAATTCATATATCGAGTGAGATGTGGGCAACGATTACTACATGGCATAGTGAACTTGAATGATAGTGAAAAGGTTTTGAAACCTGATGAAGGGTGGCGATTTGATAAATAATGAAGAAGAGCGGTGATAGCATGGATAGCGGCAAAAGAAGGATAACAGGATATGGATGAATAGATGAGGAGAAGGAGCTAGGTATGGACCGGATGAGGTAGGGATGGAGAAGAGGGCTGGAAGTAATGTGGAGGAGGACAGAAAGACAAATGCAGAAGAAAAGTTCACCTGAAGTATTAAGGCGAGGGAATCTGAGTGTCGTAAATGGGGTTAATGTAGTTAGAGAAATAGTGAATAGTGGTGGGTTAGACTAAGGTGGTAGTGGGTACAGAGCAATGATAGAAGGATGGAAGGCATTGGAGTGGTGTGAAAATAATACTATTAATACTAGTTCTATGTGAAGGAGGTAGTAAAGGGTATCATCTAAGGTAGTGGATGAAGAAGAGATTCATTGGTGGCAGTGGGAGCAAAAGGGAGCTGGTAAGATGACTGAAAGAGTGGCCTAAATGTTAGAAGGGGTTGATTTCTAATCTAGAATGTATGTGCCTGATAGAATGGATGATGGTGGAAATATATAGTGGCTGGCTGGGTATACTGAGTAGCTGAGGTACGGAATTTAGTTTAGAGGTGATAGGGGAAGGGACCTTAATGACTGGACAAGTGTCATTGTCAGTAACCTGAGATGATGTGAGATGAAGTAGGAGAGTCCAATTTCGGTTGAAATTAAATATCTTGTTTAGTAAGGTAGTGAGACAGAGATTGTGAGAAAGTAAATCACATGGACTTAGTAAACCTTAGAGGGCAAGCTTAGCTGCTGCCCTTATGACTAGTGGGGTTTTGGACCAAAGGATTGCTTAAGAGGTAGGAAATAGTTTGTTTAGATAGGTTTGCTGTTATGAGGAGGTTAGTGGAGATAGGTGGTTGAGACTGCTTTGAAAGGTTTTTAAGAAAGAGTTTGAAAGGAGGTATTGAAAGGTAAGACTGGCTTACTCGTTGGGTTTGAGACAGATGAAATAGAATTCCAGTACAATACGATTTGATAGTGATTAGGTGGAGATGAAGACCTTGCAGAGAATGAGCGGCAACGCTGGGAATTTGGTCAATGTGGTGGGTGTTGAGATTCTGCAGTTGGATAAGAAAAGTTTGAAGAGATACCAGGCACTGAGGGAGACAGAAGGAGGTGGGAGAAAGGAGCAGGTGTCCAGGAGAGAGGTCAGAGCCCGGGGAGAGGTGGAGGAGCCCTGGAGAGAAAGAAAGGGGAAGAAGAAGTGCGGCAGAGACGCCGCAAGCTGAGTGAGGGAGGCGTGAGGCAAAGAAAGGGGAAACAGGTTGAACAAGGGGAGAACAAAACACAAACAGTGAGGAAATGCAGGTAGCAGAAAAGGAAAAGAGGCAGAGAAAGAGCACATGGAGCAGATGCAGCACACGGGAGTAACTCTGAGAAGGTGGGTGTATAAAGGAAGGGAGAGACCTGATGCTGGTAGAAAGTGCTTAAAAAAATTGTCTCCCAAATAAATAAAATACATTGCTAGATCAATATTGCTTTTATATCACCAAATTAGGTTAAATCATTATGAAACAGCAGGATTCATATATTCTTTTTCCTTATTTAGTCTTAAATCATCCCTCAATTAGAAAATAGATGGGTTAATCTTACTAAGCTTCTCTATCTATATTAATCAGAGACCATATGTAAAACAAAGTTTCACCTCATTCATATTGTGACAAGGGATTTACAAAGCTCCCTTTACCCAGGAAGTCTGAAAGAGTTAACTTACCTAAGCAATGTGATTAACTACAGCTGAGTACAGCTGATCTAAGGCTGCTTCTGAAATTTGGGTGGGGCTGTCTTGGACTGCAGCTGGCAGTGTGAGAGGCTGTGTTTGAAGCCTGTAAAAGGCTGTGAAGGAACTGTGTGCACTGTTTGCTTGAAGCAGAAGACAGACGCACAGGAGTGCGTGCTGTTGGAGATGAAAAGAGAGAAACACGGAGAGAAGTGTTTGGTTTTAAAGCTAGAAGAAAACATATAGAAGTCTGTACTGCTGGGTTGAGATGCGAAAAGTGACATCCAGAGAGAACTGTCCATACAGGAAGCTAGGAAAAGACACAAAGACCAAGATACAGAAGCTTGGAGCTGATGTTCGTTTTGAAGAAAAGTGGATACTTGGACTTTTAAAAGATACAGTCCAGTAATTATGAACAAACTATTGGACTGTTTTTGTTTTGCTTTTGCTCCACCCAGGTTTTGATGGTGAGAACTTGTTTTGGTGTATTATTTAGTATCACTGCTGAAAATATTATAGTACAATTTGAAAAATCATTATTATTCTGCAAGTGCCAGAAACAAGAAGACAATATCAGTGGAGACTGATAACTTGTCCCAATAATTATACTTGTCAAATTCCCTGATCTTACTTGCAAGTATATAAAACTAGCATCACTCTCCCATAACTAACTGCCCTCACTGTAGCGTTATAGTTTTACGCCAGAAGCGAGTTTCAATCATGCAGTAAATGCGATCTTGTCTTTCACAAGCACTTGTAACGCTGAAATGCAGAGCACAATTTTCCTTCTAAAAGGACACATTCTTTACATGGGCCAGAGAGGCTAACTAACCCGAGGACAAGTTAAGGAACTATCACATGAGGTAAGATAGTTTAGAGACTTTTTAATCTTTTGATGGAATCACAATCAAGCAGGAAACATTGAAAATCTGTTCTGGTTACTGAACCGGAGTAGGCATATGATTCTTTCTCCTGGATTTAACTGAAGATTATGCCGTAACAAAATGAGCCAGACATTTTAATTGGGTATTGATAATTAATAACATTAATAGCAATCATATTAAATTATTTAGAATGCAACATTCCAGATCAAACTTACTTTCAAAGTTCAGACTAAGTTTTTGCTGGTATCCACCCACTATAAGGTCCAGCTGCTAAATTGTCAGACACAAAGGCCCTTATTCAATTGAGCAATTGTTGGTTACTGGAGCCCATAATGTAGCCCATACACTAATTTGCTATTCAATTGGCGTCTTTTAGCTACTTCTAAACGATTTGCGGGTTACAGGCTAAAAATCCCTGCGGTTGCCCGCAAATGTTTTCACATGGCAAATGGCAAATGTAAAAGAAAATCCCATGAGTACCAGATAGGATTTGCAAGGGAGTTAAACACCTGATCGTAGCACTGTAAATACAAATAAAAAATCAATACTGCACTATAAAAGACAGGGAAAGTGATGAAAGACATTAGAATTATTTACACAACAGTCTCAAGCTCGAAAAATCTGCAATATTTATTTATTTTTTTGTTATATTGATCTCAGGAATCAAGGAGTTAATACATATCAGGCCACCCACATGGACTAGAACATTTCCTTCCTTCATTTTTATTATTTTGTACATTGCCAGATTGTGAGTCTGATCGCATTTCGGACATCTAAATGCTAATTCATTGACGTTTAACCTCCATGTTTTACTGATGTCATGAAGATGATTTAATTTACTATCGGCTGTTTCTAAATCGATAGTTACGGCCTTGCTTATTTGATCATGATCATGCTTTGAAATGATACTTACGATTGCATGGTTTACAGTTTCGGCTTTCGGCCCGTACATTGCAGGCTTCTTCAATTGAATCGCACATTTCAAACCCACACTCTTACGACCTTTATAACGTAAGCTGCTGGCTTGCAATTGAATAGGGGCCAAAGTGTACCGACACAGTGATCTCCATTGCCTGGAAACTTGTTGGGTTAAAGAGTTTACTAAATTGGGATTTTGCTACAGGATCAGCCTGGTCAATGTTTGTTTATTTTCTTATAAAATATGAATTTCCTTAAAGGCATATTCAAGTGAGCTGGGTTATTAATGCATCTGATACAGGAGAATTAGTAGTTTATGAATAAAATTGTTTGCATTAAAAAAAAATACCAAAATAAACATCTAAACAGTTACACTAAAATTTGCTGAATTTCTTGCATTTGCAAACAGTTTTCTACCAATGTTGACACCCCCTGAAATTCCCAGGGAAAATAAGCATAACTAATACATTGTATATTTTTGACCTGGGGATTGAGCTGCAGCTTTCCTTTAGATTTCTGTTATACCCAGAACAAGGTCTGTTTCCCTTTTATCTATCCCAGGTGAGACCCCAGCCCCAGTGATTTGTCCCTGTAACCCCCCAGCCCCAGAGATTTACTCCATCACCTCCCTCACCCCCAGTGAATTGCCCCTGTGGTCTCTCCCATCCCCAGTGAATTGCTCCATTAGCTCCCCCAGCCCCAGTAAATTGCATGCACTCATTCACAGAGAGACACATGCACAGAGCAAGGCTAGGAGTTGAGCCACGCGGGACTTACGCAACGAAAACGAGGCCGAAGGATGTAAAACTAGCCCAAAGGATGTAAACATAACCTGAAGGACATAACAAAGAACCCTAGGCACTAACACCTAATGCAAGGCAGTAACATTTAACCCAACACAGTAACACAAGCGCAATGCCTATAAAGTACACAGCGCGAGGGGCTTGCAATGAGTGTCAAACGCGCTCATTGTGAGCCTCGCGATGAGCCCAAAGGCGCTCATTGTGTTCACTTGCAATGTGTGGAAAACAGCATTTTATTCCCGTCATTGTTGACAGGCAAGTAGCTAGTATTAATATAACTTTACAAAAAATGTAGTTCCTGTATATGTATCTCAAAGTTTAATTCTGCGTTGAGTGAATATTAGTAATGGTATGTCTTGAAGGTATATATGTGGCAGTAGACTCTGCATATGTCAATGTATGAAATGGTTTCATAAGCTCAGCTGCTGAGAAACAATATGAAATATGGCAGCTAATTAACTTCAAGTCATGGAATGTCACATACCTTATAACCTGTATCTGTCAGGAGCAATATGAAAGAAGGATGACATGTCCCCTTACACAATCAGAAGTACATTAACTGTATAAAAAGATATAAGCTTAGTTCAGTTGTATCTACGCATATTATTCAATACCATGAAAATGATTATTTTTTCATTGAATGGTATTGACAGCATATTTCTAACCTAATAAAAAGGAGGTTAGCTTCAAGCTGTCAATAATAAGTCATCTGCATCTTCAAGCTTGTTAGCAGTGGAGTACTAGGATTGAAAGATAAGTTGGCAACCAGCATAAATTAATCGGAAATGCTTTCTTATATTATAGTCAATTGTCCAATTTAGCTGAGCCCTGGAATCTTTAATTAACCACTGTAATGCTGTAATCACAGCAGTTAGATGTTTTATTTTGCAGTGATCATAACCAATCTGAATTGTAGGTATTGAGTTAGGGCATTGCTGATGTTACTAATATTCTCTTCTGTCATTGACTGTTTTTATAGCCAATCAGAGAAGGGTTACACTAGAATGAAGCCCTATTCTGGTTGGCTGACATTTCAACCTACCTGAATAGGGGAAGATAGAGCCCTTTAATTGGTTTAAGGCTAACCAATTTATGCATTTTGATTGGTTAGACTTTTAACCAATCAGAAATGCTCGATGGTGATTGACTGATTGACTAAAATATGATTGACACATATGTGAGGCAATCAGAAGCCATAAAAATAGTATATCAGGGCACAGTACAAAAGCCATTAATTGGCTGTCATTAGTTTGGTGTATATTTGTTTAAAGAGGCACACTTTTTTTCAATGGAGGTCCTTTCCTTGGGCTGAAGATGAGGATCAAGAGGACTGATTTCTTCAATCAACACGGAAGTGACCGCTTTTTTCACAGCATTGGGGGACCAGGGCATGGAGGATTATCAATGTGGTGGATCTAGTTTTTTTTTTTTTTTGTGGTGTTCCTTTTCTTTTTTGTTTATTTTTATATTATTTTTAATTCCTTTTTGTTTGTTTTTTATAGGCTTTGTTTTCTGTAATTATTTTTATTTTCTGTAACTATTTTATATTTTCTGTCATTTTTTTAAATGTATTTTATTCATTTTTTGTAGTGTTATTTACTATGGGAGTCCTGTGGACCCCCAGGGGGCTATGGTCCATGGGGGTCTATAAGGCCCCCTATGTTAATAGTTAAGGTGTCATGAAGGGGTTTAGGGACCCCATGCTAGAGGATTTTGTTTAGGTTCCATGGGGTTCCCTACCATGGAAATGGGATTAAATAAATATGTAGGGATATGGGAGGATGTTAGGGCTAGTGTAGTATGTCCATGTTAGTTAGTGGGCTCATTTCTGTAGTGTTGTTATGGAGAGTGCTGAGATTCACACTTGTAGTGTCCTCCTGCTATACTTTAGGGATAGTGTGAGCAAACATTAGATAGCTCCACCAGATTATCCTCCAACCTCAAAACATTCAAATCCTCTCTAAAAACACATCTCTTTAAAGAAGCGTATCACCTTCCACCCTAACACACTCTCAAATCTCTCTCCCTCCTTTTCCTCACACAATACCTTTAGGATGTAAGTCTGCGAGTTTCAATCCCACAAGGTGTTTTAGGGAAAGCACCATGGACACTGGATTCCAAACTCAAAGACAGGGCCCTCCTTGTTTTACTATGTGTTAATTTGTATGTATCTTTGTCTTGAACATATCTTATGTACAGAATATGTTGGTGCGTTATAAATAAACGATAATAATAATAATAATAGCTACAGGCAAACTACCATGTGTGCCAGCCAGCCAGTTTTACAGGATTATTTTTTTATGGAAGCCATGGAATAGTATTACAAATTTGCTTCTAAAAACACCCGTTGCTGGTCACCCTTATAGTAGTTACTAAGGGAGCCATTGGTGTTTATCAGGTTTGTAATCCTCCCGGTGAACATTCTGGCTTAATTCCCACATCAGCGTGAGTAAGTTTTCCTCAGGGCTCCTCCCAATCCTCACTCTCCCCCTTTTCCAATATTATCTTCTTATCATCTGTTTCTCTCACCCCTTCTCATTCCCCTCTTCCTCTTTTTTCTCCCTCTTCATCATCTTACCCATCACTACTTCTCTGCACCCCATTATCTCTCCCTTCCCCTTTGTCCCTCCTATCTTTTTTCATTTCACTCTTTCCCTCACTCTCCCTTTTCCTTTTCTTTCTTCTCCTTTTCTCTGCCTTTCTTCTTTAAACTTTCATCTTCTCCACCCCTCTATCTCCTTCCCTTGTTTTTTCCCTTTCTATCTCTTCCTTAACTTCATCACTCCCACTTTAATTTCTCTCATCTTCCTTCTCTCTCCCTTTTCTCTCCCTATACTCATCTGCATACCTTTCCACTATCTACCTCTCTTCTCTTACGTTATCTCTACCCCCCTCCCCTCGCATGCTATGGGGTCTTGCCCACATTTCTTTATTTGCACCAGGGCCTTCCATTTACTAACTCCACCACTGTTAGGTAGGTCTGATTATATTTGCTTGCAGTAAAGAAGGAGTTGGGAGGGGTATATCTTCAAAACAACAGTGTACCAATTTACACACATGTTAACCACCATTAATGTTGTTAAATTGTCAAGATTATAGGGAAGAAAATAGCCTAATAAATACCCCACAAAATTGGCCAATATCTTAATTATTACAATATTTACAAATTTTTTTGGTAAACATAACCACAAAGGAAATGTCAATATGTGCTGTCAGAAAACATCAAACTTGTAACTTAAACACCACAATAACCACTGATGAATTTCCACACATGACATATGGAATGGGAAACCATCTAGGGAATAGAAGTACCAGACATCGGGAAAGCAATCTCATACAATCTGAAAATCTACAAAAAAATTAATCATCATACTGATGAAATGTCACACTATTAATTACTAGGAATATTTTAAGGGCCTTCTTTATGCATACTTCCCACTATCCTGCTGTGAATAGCTACTTGCTAGTATAACTGTGTCATTACCAGCCAGCCTTAGCTAAAATTTATTTCTTGATTATTCATGTAGAGATATAAACATAACTTGCAATGCATACAAAAACCTTGATTAGAAACTGTAAATGATTGGTTAGTCCAATATTTTGCTTTTAATAGCCTCAAAATGGTGTGTATTGTCTCACATTTATTAGCAATGTGCTTTTCTTTTTTTTTTTTTTGTAGCACTATTAAATGTGTTAAATAGCTTAGGGCATTTTAAATTGATATAAATGTAGTCCGACATAAAAAAATCATTTTCAATAATATATATTTTTTAATAATAATTGTGTTTGAAGAACATCAGTAACACTATTTACTGCTGAGAATAAAACTCTGTATAAAATGAAGTCAGATTTTATTTCTTCGGTCGATCATTCCAAGGCATAAAAAAACTAATTTCTGCTGCTCATGTGATAATAAAGCATATTTATGTATCTTGCTCTAGCTTATGTCTAAGAAATCTTTAGTATACTTTTTTAAAGCAGTGATGGGAGACATATAAACAAACTTTAAAATGAAAGAGTATTGACTGTGGAAATATCTTAATTCTATCTTCAACACAGCTATTCATACATGCTACAATATTACACATTAAGCAAGAATGTAAGCTAAAATTATATATATATATATATATATATATATATATATATATCGCATATTATAATTGTCAAACTACAAGACTGCATCCCTCGCAAAGCAATGCGAAGCGAGTGTTCGCATTTGCGAGGGGGAGGCTCTAGGGCGTTTCACTCCTCTGTAACAAAACCCCCCACAAAAGCGTTAACTCGCAGCAGTTAGTCTTCTCTCTTCCCTGTGTCTCTTTCCCTCCTCCTCTCCTTACCCTGTGTCTCTCTTCGCCTCCTCCTCTCCTTATCCTGTGTCTCTCTTCCTCTCCTTACCCTGTGTCTCTCTTCCCCTCCTCCTCTCTTTACGCTGTGTTTTTCTTCCCCTCCTCATCTCCTTACCCTGTGTCTCTCTTCCCCTCCTCATCTCCTTACCCTGTGTCTATCTTCTTCTCCCTCCCCTGTCTCTCTCTTCCCCTCCTCCTCATTGCCTGCGAGCCAACATTACGAGCCATGGGACTTCGGAAAAAAAAATACCAGAGGTCGCAAAACAACACACTAACCCCCTGAACGCGGAGCTCAGTTCCAGGCGGGGCAGAAGAGGAGGAGGCCGGAGACATCGCGGGGAGGTAAGTAAAATGTAGATTAAGTTTATTTTATTTTGTTTTTATGCTTGTGTATGTGTACTAATGTTATGTTTTTTTTAACAGGGGCCGCACCAGAGAAGAAGAAAAGAAGAAGGACGGGACATGCTGGAAAGGTGAGTAGAATATTTAGAATGTTTAGAATATTTAGAATGTTTATTTATTTACTGTAAATGTGTTGCACTCATTTTTTTATTTTTTTTCCCTAGGTGGCTGATCTGAAGGGACATCTGCAAGGGTAAGTGGTCTTAATTATTTTATTTTAGCGTAGAATTAGATTATTTTATATATAGATAGAATGTATTGTATGTTAGCTAGGGGTATGTGTTTTATATAGATAGCACAGAATGTATTGTATATTAGATTGTGGTATTTATTTAGATAGATTGGGGGATGTATATTAGAAAGATAGGATGTATGTCAGATAGATAGTATTTATTGTATATTAGATAGATTAGGTGATGTATATTATATAGATAGGATGTATATTAGATTATGGTATTTATTTAGATAGATTGGGGGATGTATATTAGATAGATGGGATGTATTGTATATTAGATAGGGGTGTATTGTATTGTATTTCATTTTATTTGTATTGTATGTATTTGTATTGTATGTATTTCCTTTTCAGGTGTGTAATTTTATTTTCTGTAGTGCGGGGGAGTTGTAATGTATTTTTTTTATTTTCTGTAATGTTCCTTTTTTTATTTTTTGTGACTTAGGATTTTTTATTTTCTGTAATGTAGATTTTTTTATTTTTGTGATTTTGTTTTTTATTTTATGTAATTTATCATTTTTATTTTTTGTGACTTTAGTTTTTTTATTTTATGTAATTAGAGTGGTGGGGGGTTATTAGGGGATAGGTAGTGTAGGTAGTGTAGGTGTTAATAGGTTAGTGTAGAGGGTGTTTAGTTGATATTTAATGTTTTATTGGGGGTATAGTGCAGTGTAGTGTTTATACTTAGTGTCATGATGGTCCTTGAGGACCGTCATGGCACTTATGTCGTTAATGTTGGGTTGTAGCAGGCCCATAATGGTCTTAATATACCCTTATGGGACTGATGGGGTTAAATAGAGGCTTATGATGGTCTATATTGACCCCCCATGAGTGCCAGGGTTATTTATTAGCTTATGTGGGTCTTTATTGACCCCCATGAGTGACAGGGTTAATTAGGGGTTTATGGGGGTCTGTGTTGACCCCCATGAGTAAGGGTGTAAATTAAGTGCTTATGGGGGTCTGTATTGACCCCCATGAGTGACAGGGTTAATGAAGGGCTTATGGGGGTCTGTATTAACCCCCATGAGTGAGGGGGTTAATTAAGTGCTTATAGGGGTCTGTATTGACCCCCATGAGTGACCGGGTTAATGAAGGGCTTATGGGGGTCTGTATTGACCCCATGAGTGACCGGGTTAATGAAGTGCTTATGGGGGTCTGTATTGACCCCCATGAGTGCCAGGGTTATTTATGGGCTTATGTGGGTCTTTATTGACCCCCATGAGTGACAGGGTTAATTAGGGGTTTATGGGGGTCTATGTGAGGGTGTTAATTAAGTGCTTATGGGGGTCTGTATTGACCCCCATGAGTGACAGGGTTAATGAAGGGCTTATGGGGTTCTGTATTGTCCCCCATGAGTGATGGTGTTAATTAAGTGCTTATGGGGGTCTGTATTGACCCCTATGAGTGACAGGGTTAATGAAGGGCTTATGGGGGTCTGTATTGACCTCCGTGAGTGACAGGGTAATTAAGGGCTTATGTGGGTCTATATTGACCCTCATGAGTGTCGGGTTAATGAAGGGCTTATGGGGGTCTGTATTGACCCCCATGAGTGCCAGGGTTATTTATGGGCTTATGTGGATCTTTATTGACCCCCATGAGTGACAGGGTTCATTAGGGGTTTATGGGGGTCTGTGTTGACCCCCATGAGTGAGGGTGTTAATTAAGTGCTTATTTGCGAGGTCGTAATGTTTCCGCTTGTGTGCGTGTTTGTAACCGCGTGTGAGGCGCTGTTGCCTTATGCATCCCCTTTAGTAGGCACATTAGAGCTCTATATAGGGTTCTTACCCAGTTTTAAATTGCCTTCAGTCAAGGGCGTAGGAACTGGGAGAGATGGGGGGGACAGATTAAATGAATAGGGGACACACAAAATAACAACACTGAACTTAATCATGATTTACCATATATATATATATATATATATATATATATATATATATATATATATATTTATATATATTTTACTCTCTCTCTCTCTGTATATATATATATATATATATATATATATATATATATATATATTTAAAAATTAGCATAAAACATAAAATGTAGAAATCCTTTTAAAAATAAATAATAAAATAAATCCTTATAAGTATTATTAGTGATTTTGTATTATCAAATTGAAACCTAATTTAATTTAAAAAAAAGTAATTATTAATATTGATTTTTCTTGGATACATCTTGTCAGTCAACAGAAAAATGGAAATACATAAGGTAGAATTTTTTTATAATGTATGTCACTTGATTATTCAAGTGTGATATGACTAGTGTGATATGACTAGAAATTTCCGAATTATGGGTTGAAAATTGCAGATATAATGAAAGACAAGTAAGAGCAAAGGCTAATAACTGTCATCACAAATTACTTCTTGCGCCTTTTTGCTGTTTCTGTTAACACTCATTAAATGCAAACCGCAGGGAACATAAATTCACATGCTGAGATACTTGGCTGCAACAATAAGGGATCAACAAAGAATGTGTAATATAGACTGTAGACTTGTGTGTTTGGACATCAAACCTGTGTAGCTGTGGAAAAAAATTACTTTGATGTTTACGAAAAAGCATAAGTTTGTGCATAAATTAAAGAACATATATTTAACATTTGCTTGTATAGAACCATTTAAAATAATTAGACAGTGTTATTTAAAAAATATATGCTTTAGATTCACTATTCTGAATAACTACTGATACCTTATTTCCTATATAAATACTGTGATGTTCACTAAAGATATTTTCCTATTGATCTTCCTGCAATATAACTGCTTAATCTCCGCAAAATATTTTTTGGCAGATTGGTTACTTTTTTGGATATTATTGCATGAAAGAAATAATCCCGCCACTAGTTTTACCAGGTTATCTATGTTTTTAGGAACTACTTCTATACACAATTATCCATTGTGGTGTTATGGTGGAAGTGTATATGTAACAGGTTGCCCTATGATGTTTTTTTTTTTCTCTTAACTATTGTTTTTTTTTAGGCAACTCTTTTTATGCATATCAATATTTTTTTTTACCATATTAGAGAGGTTTCAACTTTTTTTCTAATATAACTGCTTACGCAAGGTTTTTACCAACTACGTAATTCCGTATTAGTTTTAGGAATGTTTTTTTTTAAATGAAATCTTGAAGTTTCAAACTGTATTCAACTAAGTTGGAGCCTATTAAAAAATATTCTAAATATAAATGAAATATTCAAACCATCTCTAACAAGATAGATTACACTTTTACAACTATGGGCATACTCTTAAATGTAATGAACTTCATATTTATAAATATACCCAATAAAAAATTAAGAAGCCATTTATACTCTTCCAGTAGTGGCAAGGCAAGATGAGGAATGTTCTACTTTCTCCAAAATCTTGCTCTTTTGTGAATTTAAGTCAAAATTGTCCACAATTCTCCACCCAGTAGATAAAGTACATTCCTTAGGTGTCATTATTGATTCATCTCTAACATTATTTTCTCACATCCAATCCATTACAAAACCATGTAATTTTTTCTACAGTAATATAGCAAAGATTCACACTTTTCTCCGCCCCTCCAATGTCAGAACAGTTACCTAGGCTTGTATCCGATTTCATTGAGATTACTGCAACATCTTACACTCTGGTCTTCTAGTTCTCAAGTCCTCTGCAAACAATACTTAAAGTAGCTGCTCACATCATCTCAGTGTCTTTTAAATCACTTTCTTCTTCTCCCATGCTAATATCCCTCAACGAGAACATAGTATCACTCTTAGGTATGGGTGTAGGTACTAAAGAAAATTTGTGGGGATACTGCATATAGTATACAAATACCACACAACTGCTTCTCTACCGTTAACCACACAGGGCCTCATTCAAATGTGATTTGGCCAATTGAATAGGGCTCTATATAAGCACGTAGCATTTTTTTTTTACTGAAGTTTTTAGTTAGCGAACTTCTATCCAAAAGCAAGGTCTTCACTAACTAAAAACTTCTATAAAAAATATGCTATGTGCTTATATAGAGCCCTATTCAACTGGCCCATGCTCTTAGGAAAATAGTGATGTTCAACCTGCCATCTCAATCCATTTCCACCATCTCTCGACCAGTTCATGGCCTAGTAAAACTTGGCCAATTACTTCCTAGTAAAAGTCAATAAATGTAAACTTTTTATGAGTTATCTTAATCTAATATCCTAATTTGTGCATGCAGTAATAACTTACTAGTTCAATAATGCTGGTGCAATCTAAATAAAGCCATAATAATAATAATAATAATAATAAAACAGATTGCTCATAATGCCTTTAATGTTTACATTTTTTTTTTATATAATGACAAGAAGGCAGATGAGCTAAATACATGTTGTCTTCTATGTACATGAAAGTACCAATGATAGAGACAAAATTATATTGTATTACCCTTACCAAATAATTGGTATAACTCCAAACGAAAGAAGCTAGAAAAAAAATAATGTAAACAATGCACCAGTCCACATGAATACAATAAGTGATTTCTATAATATCCAAAAGGTTATTTCATTTTTTTTTTTAAAGGAATCTCTACAGTCATAGTACCAGTGAACTGGTGAAAAGTAGATATGGTACCTTAATTTAAGTAGGGAGTTAGAGCAAATCTGAAAATTACAGACTAGTGTGCGTTATTTCGATAAAGGGAAGATCTTTGAAGGGTTGCACTCAGGGATATCCTAATCCAAGCAATATACTAGGCAATATACTCAATATAATCTGAGCAATATACACAGATTTATGAAGCATGGGTCATGTCAAACCAATTAGTTTCTATGGGGCGGTAGATAGAAACTTGGACCAGGACAACTCAGTTGATGTACACTATTTGATTTTCCAGAGGCTTTTGATATAGTGCCACATGTGAAGCTATTGTTCCAAATAAAGGATTCAACATTTCAGAAAATATCTGCACATATATAGAAACTGGTTAAATTATAGGAAACAAAGTTGTTGTAAATGGAACATACTCAAATTGGACTAATGTGGTTTCTCAAAGTTCAGTACTTGGTCCTTTTCTTTTTATCATATTTATTAATGATTTAGAAGTAGGAATAAAAAGTATAGTTCCATATTTGCTGATGATGCTAATTTGTTCAAGGTAATTAAAGACCAGGATGTGCTCTCTCTCTAAAGAGACTTGCATAAACTAGAAGAGCGGGAAGCTGCATTGCAGATGAGATTTAATGCAAAAAATGTAAAGTTATGCTTTTGGTAACAAGCAATATACATGCAATTTTTAATCTTATTACAGTAGATCAAATTTAGAGTTATCAGAGATAGAAAAGGATTTAGGAGTGTTTGTGGGCAACCGTAACAGTGCTCAATGCCAGAGAACAGGTGCAATGCCAAGTAAAATATTAGCATGTATTAAGAGCGGTATAGAATCACAAAAGAAAAAACATTTCACCTTCAAAATAGAAAAGGCTTAATCATAGTAAGTACAGTCAGACGTGGAACTATCTACCAAAGGTGGTTGTAAAAGTAGCCAATAGATCACATATTATAATTGTCATACTGAGATTTGTCGTCACGCTTGCAAGCCTCGCATAGTGAGCAGTTGAGGCATTGAAGCCTTCCGAGCTTGGGGGACTTAGGCAATGAGCGCCGAAGGCGCTTGTTGCCCTGAAAGCATCACAAAGCGAGCCGAGCAGTTGAGGCATTGAAGCACGCGGGCCGAAGGCCCTCCTAGGCAAGCGGTTGAGGCACGCTGGACTTAGGCTGTAACGCGGGACTTACTTAGGCTGCAACCAGTTGAGGAACGCGGGACTTAGAAAAAAAAATCTGACCTCAGAATCTCGGGTGTAAAAAATCCGACCTTGCAAAAATACAAAGTTAACGGCAGAACCGCAGAAATCGGAAAAGATGAATAACACCAAAAAGAATAAAAAAAAAAATTAAAAGACAATCACACACAGCACAGGGGCCAAAGTTTCCGTGTTTCGTCACTCGAGAGAGGGAGAGAAAATATGTCGGACAAACAAAGGAAAAAAAGTCTGAAACTGAATGAAAACGAGGCTGAGCAAAGCCAGGCATGCAGGACTTAGAACATACACAACGGCAAACACAGTAACACTTACACGAACAGTGCCAGGCGCGCCGGACATAGAAAATACACAACGCCAAAAACGGTGTACTTAAAAGAATACACAATGCCAAAGACAGTACAACGCCAGGCACACGGGACTTTGAAAATAAAACCAACACCAGTCAGCGTGCGACATACAAACATTCATCAGACACATAGAGGAGAAACACACAGGGAAGAGACAGGGGGGAGATGCTGGAAAGAGACACATAGCATTCCCAAACACAAAACTTGCAGGTTAATGAACCAACAATGAGCGGCCCGTACAGTAGGCGGGAGGAAAGGTTCGCGATGAGTGCCGAAGGCGCTCAGCGAACCAAAAGCCTCACATTGTGTGGCAAACAGCATTGCCTGGCTTACACTTTTATGCCCGTAATTTTTTGACGGGAAATTCACTAGTAACTTTATAAAGGTTTTACATGGTTGAGCAGTACACTGTTCAGAAATGATTTTTTCTCCTAATGATACAATTGGTAATGTTTCAATGTGTTTTTGTTGTTGGTCTTCCTTGCTCAACTCACAATTCACATAATAGAAAGATCTAAGGAGATCTAAAAATATTTTTTTGGGATGAAATATTTTTTCAACCTCAATTACTATGTATTAACAAATGATAATGTTAAAATCAAATTTGCCAATATCTAAATAATCAAATTGATGTTTAAAATGACTTTGTATGGTTTAATTATTTACTGAATAGGTGTGCACTATATTGTTTTCAGCATTGAAACATAAATCTAGTCATATCATATATCATTTCATTTATTAGCTCTGTATTTTGTAGAAATATACGGTTTGTAGCAATTCCCAACTACACTGAAATAATGGCAAAAACACTTCTAAATTGAATTATTTCCCAATGCTTCTGCAAAAGAAATATTTCTAAAAGTCATTGCTATCAGGGGATATTTGCTTTATGTTTTACCCAAATAGGCTTATCCTGCAGTGGCTTTAGTTGAATAAATAAGAGTGAATGCAAAACTAATGCATTATGAAAATGTTTTCACAAATATACATCCAAGTACCTTTGAGACCAAAGGGATATTTTTACAGCTGATAAAGTGCTTGACATGTATGCAAACTGACAAGTGTTCTTAACCTTCAATTATTGTATGGAATCATTTTCTATTTAATCAAACATTTTGCTCCATAACCTCAGTTTCTATGAATGTTTGTTGGAAAAATAGTGACAGTAAAATGGCTATTGAGAAATTGCTAGTTTAAAAATAAGTGATGGAATTAAAACGAAAGATGACATGTTTGTTTCAGGCGGAATCCTTAATTACTTTATATTTTCAGTTGTTTTACTGAAGAAATCCAATTGTGGTGCATTTTGCATAGCAAATTCTAAATTTAGATTCAAACAAGTGATTCGGCTGGGAAAATGCAGCCTACAGAAATGAAACGACATTAAACATTGCTGCTATTAAGAGATGCTTAAAATCCATTTATAGACATACAAAAGCCTCTTTTTTTATCACATATAAGTCATTTAGTATAAAATATTGGTATATTGTAAATATACAGTAATAATAACAACATAACCAAATTAAACTAATACGGATAGCAGATATTATAAGAACATGTAAACCAATGAACAAAAAAGTAAACTTTATTTTAATTCCAGTACTGGTGGTCCAGTGGTTAGGGTTCAGTGCGGTGATCTGGCTTCGATTCCAGTCAGGGAACCACCGCCATGTGGAGTTGGACCTGGTCACACAAACTAAGGAAAACTACTTTAACAGATCGAGTTTCCCATTAGTGAATAGCATAGTATATAGAGAGGAGCTTGTATCTGACCATTTATAGATATAGATAGATATAGATATGTGTGTGTGTGTTTGTATTATATATATATATGTTGTAGTATCAATCCATGTCATGTGTGTTTGAAGATGAGATCCACCTCTTAAGCCTTCACCAACGGTTGCGGGCTGATTCACTTTTTCGAGACATATTGTGTGTATTGCTGTGGCTGTGAATAGTGTTTTCTCCTCCATTGTTTTTTTCTAGGCGAAAATATATATTTGTTGTAAGATGATGAGACCAAGTTATTTGGGTGATGATGGGGCCAAGTTATTATACTTGAAAGATATGTAGAGGAAACTGAGAGGATAAATATTATCTAAACTACCAAGCCGTCTACCAGAGACCCCCTTACCATTGTCTCATCTACAGGGAGAGGTACAACCTGAAACTAAGGATGTCCCTGTAACTGAGGATCCCTGTCTCCATGCAGTTACCCCGTCTATTAAGATATAACAACCCTTAGCAAGTTTGATCAATTCTTACCGTACAGTTTAGTGTGATAGCACTAAATGAATTTTAGATTCATATGTGAACCTGAAAAATATATAATTTTCTGAAAACACATAAAAATAATCCTATACATTGCCAGATAAAATATTAAATTGGATCCGATGTTCTAACTGGGTAATATTTCCCCATAATGTGCAAGAATTTCCTTCTTCAATGGATTCTGCCATTAACAACAAATTGTTTCTTCCAGGTAAATATGTATTTTTCAAACAGTGTTACTAGAGTCATCTTGCTTCCCAAGCACTCGCAATATTCAGATCATTTGTACCAAACATAGGAATATGGTCATACTAAACTAACTATTCAAATTGAAGTGAAAAATTGTTTCTCAGAACCTTACAATATCTTTTTAAATAATAAATTAAAGTTGGACACTCAATCTCGTTTCATTTCCATCAGTTTCTAGCATGTTATCTTTTTACCACATACGTAGTGATTTAGAATATGCTAAGATTTTATGGCTAAAAGTTAATAATAATAATAATAATAATAATAATAATAATAAACTAGCCATAATTGACCTAATGATACTACTCCATGAACAATTGAATATCTTCATGTGACTGCCATGATCCTAAACCTATATTCTCTGTTCATTTACTATTTCTCCTTTGCGTAGCGTCATTGGGTGTACCAGAGCCACATCATACATTTCTGATGGTATGTGCCACTGGTGGACATGCCAGTACCAGTGAAATTATTGACTCTGGAACACAAAATCACATGCGGCTATCGCCAACTATGGCCTATTTAGTTTTTCAGCATGTGGGCAACAGCACTCAGTGTCTCGGTGTTGCTTCTAAACAATATCATGTCTTCTGTGACCTGTGACCTTGTTTTGACAATTCTACTTTTTGGCCTCATGAACTTTTCGCTTAATCTCTCTAACCTCACCTATAATTTATTGTTTTTCCTTTGCATGCTGTCCATCCCAACCAATGGACTGTATTCTGACATCATCTTCATCTCCATTTCTTCTCTATACCGAGTTCCTGGCTATCCACTCTTGCCACTGGCCACCAACCTGGTGTTCTCCAGTGCAAGAAGTGGCTATCAGTGATCACCTGTTTTTTCTGTTTCTATTTCTAGAAGTTGAAGAATTCATTTAAATGTTTCATTTTACTTACAACATTGAACATTGATAGTGTACACCTGATTTTTTTGTAAATTTATTTTATAGCCATATGCACTAAATACGAATAAATAGTGTTTATTGCAGTTTTTGTGTTATTGATTCAAAAAATAAATTCTAACAACTATTTTTCAAGTTTCCAAATATCTTAGTGCCAGTCTTTTCACACAGTAATTTAATTACCTTTAACCAATGTAACCAATGTACTGATAAATTGGATCTTCAAAATTAATTAAAATTGTTTGCTGGAGTGCATTTTACAGAAAGATTGTTTTTATGCTTGATATGAAGGTAGATGGTTTATGTAACATTCTTATGCCTGGAGATAGATGACTTGTGCATAATAATTTGTTGTGCTCTTTCAGTGTGTTTACAGATGACACAGATTTATAGTAAACAAAAACTAGCAATATTCAAATATGTATCAACAGACTACTGTATATTTTTATATGCAACTTGAAATTAATATTTTACTGTAATAGTTTTATTTTTAGCCTTTTTACTCCCACTT
Source organism: Discoglossus pictus (assembly GCA_027410445.1). Lineage (NCBI taxonomy): Eukaryota > Metazoa > Chordata > Amphibia > Anura > Alytidae > Discoglossus > Discoglossus pictus. The sequence goes on along the minus strand of CM050164.1, from coordinate 447,143,440 downwards.
TTACTTTTTTCCTTAAAACACTATGCAATGTTGATTTTTCCCCATAGTATATACAGGGGCGGATCTACCACTGGTGCAGGTGGTGCAGTGCACCAGAACCCTCCTCTGTGGCCCCCATCCTGGTCCAACACACCATGCCCCCCTGGGTCCCTGTGTCTTCTTGGCTGTATACTCCCCCACAGGTCTGAAACTGGTGTGTGCCTTTTTAAAAAAGAGGATTTCTACTGAAGCTCCAAGAGGTGGCAGCATGGAGCAGTTCAGCACGCTGAGGATGTGTATCAAGGAAGAAAGTAACTGAGCAAGGACTGCAATTTGAAGACAAAGTACAGGAGTGGGATTCTATGAGGAAGGAAGAAAGGATATAGGGATGCGTGCTATGTGAGGTGGGTGCTGAGGGGGGTTGGGTTTAGTGCGGGGATAAATGCTGAGATGGATGGCTACTGACAAGGATTGGGTGGGGATGGATGCTAAGAGGGGTGGGTGCTGTGTGGGGGTGATGTTTATATATGTCTATATATTGGAAAGGGGTCTTGGGGTGGAGCAGCAATAGGTAAGGGTCTTGGGAAGGATTGCTGTTATGGGAAGGAGTCTTCGGAAGGGGAACAGTTATGGGAAGGGCTCTGGGGGAGGAGCACTGAGTAATTTGGTTCCAGCGGGGGCCCAGTGCAAAAATGTTTTTTTGCTCCAGGGCCCACGATTCCATAGCTTCGCTACTGAAAAATATATTTACTTATTCAACAGCAGGCAAATTTGAATATTTATTCACTATATATAGCCAACTTTTTTATTCTGCTTCTTAATGTTGGAAATGTGAGGAAGCTTTTATTAGTGCAAAGTGAATGTGACATCTAAATCTGTCAATGCTTTCAACTGGAGTAATAGTCTGCTCATTAGTTTACATGAACCAATCCTCTGGAGAAAGCACAATTTTTCCCATTCTCACGATTAGTTATCCATAGAGATGTCGCGAATAGTTCGCCTGCGGACTGTTCCCGGCGAACATAGCATGTTCGTGTTCGCGGCGAACTGCGAACATATGCGATATTCGACCCGCCCCCAATACTTTATCATTGAGCAAACTTTGACCCTGCATGTCACAGTCAGCAGACACATTCCAGCCAATCAGCAGCATACACTCCCTTCCAGAGCCTTCCATCTGAAGGACAGCAGCCATTTTGGAATCATAACTAACTTGCAGTCTTACTGAGAGGAGGGAGAGTGTAGGTGATACTGCATCAATAGGGAAAACCATAGCTAGGCAAGTTTATTCAGTGTCCAGTGCAGTGCTGAAGGACTCTTGTGCATTATTATTATTATTATTATTATTATTATTATTATTATTATTACTACTATATAATGTGTAGATGTACCAGCTGGGCATGCTCTTGTGCATTATTATTATTATTATTATTATTATTATTATTATTATTATTATATAATGTGTAGATGTACCAGCTGGGCATGCTCTTGTGCATTATTATTATTATTAGTAGTAAAATACTACTACTAATAATAATAATGCACAAGAGCATGCCCAGCCAGTACATCTACACATTATATAGTAATAATAATAATAATAATAATAATAATGCACAAGAGCATGCCCAGCTGATACATGTACACATTATATAATAATAATAATAATAATAATAATAATAATAATAATAATAATAATAATAATAATAATAATAATGCACAAGATCATGCCCAGCGGTACATCTACACATTATATAGTAGTAATAATAATAATAATAATAATAATGCACAAGAGCATGCCCAGCCGGTACATCTACACATTATATAGTAATAATAATAATAATGCACAAGAGCATGCCCAGCCGGTGCATCTCCACATTATATAGTAATAATAATAATAATAATAATAAAGCACAAGACCTCCCCTGTGTCTCCCCCCCTGTTAAATATAGTCCTTTTATACTGGAATTCTAAACGTATTTCCTGATCACCAGTTAACATACATCTGACTGCTTAAATAAACTCCAAAACGGTATAAACTTCTAAATGAAATATTTATTATCATACAATTACAAAGTGAGAGAAGCGTCTTGAGTTACAAGGCTTTAACTAATGTCTAAGTGTATGAATGCAAAAGTGTAGTGTATCCTAGCTTGCCTATTTCTCTAAGTGTATGAATGCAAAAGTGTAGTGTATCCTAGCTTGCCTATTTCCCTTACCACTAATAATTCTGCCCCAGGTCAGTAAATGTTGCCTAATTATACCCATCCTAGCCACACCTTGTAGATTGTCCCAGCCAATCCGATTGCAACATTTTGTAGGATCATCGTTTGCCACTTGGGGTAAATTCCAACTCAGAAGGCCTGTAGATGTCAGTATATCTCCAAGAATAGAATCTTTGACCTCTGATTGCCCCATGGCAAACGTTGGGCAAATGTTAATTCCAGCCGTGATTCAGCACCTGATTGATGAGGTGCATTTAATGACAAAACCAGCAGGGTGCTTTGCGTGAACAGAGGTTCTCATTCTTTGATCTACATTTACATTGTTTGTGTCAGATGGTATCAACAGCCTTTTGGCTGAAACTGGTTATGTAAATGTACTTCCTTTGGATAGAGAATGAAACCAATTCTTATTATTTCAGAACACTTGTAAAACCCCCCCACTCCCTCCCATGTGTCTCTCTCCCCCCCTCTCCCTTGTGTCTCCACCCCCACTCCCTCCCATGTGTCTCTCTCCCCCCCTCTCCCCTGTGTCTCTCCCACCCTTCCCTGTGTCTCTACCCCCTCTCCCTTCCCCAGTGTTTCTTTCCCCCCTCTCCTGTGTCTTTTCCCCCTTCCCTCTTCCCTGTGTCACTCCCCCCTCCCCTGTGTCTCTACCCCCCTCTCCCTTCCCGTGTTTCTTTCCCCCCTCCCCTGTGTCTTTCCCCCCTTCCCTCTCCCCTGTGTCTCTCCCCCCTCCTCTGTGTCTCTTCCCCCTTCTCCCCTGTGTCTCTACCCCCTCTCCCCGTGTCTCTACCCTCTCTCCCTTCCCCTGTGTTTCTTCCCCCCTCCTCTGTGTCTTTACCCCCTTTCCTCTCCCCGGTGTCTCCTCACCACTCCCTCCCATTAGTCTCTTCCCCCCTTTCCCCTGTGTCTCTACCCCCCACTCTCTCCTGTGTCTCTCCCCCCCTCCCATGTGTCTCTTCCCCTCACCTCTCCCCTACCCTGTTTCTCTTCCCCCCTCTGCCCTGTGTCTTCCTCTCCCTCTCCACTGTGTCTTCCTCCCCCTCTCCCCTCTCCTGTGTCTTCCTCTCCCTCTCCCCTCTGTTTCCTCCCCCTCTCCCCTCCCCTGTTAGCTTCTATACGCATACATACATACGATAAGAAATCTGGGGGGGGGGGGGGGGTTACCCCAGTTCCAACACCCATGTGTACTGTATAATATTGTATTGTATTATGTTATATTATATCACTAGCGACTTGCCTGGCACAAATGACGGGGCAATAAAGTTTGAAGCCATGGCAATGCTGTTTGCCACACAATGTGATGCTTTTTGTACTCTGAGGACCTTCGGCACTCATTGTGAGCCTCTTCCCTCTTGTCCTTCATGTTTCGTGCTTTGCAACTATCAATCGTTGGCGCTCATCGCAAAGACAGATATATAAGTACAGTGTTAAATATATAATTTTTTTTGTGCAGTGTAAATTAAAAAATGTATTCAGGTCTCAGAGCATAATAAAGTGATTTAGATTTGTAACTGCTTTGAGAGTGCTATCGCTGGCAGCCAATGAGCAGTAATCCAGATATATAACTGCAGAGTAAAAAGTAAAACATTTTAGTGTAGTGTAAAGTCTACATTTTTATTTTCCATTACTAATTATTACTTATTAAATGAATGCATGATAATAACTATTGTGAATGAACAAATGTATTAGGAAGTGCAAAGCGTTAATGTATGTAAAGTAACGGCAGTGTAAAATATGCTATTAAGCATATTTTTTTTATATATATATTTTTTAATAATAATGAATTAATTAATTACTAAAATACTTTACCTATTTGTAATTAATATATCCAGTGATCAATATCCTGAAAAGCTAACAATCAGTTTTGATTTTCCTGCAGCTTACAGTGTACATTTGGACTGTTGGTGACATGAGGTGTAAGTGTCAGCAATGTGCGCAGTGCACGAGGGGAAACCGCTTGTATAGTCGTGTAACGCGCCATTTTAGATTTGTAATGTTATTAGTTGCAAGTTAGTGTTGTAAAATGGAGGCGATTGTGTATGTGTTACGCGGCTCGCCAGCAGTTTCCATTATTTCTAATAGTGTATTTTGTACCTTGTCTGTTCCTAGGTAAAAGTCGTACATGGCTGGCGAAGTTTTGCGCGGTTTGGGGTCGTGTAGCCTCATTTTAATTTTTTCCGGAAGCCATTTTTTTTGTCGCTTAGCCAATTTACAAGTGCCAACTGGGGAAGACGTTGCAGATATCACATATATAGTTGTGAGCAGGCGGGTTGTTGCTAACGCTGCGGGCTTGCGAAGCGAGGGCCAGAGTTGCTGGCAAGGAGCGCCGAAGGCTCCCACGTCGGCTGCAATGAGCCGCAGGCGGGACTTACACCATCAAATTTACGGACTTACCATCCAAAAATACGGGACTTAGAAAAAAAAACATTACGAGCAAAATATACACAAAAATACGACCTTAACGCCCGAACCGCGCGCACTTAAAAACATTAAAAACACAATAAATACACACAACAAACACATAAAAAGCTTACCCACAGCAAGGCGGGCACCGAGGACCTCTGCAAGTGAAGTTACACCTCCATTTAAATCCAAATTCATGAGTTTAGACACCCGAAAATCACCTAAGTGAGAGAAAAAATGGCCATTGAAAAAAGAAAACGAGGCTACAGGACCCTAAACACGCAAAACACATACGGATTTTCCTAAAAAGCCGTACGAGGTAAAGATACACTATTAACAAGGACTACCCTAACGGCTTCCCCTCGCGCACGCAGACTATTTACACTACACACTGCACACATTGCTGACACTTACACAGCAGCTCCACAACACTGAAAAACTACGTTGTATGCTGCAGGAACATGAAAACAGATTGTCAGCTCTTCAGCACAATGCTTCCTGCATATATTACTTACAAATAGGTAAAGTATATTCATTTAGTAATTATTTCATTAGCATACAAAAATACATATACACAAAAAAAACATTATCACATTAAACATAAAAGCCATTCACTGCGCGCCTCACAACGAGCGCCAACGCTGCTCATAGCACACAAAGCATTGCAATAAGCGCAAAAAACACATCACCGCCAACCAAAGAATAACAGCAAAAGCGCCTATCAGAAAAAAAATACAACCAACAGCCTCGCAATGAGCGCCGAAGGATTTCCGACCGCCAATAAAATAAATGTCTCGTCCAAACACTATTACCTGCCTTACAATCTTATTGCCGCCATTTTTTGACGGGCAAGTCGCTAGTAAATATATAAAGATCAAGATAATAAAAGTATCAGGAAATGTAACACAAAGATGCACGCGCGTCTGAATAATACGACAAATACAGATTTTTGTCATAAATGATATGATCGCAGTATTGGGTCATAAACCCTAAACACTGGAATCTGTTACATACAATTTACTGATGATGTCATTAATGGGCTTAAAGGGGGGGATCTCTTTTCATACTTTTTGAGCGGTGCAAATCCAACATACGCAGAGCGGAAACGCCACATCTGTGGGACACACACAAAGGGGTTCACTTTGGGAGAAAAAAACAAACAAATATGAAATATTTAATAATCATATTTTGATGTTACCAACAGATAAGGAAACGAAACTGAGGTTATTATATCTAATAGTAGCAAGCCTGGGAGTACTGGGAGTAATAATACTGCAGCAGAAGGTCAGGACTAATGTCACCTATAGACCCCCAGACAGATAAAGGTCAGTACTAATGTCACTCTATAGACACCCAGTCAGATAAAGGTCAGTACTAATGTCCCTCTATAGACACCCAGTCAGATAAAGGTCAGTACTAATGTCCCTCTATAGACCCACAGTTATATAAAGGTCAGTACTAATGTCACTCTATAGACCCCCAGTCAGATAAAGTTTTGAAATGTTTCTTGGATAGCATTGTGGCTAAAGGAGATTTGGCCATCAGGTAGTCTAAAGATGCCGTATATTATGTCCTCTCTTGGGGGGTAAAGACACTAATAATTCCTCCAATAAAATTCTGTTTTTTTATGTGGGCAAGGTCCCTGGTTAGCCCATTGGGTTATCTGTTAAAAAGAGTGGTGCAGAGACTGTGGGGGCTGTTAGCCTCCTTGTCCCTGTGTGGCTGTTTAGAATCCCTGCTGCTGCATGTTTCAGCTTTATTAAGGTGTAATTGTACAGCGTTTGACTCAAGTAGCTGCCTGTGCTGGGTCAGTTTGGCTTAATTGCTGGGCCCTTTTCCTGCCAAGATGGCGACCGTCAGTCCATGGGCCTCTATGTCCCCTTCACTACCTTTGTCCCCGCTTGTGTGCTTATTTGGGATGGCCCTCCTTTATATCTCCGGCCCGTGACATTCTCAGGTCCCCCTTCAATCTCTGAGTGTGGGTATGCGGGCTGGGGCGTTGAATCAGGCCTACCTTCTTCTCTGCTCGCTGCAAGATCAACAATACCTAATTTTTCAGGCATGTGTACATGCCTAATTTTTCTGGCCTCTGGTGCTGCACTGTGCCTTCAACAACCAAACCCCCAAAATAGGCACATAACAGGGATTAAACTGATAGGAGTAGTACTACTTAACACACCACTCATATCTGGTGTAACAGTAGTGTACATTTAAAACAAAAAACAAAAATTCTACTGTAATTGATTGCATAGCAGTTAGTTGTCTGCAAGCGTGTGTGTCAGACCTACAGCGTCTACTCTGCCAACTTCTGCAAGTGCACAGTGCCACTCATATCTGTTGTCACAGTAGCTTGGACGCATAGTACCAATCTGTCAAAACCGGTAATGATGAATGAGGTCTAGAGTAGCCTGGTTCCCTTATCCTCTACAGGTTGAGACCTAATGTTTGGGTGACTCCAGACCAACACATGAGTACAAGCAGCACACAAACTCAAAGCCGCTATCCTCCTCCTGGTCCAGCATCATCAGCCACATCAACCACTGCTGTCCTCCTTGCCCCCTCTCAACCATCCGCCACTGCGTCTCTCGCCTTGAGCAGTTCCTGCTCATCTGCCCATAGTCAGGTGCCTGTAAAGGACATGTTTGAGCGTAAGAAGCTAATTTCTCAAAGTGCCCCAAAATTAAAGTAATACGACCAACAAAGCATCTTTTTCCATCTCCCGGTTCTAAAAATCCAGGCCTTATACACGCCCCCTGATATGTGCTGTAACAGGTTTTAAACTGATAAGAGTAGTACTACTTAACACACCTTATAATAATGCAGAGAGAGGCAACGCAGTGAGAGGAGTCTGAAGAAGAGGAGTCAGAGGAGGAAGGTGGCTTTGAGGAGGTGGAAGCCCAAACACAGCAGGCATCCCAGGGGCCTTGTTGTCACCTTTCAGGGACCCTTGGTGTTGTACATGGCTGGGTGGAGGAAGAGACCTTCAATGACATCAGTGAGGACAAGGAACGGGACATGGCTAGCTTGGTATCCAACCTTGTGCAAATGGGGAGTTTGCGGTTGTGCAAATGGACTGTTTGTGGTTGTTTGCGGTGCGTTAAACGGGGAGTTTGGTCTGTCACTGTGAAGCTGGCCTAACCCTTACACTACCTGATCGATACAACATCATACCTGATGTTTTAAAGCACGTTATTCCAAACAATTTAGGAATGTTAGGTAATTTATGCCCTTTATGGCTTAAAACCAGACTCTGCATCAACTATGTAATTTTCCGTGGGAGTTTTGCCATGGATCCCCCTCCGGCATGCCACAGTCCAGGTGTTAGTCCCGTTGAAACAACTTTCCCATCACTATTGTGGCCAGAAAGAGTCCCTGTGGGTTTTAAAATTCGCCTGCCCATTGAAGTCTATGGCGGTTCGCCGATGTTCGCCGGTTCGCGAACCAAAAATTTTATGTTTGCGACATCACTAGTTATCCATAAATCAGTGTCGAAAAAATTCCCACAGTGAAAATGTCTACCTTAATTCTCCACCCCTATCTGATATTAACATAGAATTAGAGATTTGAAGGCAGATGAGAACCAAAACTTCTATCTTGCACGCCAATTGTATCTACCTAAACAGTTTGGCTGGCATAATCCTAATTAATCAGCAGTAGGAATGTCATGAGAATCCATCCTAAATTACTGGTCAATTTTTTTTATTTTTTTATTCTCCAGAAATAATCTTAAATGGCTAACTGTAAAGAAATTATGTTTGAAATTATGTTTTATGATTCTATTGATAGGGCAGGATTGCAGAACTAATTTCAAATTTTTAAGGGCTGATCTTAGTAGGTTTAATTTTAATATATATAGTTTAATTATTACATGAGATGGTGTATTTTCTATCCTTAATTGTATACACTATTTAAAAATGAAACCACCTGAAACAAATTCCTTGGATGTTTGATATTCATAATGTTTGATTTTATTGGGAAATCCCATAAGAAAAAGTGTATCTTTTGTCTGACTTCCATGAAGTTATTTAGCCAATAAGAAAGAAACATGTCCAACTGCAGTCATAAAACATGTGTATGAGCATCTTCAAAGAAGAAATACTGACATTAATACGTTATTTGAAATGCTATCTGATGTCCTAGAAAAACAACAACATAATAATTTGTGATGTCTTGTAAAACCATCCAAGCTCTTCATCCCAACAACTGGAACATCCTACTCTAACCGGTCCAAAGTACATTCCTTTTCCAAGCATATTGCATAGCACAGCTCATAATTCAAGAGCCTTACTGGCAAAATATTTTGGGAATCCAGAAAAAATATCTTTCTTATAATGAAGATTTAATTTGACTCTGATTTATTTATAATCATATTTATCATTTTGTTATGTTACTTTATAAGCTATTTTAAAGTTTTTTTATTTTATTTTATTTAAGTTAAATAAAACATCCTAGGCCTATATGGAGGAAAACTCCCATCACTCGATACAATATCAAAGAAACTGTAAAGGTCTTAATATATATTGCCTACATTTGTCTTAAAATAGTCTTCCAGAGCCAATATTATCAAAAATTTTAAGCCTGACAATGCTGCTTGGCGCACAATGCGAGGCTCTCCTCCCTCTATCTTGTGGGCTCATCGCGGGTCTCACAATGAGCACATTTGGCGCTCATTTCGAGCCTCTCCCCTGTCTAGCTTACGGGCCTCACGATGAGCCCCGCAATAAATGACTCTCTCACCCCTGTGTCTCTTTTCCCCTCTCCTTCTTCTGTGTCTTTTTCTTTCTCTCTCCCTCCCACTGTCTCTTTGCCTCTTCTCACTGCCCTGTGTTTTTTCCCCTTATCTCCCTCCTCTGTGTCTCTTCTCCCCCACCTCTCACCCATGTAATTCTATCTACCCTCTCCCTCCTCTATGCTCTACGGGTCTAATCCATTTGCGGGCTTGGTAAATTGATTAATTTCCCCAAACCTAAATGGTCTTTGGATTTTCGTCCTTGAAATTTTTTTACGGCTGCCCTTTTTTTCTTGCTTAGCTGTTTTTGGCCCTCCAAAAAACGCCAATTGAATAACAAATTAGCTTTCTACCTCACTTACAGCCTTCCTGCCTCTCCCCCGGTGCTGTGTGTGAGGTTGTCAGTTAATTTTGTAATCAATTGGCGTCTTTTGGAGCCCTCCGAACGGCTTCCGAGTTAAGGGCTTGAACAAAATGTCATGCTGGCCTTGCGATGAGTGCCAAAGGCCTCATTGCGCATGCTAAAGCCCTTAACTTTCAACATAGCGTGACCGACAAATAATAATTATGACAACTATATATGTGATTTCCATAATATGCTCTCTTAGTACTGGTGTATACATCAGCACCTTTGAATTTTTTATTGCTTGTGCTCACCCAGCAATATTTGAAAAAAATACCTGGAGTTGTGCAAGCTTGATGTAGCCTGTTTGTTTGTTTTAAACATTTTTACATAGCCTATTTTTTATTATCACATTTCAACGCTATATTGTCGCTAAGGCCTCCATGCAATTGAGCAAATGTTAGTTACTGGAGCCCATAATCTAGCCTGTAAAAAAAATTGCTATTCAATTGGGGGTTACAGTCTGAAAATCTCAGCGGTTGTCAAAATTGGCACTCCGACCCATCTAAGCCTTTGATCTTTCAAGCCCGTAAATGTTATAATCGCTAATCGCTATTCAATTGCTACAATTTCTCAAGCCCGCAATTATTTTCATACCCGTAAATGGCAAATGTAGAAGAAAATCCTAAGAGTAGTAGATAGGACTCGCAAGGAGTTTAAACACCTGTTTGTAGCACTGTAAATGCACTTTAAAAGACGGGGAAAGAGATGTAAGACTTTAGAATTATTGCAAAACAGTCAGAAGCTCGCAAATCTGCAATATTTTTTTATTTTTTATTATGTTTCATTTCCTTGTTATATCAATCTCGGTAATCAAGAAGTTAATACATATCAGACCACCCACACAGTGGCGAAGCTAGTGCATGGGGGCCACAGAGGATCAGTGGGGGCCACAGGGGCCACAGGAGGGCTGCGGGGGCCACAGGGGACTCGTGGGAGGTCCGCGGGGCCCCTCAGAGGTCATGGACTTGGTGCCTTGCACCGTCTGCACCAGCGGTAGCTCCACCTCTGCACCCACATTGACTAGAACAGTATCGTCATTCATTTTTATTATTTTGTACATTACTGGATTGTGAGTCCGATCGCATATCGGACTTCTAAATGCTAATTGATAGACTTTTTAACTTCCTTGTTTTACTGACATCATGATGAAGGTCTCATTTACTATTGGCTGTTTCTAAATCGGTCGTTACGACCTTACTTAATTGATCATGATCATGCCCTGAAATGCTACTTACGGGTGCATGGTTTACGGTTTAGGCTTTCTGCCAGGTAGCTTCGGGCTTAATCAATTTAATCGCTTTGTAACTGTTGCAAATTTGCAATTACAATTGAATGGAGGATTGCATATCTGGTAGTTTCCGGTTCATATATTGTTGGAATCTAGCTTACTGGGAGAGATGAGAGGACAGAGATGGGAGGGGGGATTTATTAATCCTTGGGCAAATTGGAATTTGACCTCTAACCTCTTCCACGGTACAGATTTAAAAGCATAAAAAAATAAATCTCCTTTGGTCAAAATTGTAAATGCACCTGCCACAAATCAACCTTCACCAAACAAAATTGTTATTTTCTAAACTAGCTTGATTTTTTTAAACATATATATTTTTTCAGTGTTCACTGGTCCTCTAACGTAATCAAGCAAACGCTTAGAACATGTACTAGAATTATTATTTTTTAAATGGTGTATCAAAAATAGTTGGATTCATTGTGACAAGTCCTCCCCCCAAGCCTGTAAACAACATAGAAAGTGTACTTGGTACTTTATTCTGCTATTGTAGAAGAATACAATGGAATAAATAGTCTAAAATATGATAATATAACTGTAAAATTGATTATCTCTTACAACTTAGACGTTTAAACCTTTTAAATGCTATTAGCATTGTTAAATTTTATGAAGAAAGTCAGATTGAATACAATGTTTTCTGGCTGGATGTGTGGGAATTGACCCTGAAGCTGGATCGCCAGTGACAGAAAATCATATCCAGCTGTAGACATTAAAACTACAGACATCTCTGTTGAACAACCACTGATATTAATACCTTCTTTCAAATACTGCCTGTTCTCCTAGAAAAACAATAGTGTAATAATGTGTGATTTCCTTGTAAGCACATCCAAGCTCTAAAACTGGATCATCCAACAGCCAGAATGTATTCCATGTCCAAACACATTGTTCGTGGAAAGCTCATAAAATGCTTTGTGAAGGAGAAATAACATTTCTAATTTTCTGGTTGTCATTTGACATTGGAATATTTCTGAAGTTGTAACTATATCTTGAAAAAATTATATGTTTATGATTTTGTTTTATTTAAAATGGTTCTTATTTGTTTTAAATAACTCTTAAAATGTACCTTATATTTAATATTACAAATGAATTACACTTGTATATCGGACACACCAGCAGAAGAAAAAAACACTTGACCCATCCATTCCATCAATTGCTTATTTATTTATTTATTTTGTTAGTTTTTAAACATCTTTTTTTAACACTTTTAGGTTCAGGTCGATGGCACAGATCAGATGCAACCATTTTGTTTTCCCACCATTTTACACAGCCCAAGGCTATTTTACTGTCTGTTAAAAACTCTCACACCTTTTCCGTCTTCTGCTTTGTCTACTGCGTAAAATAGCAATATGCTTTTCCCAGTTATGTTTGGATATAAGTATTGGGTAATATGTGTAAATAAGCTGACTTTGGAGGAACATTGGATATGCCAAATCTTAGAATATATACCCTATTACAACAAGGAATTTTTTCACCTTGTAGTATGTGTTAAATATTACATAGAGACATATTTATATTGAACAGTAATACAGTAGAATCACGGTTATCCGGCACCAAACTAACCGGGACTCTCAAGCAACCGGCACCGGCATCAATTCCTCATTTTCAAAAAACTCCCGGCATATCCAGCACTATCCGGCACTATCCCAAATTCAAGACTGCAAATGCTAACATTTTTTCTAATTATTTTTTCTGGGCTTAAATGACCCAGTTTAGGTGCTAATGCCATTTTAAAGGCATTTCTAGGGGTTTTGGTATGTTTAAGGGTCATTTAGACTATAGATGATTAACCGTCAACTACAGTTATCCGGCAATAGGGAGACCCCGTGGGTGCCGGATAACAGGGGTTTTACAGTACATTATTTAGGACTTTTTGAAACAAAACAAATTTAATAAATGTAAGCTACAAGAGTTGTCTGATTCTAAATTAATTTAACTATAACTTTAATAAACTATATAAGCAATTGAAATGTTCAGCTTTATATTGCAACCAAAAAGAAGATTAACTGATGAGGTCACCCCTTGATATTAGAAAAAAATGATTACACTTGGAAAGAAAATGGTTCTGAATCTGGAGCCTACCAAATGATCCAAAAGGATGATTCAGTAGATAACTTTAAAAAGGAGGTAGATATATTTTTGAGTAAAAAATTTGTACAGTCTTATATTGGATAACTAGTGTAGCAGGGGTATTAATCCATGGAGTCGTCTGATTGCCATATTTTGATCTGGAAGGATTTTTTTTATCCCTTATAAGGCAATTGGTAATGTTTCAAGTTTTTTTTTTTTTGTTTGTTTGCTTTTCTCTAGATCAAATAACAATTTAGTTAATACAGGAGGAGATCTTAAAAGGTTGAACTCTTTTATTAACCCCAATTACTATATTCATTTATTAATATGTTAATGTATGTAAAAATAGATATGGGCACTTATCTATAGTCTTAAATGAAAAAGGAGACTAGTTTTGCCTAGAACAAACAATGGTTTCTGTATTTTTGGCTATTGATAACACTCAATTTTCAAAGAATGTATTGGGACAAACATAGTGAAAATAACTGCACAATCTTTAGAAGATGGCCATTGCTATGCAGTATGCATTCAGATATCAGTATATTAGATATGTTAACCAATAGTACTCTTGTAAAAGTAATTTTTTTGTACTCTGTAACTAATCTCAGTATTACACATAACATTATTTGGTGCTAATAAAAATTACATTTTTGACTTTTTGTTATAAAGTGATATTGATCTGAGCTGATAGCTCAAGTATTTTGTTGTGTATATTGATACCACAGTTAATAGCAGTCAATCCATGACTCCAAATGAGGGTTTAACAAGAAGTCCCAATTGACAAGTAGATTGGCAAGACATAAAGGGCCTCATTCAATTGTGATTTGTTCAATTGAATAGGGCTCTGAATAAGCACATAGCATATATTTTTTAAAGAAGTTTTTAGTTAGTGAACTTCTATCCAAAAGCAAGGTCTTCACTAACTAAAAACTTTTTTTTTTAATATGCTATGCGCTAAATTTAGAGCCCTATTCAATTGGCCATATCGCAATTGAATGAGGCCCAAAGTCTTTTAACGTCACTGCATATGATAACAGAGGTATTTGGTAATCCATAGGCAATGTTCTTTTGGACAGTATCATTTGAAAAGTGTTTTATTTGTGCTTAAGAACTTCAATAAATATGGATTAGTCACATAGTTATCATTAATGACTGAAATAGAATTAGACATTTTTTTTAACAGAGTGGAAATTACATAGCTTTAAAAATGTCAATCTAATCACGTGTTTCTAATAACCAAAGAGAGACAATGTGACTGATGCTAGTGTCTGTGATACAGTTTCCTATGTTAATGCTCCTTTAGTTCACTTAACCAGGAGAGTCACTAATTAAGGCTGTGCTTTTAAGGATTCTGTAGATTTCAGAATGGAAAATGACTTTTTTGTTGCTGGTACTAATTAGCATCCTGCAGTTGCCATAAACATTGTATCTTAAGCTTTGCAATCTTGGATTGCTAACAATGAAGAGGCCATACTTGGTGAAGTGGATAAGCATCTTATAGTCGAAGCTTACACCTCCATTGATTTAACATCAGAGGCTGCAGTGGCCCTGGTATATCTTTCCAGCAGATGTCTTGCCCTGGCAGTCTCAGTCAGAAGTGTGTTGTGGCTCAGATCTTGGTCCACTGATTCATCTTCATAAATGGGTTTATGCTGTGTTCCTTTTGATGGAGTCATTATCTTTGCCAAGTGTTTGGATGATGCCATGAAGAAAGCCCATGGAGCAAACAAGTTATTTCCCCCAATATAGGAAGGCTATGAGATTCTGTTTTAAGTTTTCTTTGCAATACAGAAATTATAATTATGTATAACCAGACCGCCAGTTAACCTACATCTGACTGCTAAAGAAACTCCCAATACACTAGAAAGTCTAATTGAAAAGGTTTATTAACATACAACAGTTGGTGGTGAGATTAGCATCTGAAATACAAAACTATACCTATATTATACAAACGTCTCTGAGTGTGTGCATGCAAGAGTGTAGAGTATTCCACCTGTTCTCTGTTCCTTTGTTAAGATGGTGCTAACACCAAGTTAAACTACATGATGTCCACTTATACCCATCATAGTCACACCTAGAAGATTGCCCCAGCCAATCCAATTATCGTTGTGTTTAGTCATCCTTGGTAAATTCGATCAGTAAATGACCACTAGATGTTACTGTTAGTCTAAGAAATAATTAATTTAACCTTCACTCGATTTCTAATCTATTTGGGTGAATGTTACTCCCATCATTGTGTCCCTAATGCAAATCCACCATGAGGCTTGTTTGGTAAAGACCATTTGGTGTTTGATCACCAGTGGGGTGTCATGCGGGAAAAGCTTATTCCATCTTTCCAGGCTACAGACTGGAATAACTATCAGATGCAAAGAGCAGAATTGTTCAAATGCTCTTGTGAATCCAGAATAACTGAAGGTCTTACAAAGATTTTTCTCAGAAGATTTGGATCTAGATAATATTTGGTCTATTCCTCCACAAGAGCATTTTCAAGGGGTTAATTCCACCTTCTTTTTTAATCAGAAAGCTTCAGAAGATGGGAGGCTCATAATATTTCTAACCTTCCTAATCAAAGATGTTTCCTGAGGTTGCTTATTCTCAGAAAGTATCTACAGTTATCCTTCATTTCTTTTGGTCTTGCAACAGTCCTAATTGTAGAAATTAGGGACTCAGAATAGACAATTATTTAGACGATATTCTCTTGCTGCACCAAAATACAGATACCCTCACCAAACACTGTTCATGTTCCACGTTCACGGGAGCGAGAGAGAGAAAGGGAGAGGGGGAAAGGATTCACAAGGAGGAAAGGGAGAGGGGGGAAGGAGGAACAGGTGAGGGAGAGAGGGGGGAAAGGAGACACAGGGGAGAGAGATGGGTGAAAGAAGACACAGGGACAGGAGATGGGGTGGGAACAGAGACACAGGAGAGGAAGAGGGGGGAAAGGAGAGGGGGAAAGGGGGCACAGGAGATGGGGAGGGGGAAAGGAGACATTAGGGAGAGATGGGTGAAGGAGACACAGGGGAGGGATGAGGGGAAAGGAGACACAGGGGAGGCCGAAGGGGGAAAGGGAGAGGGGGAAAGGAGGCACAGGAGTTGGAGAGGGGGGAATGAGACACTGGTGAGTGAGGGGGTGAAGGAGACACAGGAGAGGGGGGAAGGAGACACAGGGGAGGGATACGTGGGGAAAAGACACAGGGCGGGTTTGCCAATACAAGTGGTGTGTTAGCCAAGGTCAGCAATGCGCTGCAAAGCTGCTCATTGTGCGGCTTGCGATGAGCGCCTTGAGGCCAGTAAAATAGATGCTAGGCCCGCAAGTTACAGGGGGAAGAGCCAGGCATTGCCAGCTTTAATATTTTATTCCCGTCATTGTTGACGGGCAATTTACTAGTGGAATAATAGTACATACATGGGAATATATAAAGTCTTCTGCTTCTACAATTTTACCAGGTGGAGTCAATATGGGCCTCAGCTACCATACTCTAAGAGTCCAGGTTATGGCACTTTCAGTTCTGACAGGAACTCATTAGACCCTTCAGGCTTCTTAAGGGTATTATCAAAATCAAGCCTCTCAGAAGAACTTTGCTGTGATTTGCATGTTGTTTTACAATCCTTTTTGACAGAATCCTGTTCAGACTGTCTTTTGACATTGTTAACTGTTGTTCTAGTGGCTATCACTTCAGTAAGAAGAGTATCAGAGCTTACCCTAATTGCCCTTTATAATGACAGATTTATTCTTTGTCCTGTAAATAGTTGTCTCCCTTGCCCGTCAAAAATGAGGGCAAAGAATTTTCTGTTGTTTGCCACACAATGCTAATTTGCTATTCAATTGGCGTCTTTTTGCGGCCTCCAAGCTATGGGTTTAAAAAAAATATCGACAGTTAAACCTGCGAGGCCCGCAAGCAAAAAGACGCCAATTGAGCAAATTAGCTTGCAACATTACTTACGGGCTCCCTGACTCTCCCCCTGTGCCGATTGCAGCCCAAGCCTGTCTTCCTGGGCCCATTGCAGGCATTGTATATCTCAAAACAATGATATACCATTTTATAACAATGTAAAGTGCCATATCCCCTTCTGGATTGCTAACTCCTCATGGTGAAGGGGCTTATGTGCCTCAATGAAGCTGTGAGCTATACCATGTAGGGTCACCCAAGATGGGCATGTCATAGCAGAGATGTCAGACAAATTGCTGTCCACTGGAGAAGGAACTGACAACCCACTCCAGTATTTTTGCCAAGAAAACCTTATGGAGAGCACAACCAGACACAAGATGTGCTTGGAGTGACATGGTCCATAGAGTCAAAGAGAGTCAGACACGACTGAACAACAATAAAGTGTTATAAACAAATGTAAACAAAATAAATTAAGAAGACCATATAAAAAATATATGACTACAGCGGTCCTTTAAAAAAATATTTTTTAATTTAAAAGTTAGTCGGAATAATACCTTATTTTTCATATTTTGAGAGTATGGTCCATATTTTTATTTATACACTGTGTTATTGTACTAAATTAGCAATATTTCCCTTTATGAAACTGCCGTTTCTTGTATTATATATTTATGATATTCCAATCACATAGTAAAAAAGTGATTAAAGCCAATTGTTCAAATTGATATTGTGGCCATGGTTGTCACCTTTATTATTAAAGTAATTAATTGGCATCTGGATGTATACAATCAGAGGAGCAAGGGCTTTCCGATGCGCCTCGGTAGTGTTTTGTGATGGAGGTTGCTGCATTATTAAGCAACCTGCTTTCGAGCTCTGCTAAAATGCTGAAACTCTCTGCCAATACTGTAATTATACTGCACAGAGCTATCTATTTTGCAATGCACCTGACACCCACCTGCAGTCTGGAAAGTAAAAAATCATCTATAATCTAAGATGAAATGCTATATTGTCCAGCTGTGCTTCGCATGTTTACATACTCGTGATATAGAGATAAGCCAGTTCAATTACATTTGTGGCAAAGAATATCCCGAGGCATTATTATATTGTTCATTTTTATACATATTTAATAAATTTGAAAAGCTTTCAATGTTCCGTTATAATTGAGAATGAGCACATTTGCAAGGCAATGGTGGATTTTATTTTAACAATTGTAAAATGGTAAAAAAAAATTCTTTTCTTATACATATTTTAATTATATATTAAAAAAAATAGAAAATAATTTCAATAAAACATTTTAAAAATGTCACTATTATTCAGGTAGCGTCATTAAAAGGATTCTTAGGCAAAACATTTTTTATAAGAATTAATTAATTAATATTATGTGTAATTGTAATTGTCACTTACACTTCATTTACTTCTAAGGAGTCCTCACAGTAAAAGCGGCTGTCTATTTCTGGGACTGCCCACTCTCTTTCTGTTCTCTCTCATGCAAGGTGTTTAATTTGATTTTGTATTGCTATATATATCTTTAATGGCCCAGTAGTATATATATATATATATATATATATGTATATATATATGTATATATATATATATATATATATATATATATATATATATACATAATGTAAACCATAATATCGCGCTTATTATAAATATACTGGCATCTCCAACTGGATAGCAATGCACTCCAGATTCAAGGTGATGTCTTCTCAATGATCAACATAGTAGCAACATTACACTTTCTCTCTTGTACCTCTATTTATGCCTGATGATAGCTTGTTAGCATTTGGGTTTGTTGTGCAACTAGTGTTACATGTAACCTGTTTAAAAGCACTTCAGCACTTCATATTCCTCCCAAAAGCTTTCAAGAGCACTCCAAAAGCTTCCTAGTGGTTCTGCCAATATAGGCCTCCATTCTATGGCTCCTGTAAGAATTCTCGGAAGGCTGACTTGCTGCTACAGGAGTTTTAAAAGCTAATTTCTGGGAATATAATATGGCTCCTGCAGAAAAGAATCCCATAAAACTTACTGACTCATATCTGTGGGTTTGCCTAGAGCTCTGTAGCTTTAACACATGCTCACAGCCTACTTGCAGAAGTCTGAATCTCAGTAGTCTTCATTTCAGCTCTAATGAATGCTACCCATGAACTTGAACACACCACACTATCCCTAACATCTTCCCAATGGTCCCCCATAGCTATGACCATGGAGTCCTCCTGGACCTCCATGGCACCTAAAGTTAAGGGCTTCAGTTAAGAAAGAAGAGGATGGCTCCTTCAATCAACAAGGAAATGCTGAAGAGTTAGGAAACTGAGCATTGATGAATGTTGCTGGAGGTCTACTAATGGTTTGGTAATGTATATTTCCTGCTACAATTTTAATTCATTTTTATTATATGTAGTATTTTTAGTGTTAGTGGCTATGGAGGGTCCTTATAGAGCCACATAGGGGAGTTAGAATTAACATGATATAGAGGTTAATATTTTGTTACACGAGGGTCCATAAGGAGTCCTGTGGTATAGGGGCTATTTTTTTGTAGCCTGGGGTCCATAAGCTCCCATCAGTCTTACCTTTGTATACCATAGGGGTTAGGTACCATGGGAGTCCATGTGATGTTCAGGATTGCCCCAAGATTTTGTGGAACTGTTGGACTATTGGGCCCCATGGAATATTTATATTCTATCTTCCTTCTTTCCCTGGCCCTATCTTCCCAGCATGGACACTTGAACTGTGACAGCTGCATTCTTATTGTATGCCCTGTGGGATGGGGATCCAGGCTACACATGGAGGGCACTGCAATGTGGGGGTGATCAGAATTATTGTATTGTTGTGTGAATTTATTGATGTAAAAGTGGCAACTAGGCATGTTTGGTATTTAAATGCTCCATTTTTCTCAGGGAGTTTAAGAGAGTGTATTACCGGGACCCCTGTGGTGAAGGTTACAGGGTTATCTGATTGTGGGGGCAGAAATAGTCCAGTAGAGTAAAGGAAGGTGGCAGATACTTTGTCTGCGATGGAGATATACAATATCACCCCCCTTGATTTGAGGGCTTCCTGACAGAAGATCGCTAGCTCATGACATTAAATGTGAATTTCCCTCTTCCTGGGTAAACAGAGATCAAAAGACCTAAACATTTAGAAACACAAAAGCAATGAGGAAAGGTGATAATCTTATTAATCACATTTTAATAAAAACTGCAGATGTAGTGTAATGTATAATCCCTATGTAAATATCTATAACTGGATGAGCATGGGGGCAATGCTGTTATCAACTAGGAAACATTTCCCCGGGAGTAAATATAATAATGTTCTCATACTTCTGAGTAGTGAGATATGGTCATGTTTAGGCTTAAAATGCAGGATTTCCCCTGGGGGTTCTAATAAAATATAATGTGTGGGACTCCCAAATAAGGGAGCCAAGTAAGAAGTGCAACAAGATGGGGAGTTGATGTCTCCGTAGAGGTTATTAGCTAATGCCCCCTAGCAAGTACAAAGAGCAGGGAAGAAATTCCTGATATGGGCCTGGTAATGACCCCTCCATGTGGGTTGAAGTGCTCACCCCTAGTTATGTTAATGTACTGTGCCTATAAATGTGGTGTGTTCTTCAATAAAGAATTGTCAGTTTAAACTACATAACTGATGTGTATTTTTCATTCTGAGGGAATAATAATACTTATTACTGGGATTATAATTGCTGAACCTCTGTTACAGTCAGTAACATTTCCCGGGTGGCTCTACTGATTCAAATGGTTTGTTGTGGCTGTAAGCTGTGGTGTTGGTGGCTGTAAGCTGGGTTGGTTCTGTTTCTGTTATGAGGGATATACAAAGAATCTGGCTCATAATGGGTATTGGGTATTGAGACAGGATCCTTGGGTTCCCCTGGCTCATAATGATAAGCAGGTATGAAGGGAGAATCACTGGGGATATATGGGCTCTTAGTGAGTAGTATTGAGTGAGGATCCTGGGGATGCAATGGGTTGAAAGTGTGGGCACATGGAAAGACTCCAAAGTAAACTTTAGTTAGATTAAATATTGTTACGTGAGGAATCTAATATAGATTTTTTAAATAGTTATGGGACAGGTACACGGGTCTAGGAGTATTAGGGACTTTTCGAGCACTTGGGTGGCATTTCTCAAAAGGTTAGATTTATATGTGTGATGTGATAGCTCTGTGGTGATTTACAAGTTCATTTGGTTCAATTCTTTAGGGAGCTGTGCAATGAAGGCCATAATATTGTGCTCAACTACAATTGGTAGATCACATTAGCTATATTATAGATTATAACTGCTCTACTTTTCTTTTGGATATCATTCTTTATTGAAGACACAATAATTACAGATAAAGCAGTGGGAAAGATAGTAAGCAATAATATAAACATAAAAGTGGAAACAAATTGTACTTAGTATTCCATATCAACTTTTTGAAGTTTTATATAAAAGAAGAAGAGGAGGAAACAGGTGTGGAGAGAGTGAGACATGTATGGTATGGTGGGGTTTCTGAGTTAATGCAATAAAAGACAATTTTGATATGGGCTCATTTTTATTTTACCTATTATTTGTGCTATTTTTTACGGGAAAGATTGTTTGTTTTATCTTCCTTGAATGTTATAGTTTCTTCATTAATTATTGTTTTATTTTCTCTTTCTTTTTAGCATACTGTATAGTTGTTTTTTTAGAAATGATCTCACTTAAAAGATTGTTCATCTCAATACAATAATTATAAATAGATAAATGTAAAGCATAAGATCTATTCTTGTAATTTTCACCACCACATCTCTTTAAGAAATCAAATTTTCCTAATTTTACTTAACCTTTGTTGATAACAAGAACATTATTTAAGCTATGATTATTTGTATTTGTTGGTTTATGGTAACATTTCTTCAAAAAAAAGCTATTCTAGGATTTGATCCAAGTGGTCCTTTAAGGAATTTCTTTTTCCTACTAAATTGTTTTTTTTATTGAGTATGTCACTCACCAGCACAACCAACTTTTGCAAAAAATAGTTTTGGGATGATGAAAGCATATAATGACAACTGATGAGGACATATGATTGCGGATTCCAATCACAACAGATGGCATATACAATTTCTTGTCTCATTAAAAAATTATTTCAATACATTTTTCATTAAAGATGCCATCACATCACAAAAAGCACCATATTAAAAATAACTTGATTATTCTGTACATCATCTTTTTTTTTTTTTAGAACTTTCGGCTATACTGAACAGAAATTCCATCTGTCCTTATATTTCTAGAATATAGGCATTTTTCCTCCTTTCACGCAGCTCAAAAAGACTAGTTAGAAACTTAACAGTTTAAATATAGGTCCTATTAACATGTCTTAAAGAAACTGCATTATCCCAATAATATTGATTTTAGAGTTAGAGATTAAAATAATCATTCATCATCCAATAATTATATTAAAATATCTTAAATATGGTCATGTTTGCAATATATTTACAATATATTTTGCTACACTTGATTATCAGTAAAATATGTTTGAAAATGTATATATTCTTATATTGTGTAACTAATATATACAATTAAACTAAAAGAAAAATATATTGAAATAAAGATAATTTCTGCAATTCAGCATAAATGTAATTGCAGTCTAAATCATCACATATTAAGCCAAATTAAAATTTGTGTGTTAATGAGATTAATGTTATTGGCCCTTAGCTACATAACTGTTAATTATGGTGTCCTCGTTATTTTTGTTATCACTTATTTATGAAGCAAAACATTCAACAAAAAGAAAGAACTTTAATGATATAACCATTTTTTACATAAATCTGTGATCAGTTTACCTTTCAAAATTTGAAATTTAGGTAATATTTTCAAGAAATTTTTTTGGAATCAAAAATGTAAATCATATGCAACAGAAATATATTGAAGGCAATTATTGATATTTGAAAATAAAATTACCTAAATTAGTGTGACATAATTCATATTGGATGTTTATTATATATAAGCAGAAATTACTTTTCAAGATCCACTCTCCTAGATTTTATCACAGGTCATGTCTAGTTTATTGAATCAGAATATCAAGAGACTTTTAACATTTATAAAAACTCACTAGCCACTAGCCTGTCAAAAATGATGGCAATAAAATTTGAAGCCTAGTAATGCTGTTTGCCACACAATGCAAGGTTCTCCCCCCTCTAACTTCTCGTCCTTGAAAGGGAAAAGGGGGGGGGGGTAAAAGACAAAAGGGGAAGGGAAGAGACAAGGATGGGGGAGAGACAAAGGTGAGGCGAGAGACAAGGGTGGGGTGAAAGACAAGAGGTGAGGGGAGAGACAAGGGAGGAGGGGAGAGACAAGTGGGATGGGAGAAACAAGGGGGGAGCGGAGACTAGATATATGGTATATGGTAAAAGAAAATCACTATTTTTTCCTGAATCTAATTGGCTTTTTTCTTTTTATATTCGGGTATTGTCTTTTTTTCCCCCATTGAATTTTAAAGGTGCAGGCTTATTTTCGGTCCGATGAGGTACTGTTCAGTTTAGTGGAGTACATTTTTGCTAATACTTAATTTCAAATCCAATATTCACAAATAAAATATTTAAATATTAAGCTTTGCCACTGAATCATCATGTATTTGATATGAGTGAATTGTGTGTGGCAACTTTAAAGTTGTGCAATATTACATATTGAAAGCAATAGTTAAATAAATGTCTTATACATGCTATCCTTATCTCTTTTTAAATATAATAAATACTAAAAATATTTAAAGGTAAATGGAAATTTCCCGGTTTGTAACTTTATCTAATCTAACACATGTTGCTTATATCAGACACACACATTACATGGAGTTGTTCTATACTCACACTTATTTATTTTATTTAACATACAAATGTGGTTTCCACACCCCCAGAGGTGCTTACATAGGCATTTAGTACCTACCAATAGAAACACTGCATTTGGGTATGTTTTTTTAACCCCGTACTAAGCTTTCAGCAAGTATCAGCACAATTTTTTTTGCATAAACTACTGATTCTCCTCTATCATAATCCATTACACTTCTATATATTTTTAAAGGGAATAAAATAACAGTTGAAAGATACATCAAGTGTCACTGATGTTACAAAATGTACTAACATTTATTTTTTAAAAAGCATTATAAAAGTTTGTTTACACTAAAAAATAGTGCTTCAGTGGTCAGCAATGGTCAGGACCTCCTGAATTATAAGGTTCAGTCTCTAGAGGGAGTATCTACTACTTATACAGAGCTTCATAACTAAAAAGATGCAGTGTCCTGATTTTATTTACCCCAAAAGCAATTTGTAGAGTAAATAAAATAACTTTTTGAAACTATTTTGGAAACCATTAATCAGTTGCAATGTTTCAACCAATGATCTTTTAAAGGCATGTTAGCAAATTAAACTTAAAGGTCCCTATCATTTTGTATCTGAAAGCATTTTTAGTTGTGTCTTCTTTTTATGGTCATTGTGTCATTCAGTTGTGTCTGACTCTCTGTGACCCTATGGACCACAGCATGCCAGGCACATCTTGTGTCTAGTTGCGCTTATCCATAAGGTTAGTTCGCTGACAGCCAATGAGCAGTAATACATATATGTAAGTGCAGTGTAAAATATATATTTTATTTTAGTTCAGTGTAAATTAGACATTTTTTGCCGGTCTCAGAGCATAATAAAGTGATTTAAATATTTAACTGCTTTGAGAGTCCAATCGCTTAATAATTATGAAATTTATGTATGTTAACAATTAATTAATGAAGTAATGAATAAATGTATTAGAAAGTGCAAAGCTTGTATGTATTCATAAAATAAGGGCAGTGTAAAATAAGATTTTTAGCCTATTTTTATTTTTTATAAAAAAATGTTTTTAATAATAATGAATTAATAAATTAATAGATTAATATACTTTACCTATTTATATTTAATATGCAGCAATCAATATCCTGAAGAGCTAACAATCTCTTTGGAGAAAAATGTACAGTTAGACTGTTGCTGCCCTGAGGAGAAAGTGTCAGCAATGTGCCAAGTGTGCAGTGTAAACAGGCTGCGTGCGCGAGGGCAAACCGCTTGTTTAGGTGTGTTACTTGTTTTGCGAGCATTTTACATCCGTTGTAATAGTATATTTTATATCTCCTACGTTCCTGGCTAAATCTTACATGCTTGTTGTTGATTAGCGTCCTCGGTCTGCTTTAGCCTAATTTTCATTTTTTGTCAGCCATTTTTTTTCTTGCTTAGCCAATTTTCGTGTGCCGAAACTAAGCAAATTCGGCTTAAATTTGCGTGCAACCTCACTCCCAGGCATCCTGGCGTCTCCAAGATCCCGCCCCCTGTGCTGTGTGTGAGTGTATTTATTTATTTTTTTAAATTCTTGTTTTTCGATTTCCGCGATGCGAACGTTAAAGTCGTTTTTTTGCGAGGTTGTTTTTTTTGCCCCTGAGATTCCAAGGTCCTGCATTCCTCAACTGCTTGCAGCCAAATAAGTCCCGCATTTCTTAACTGCTTGCAGGCTAAGTCCCACATTTTTCAATGCCTCAATGGCTCGCCTTGCTTCTCGAGGCTCGCAGGACAATGAGCGCCTTCGGCACTCATCGCCTAAGTGCTCCGAGCTTGGAAGGCTACTTCAGTCACGTATGGGACAAAGGGATAAGTCTTCTACAAGAATTTATATGGTGCACAGAGCCGGCCAGGCGTGCATCCTCCCTGGCCTCAGATAGCCATAAAGGGGGAGGTTACTTTATAGCCCTCTGTAAAATATGAGCTAGCAGCTAGAGATGTGGGTTTGGTTATAGAACTGGGGGATGGTGTTTGTGATATCTGAAAAATGTATCTGAAAAAAAAATGACTCTGTTTGTACATGTTGTATGCTTCTTAGATCCTAAAAAAATGGGTCTGATGGTGCCTGCCTCTTCAGAAATTATGCTCAGATCTGAACTGTTTGCTGGGCTCTGAGATATTGAATGCAAAAGGCACAGCCTAGAGAGAGGAAACTGAGGTGCGTGTGGGCCCTCAAATCCTAAGGTGGTCACATAAAGGTATATAGAAGTTTCATTGATTATAAATGCATCTATTAGAGGAGAATCAGTAGTGTATGCAAAAATGTTTTGAATGAAAAAATCTCCAAATAAACGTTAATAAACTTAAACTTAAGAAGGAATGCCCCTGAAAATCCAAGCTAAATTAGATTAAAATTCATTATTTGTTTTTGCCAATCAGAGGCATCTACAACACTGTTGCAATGTCTGGGTATTCAGTCTCTACTTCAGCGCTCCATGCCAGCAACTGAGGCCCCCACCCGCATCGTTAGCAACAACCCGCATATATAACTATATATGTGATTAATGTTTATTATAAGCAAATATGCTAACTGGCGTTCATGGTATGGGTGAAAATTAAATCATGAGTAATGAAAGATTTTAAGCAAGATCCCTTATCATTTGGTATCAAATATTTATACAGTTATTAAATAAAAATAATATTATCTTTCAAATAGTAAGAACTCACAAAATGTAAAAAAATAAATACAATATGCTACAACTGTTTTGGTTGAAAGTTGCCATAAGCACTGAGGAACACCCCCTTTCCAGTTTAATTTCATCCATACATCTCAATATTAATCATATATTTTGTAGTTTTCTTACAGACATGGAATATCTTTCCTCTGAACATATAAATCAAAGATATTTTTTTATTTTATTTTAGGTTTATTTGCAATATAAAAGAACAATAAAATAGAGTATAATACAGTGTATGGTTGTAATACAAAAACTATGGTAGAAAACAGTATTTAGTTAATGTCATTGCAAAGTTGTTTTATTATTTAGGACCATCTAATGTATAGATATGATATAAGGTGGTTTGTAGGGTTAGAATTTAACATAGGGCCATATCATCATCTAAACTGAGGTACATGAATCTTCAGCGTCCGTATCAGTTTTTACTAACATTATTATTTGGAGAATGGCATGTATTAGTGCTGTAATTTATTTTCCATATATATTTATTTTTTATATATATATATATATATTCTATATATATATATATATATATTTATATATATATATATATATATATATATATATATATATATATATATATATACAGTGGATATAAAAAGTCTACACACCCCTGTTAAAATGTCAGGTTTCTGTGCTGTAAAAAAATTAGACAAAGATAAATCATTTCAGAACTTTTTCCACCTTTAATGTGACCTATAAACTGTACAACTCAATTGAAAAACAAACTGAAATCTTTTAGGTAGTGGGAAGAAAAAATATAAAAAAATAATAATATGGTTGCATAAGTCTGCACACCCTCTTATAACTGGGGATGTAGCTGTGTTCAGATTTAAGCAATCACATTCCAAATCGTGTTAAATAGGAGTCAGCATACATCTGCCATCATTTAAAGTGCCTCTGATTAATCTCAAATAAAGTTCAGCTGCTCTAGTTGGTCTTTCCTGAAATTTTCTTAGTCGCATCCCACAGCAAAAGCCATGGTCCACAGAGAGCTTCCAAAGCATCAGAGGGATCGCATTGTTAAAAGGTATCAGTCAGGAGAAGAGTACAAAAGAATTTCCAAGGCATTAGATACACCATGGAACACAGTGAAGACAGTCATCATCAAGTGGAGAAAATATGGCACAATAGTGACATTCCCAAGAACTGGAGCTCCCTCCAAAATTGATGAAAAGACGAGAAGAAAACTGGTCTGGGAGGCTACCAAGAGGCCTCTTCCCCCCCTTAGGTACTCATCGCGACCCCCGCAATGAGCAAGCCTCTTTCCACTCTCTCCCTCCCTTGTCTCTTTGCCCTCTCTCCCTCACCTGATTTTTTCCCCCCTTATCTCCCTCCCCGTGTCTGTCCCCCCTCTCTCACCCCTGTGTCTCTTTCTCTCCCCTGTGTCCCTTTCCACCCTCTCCCCCCTCTCTCTCCTCTGTGCTCCTGTTTGCATTAACATGTTTGAAACCATTTGCGGGCTTGGGAAATTCAACCAGTTAAATATCAATTTAGC
Organism: Discoglossus pictus; assembly: GCA_027410445.1. Taxonomy (NCBI): domain Eukaryota; kingdom Metazoa; phylum Chordata; class Amphibia; order Anura; family Alytidae; genus Discoglossus; species Discoglossus pictus. Next base: position 447,115,471 of record CM050164.1, on the reverse strand, counting down.
TTGCAACCTGACTTACAGGCTCCCTGCCTCTCCCCCTGTGCTGTGTGTGAGGTTGTAAGTTCATTTTTTTATTTATTGGCGGATTTTGGCGGTCTCCCAGTAGATTCCGAGTTACAGGCTTGAAAAAAATGGCGGCAGTTAAATCCATAATTTTTTTGAAGACTGTAACTCGTAAGTGATTTTGAGCCTCTTCCCCCCTCAAGCCAGTAACGTACGGCCCTCTCGTACGGGCCTTGTCTCTCTCTGTCTTGTGTGTCTCTCGCTCATTTCTTTCTCTCTGACCTGTCTCTCTCGCTCATGTTGCGCTCTCTCTCTCTGTATGCTCTCGCTCTCTCTGCACTTTCTCTCTCTGTGCACTCTTTTTCTCAGTGAGCTCTTTCTGTGCACTATCTCTCTCTGTGCTCTCTCTTTCTGTGTGCTCTCTGCATTCTCTCTGTGCTTTCTGTCTGTGCACTCTCTATCTCTGTGCGCTTTCTGTCTGTGCACTCTCTCTCTCTGTGCTTTCAATCTGTGCACTCTCTCTTTGTCTGTGCGCTGTCGCTCTCTGCACACTTTCTCTCTCTCTGTGCATCCTCTCTTGCTCTCTGTGTGCACTGTCTGTTTGTGCTCTCTGTCTGTGTGCACTCTCTCACTCTGTACCCCTCTCTCTCTGTATCGATCTCTCTCACTGTGTGCTCTCTCTCTCTCTGTCTGCGCTCTCTTTCTGTGATCTCTCTCTCTTGCTGTTTATGCGGGCGCTGTCTGTGTGCACTCTCTCTCTCTTTGTACTCCTCCTTCTCTGTGTTGATCTCTGTATGCTGTCTGTGTGTGCGCTCTCTCTCTGTGGCTCTTCTCTGTGTGCGCTCTCTGCCCTCTGTCTGTGCACTCTCTCTCTGTGCTCTCTCTGTCTGTGCACTCTCTCTGTCTGTGCACTCTCTCTCTTTGCACTCTCTCTCACTCTCTGTGTGAGCTGTCTGTGTGTGCTCTCTCGCTGTACACCTCCCTCTCTGTGTTGATTTCTGTGCGCTCTCTGTGTGTCACTCTCTTTCTCTGTGCTCTCTCTGTCTCTGCTCTCTGTTTTGGCACTCTCTCTCTCCCGCTCTTTGTGTGTGCTGTATGTGTGTACTCTCTCTCTCTCTCTGTGTCAATCTCTGTGCGCTCTCTGTGGCTCTCTTTCTCTGCTCTCTCTCTGTGCACTCTCTCTCTCTGTCTGTGTGCTCTCTTTCGCTTTCAGTTTGCGCTGTCTGTGTGTGATCTCTTTGTGTTCACTCTCTGCGCTCCCTCTCTCACTCTTTGTGTGCTGTCTGTGTGCTCTCTCCCTCTGCACCCCTCCCACTCTGTGTCGATCTCTGTGTGCTCTCTGCATGTGCGCTTTCTCTATGTGCACTGCTCTCTGTGTGCAATCTCTGTCTCTGTACCCCCCACTCTCTTTGTCAATCTCTGTGTGCTCTCTGTCTGTACACTCTCTCTGCTTTCTATCTCTGCACTCTCTCTCTGTGCGCTCTGTCTGTGTGTGCTCTTGCTCTGTAATTCTCTCTCTGTACCCCTCCCTCTCTGTACCTGTCTCTCTCTCTGTACCTGTCTCTCTCTCTGTATCTGTCTCTCTCTCTGTACCTGTCTCCCTCTCTCACTTTGCTGTCTTTCTCTGAAATGCAAATGGCCGCCATGCGTCTGTTAAGATCAGGTGTTAGGCCCCACCCCCACTTACATCATAGCCACGCCCCCTTTATGATGTCAGCGTTAGCAACATTTTCTGCTGCTCACAACTATATACAGTGAGTGGGGGGGGCCCGATTTTTGGGGGGCACCAGGCCCTCCATACCCTAGCTCTGCCCCTGCCCTGCACTGTGCGGCTACTGGCTGGAAGATTAGTACAGTGTTAAAAACATACTTGAGTGCAATTTGTTATTGGTTAGTGCTACTGTAGGTGCATATGTTGGCAGCTCTGGGGGTGTGGCAACCAATTTTGTTTAAAATAAAATTAATGTATTGTTTTTTTCTTATATAAGCAGCCTGTTTTAGATTAGAAAATATTACAAATAGTGTTAAAATAACACTGTTGAGATTTCCACTGTGTCCTGTGCTCTTGGGTTATGATTATCGGAATTAAATGCTTCGATATTTCTCAGCTCTAAGACTGATGAGGCAAGCACTTTGAGTAAATTATAATCAATAACATGCTCTCTTTGACGATATTGATTGTGCTAAGCTTAAGCCTTTTATATAAACTTGTTTAATGCAAGTTCTAATTGAAAGATGTCACAGATCATTAAGATCTAGCACTGGAAGTCTATGGATGGTAGCAAGTAAAGAAAGATGGCGTACTTGTCAAAGCCGAAATGTACACATTTTACCATTTTCATCAGCTGATTATTCCTTTCTGTTAATTACTAAGAGTTAATGATCAGTTTGATTGAGGGCAATTTTGGGGATTTAGTCAAAACTCTTCAAGAATTATTTTATCATTTGAACATTATTAACATTGTTACAGTAAAATTTGATTGAAGTTGCAATGTTTTCCCAGTTATTCCAATCCACCCAACTGGCATTGTCATAATTACATTGTTACGTAGCAATTGAGGTTGAAAAAATACTTTTAGTCCATCAAGTTCAAACGTTTTAGATCTCCTCTGATCTTTGTAATGTACGGAATCATTTTTAATTATTAATTATTTTTTCTTGTGTATAATTATTGGCAATATTTGTCAATTAACCCCTAGGGATTTTGTTGTAGTATTTTCAGTCTAAATGCATATGAAATTAACAATAACATGTACAGTCTATAGGGAGAAACTAGGCTGTTTATGCATTTATTTGGGGTACTGTTGACTGTTACATGAAATACTTTTTGAGTTCTTCCATTTTGTTTGTTTATTTTCTAAGTGCTTTTATATTGGATTTACAGCTAGTTGTGGCTCTATATCCTGCGGTACAAACATTAATACAGATGGGTGCCGCATATTTTCACCATTTTTTGCAATCATCCTGTATTAATGCATGAAAACGGCAAATAGAGTTACAACTACAACTCTTGTCAACCTCGTATGCAAACATCGTTAGTGCAGCTTTCCAGGATGAGCAAGAATTGGGTCATTATAGTCATTATAAAAGTTATTATAGTTGGGAATTCAAAACAGTGCAAGTTTGCTTAATCAGTTTGTTTAATGTTATTTTATGTTTTTAATGTTTTCTGTAATTTAATCACCATCAGCCCTATTAGATTTGAAGCCTGTATCGGCATCGGCAAGCCTGCAAAGGCTGCGGGCTTGAAATGCGGCTACAATACAGAGCTATTAAATTTCACCATGCCACGAATTACGGGCCAGAGACACAAGCCCGTAAACCATTCTTGCGCACATTGGATGAGCGGCTGTGAACATGATCAATTAGTCAAACCTGTAGTTACGGGGTTTAGACAGAACCAATGGCAAATAATATTGTCATCATTACGTCTCTCAAAAATGGAGGTTAGATTTCAAAGCCTTACGGGTTTCAATTACTAGTTTCGACCTGACCTGCATTCCAGAAATAATGCAAAATTAATAAATCAGTTCCATTATATGTATTAACACATTGATTGCCGGGATCGATATTACACAGATATTACACAGAAATTACACATGAAATGAACTATTTTATATTGCAAATGTGCGAGCTTGAGAATGTTGTGCTACTTATTTCAATACCTAACATCACTTTCCCTTTTCTTATAAGTACAGTAGTGTGTGTATATTTGCATTTACAGTGCTACAGGTAGGACTTTAACACCCTAGCGGGTACTCTCTAGTACCCTTTAGCTTTTTGGCTCCATTTGCAGATTACGGCTTGAACGCCAGTGAATTTGTTGCAATTTAATAGCGTGATTGGAACGTAACAGTTACGGGCTTGACAGATCAAAGGATTTGCGGGCGCGCAGTTAAAAAATTTCGCCCTTACCTGGCAAGTCGTTAGTAGCCGCAAGTCTTGCGCACTACGTTACGGGCTACGGTTTTACACGTTGAGGGAATGTAATAAATGTAATACATTTTTTATACATTTGATCTAATTTGGTAAATTCCATCAATATCCATTTTCAACTTCTCACATCTTATTCCTTCATATAAGAGCATTTGGCATTATAGATCCATTGAAAAAAGTCTTTAAAGCTGAGAATTTTTTAATATTTTCAATATTTTGTAAATTGTGCTTTTAATACTCACTATTTGCTTTAAAGTTCATCATAGTTTAAATATGGGACTATAAAAAGTTGCAGGCTCATGCACGGAAATATATTTATTGCTACCAAACGATATACTCTCTCCTTCATCCACTTATTCTTGATACTTACCCCTATATTACTCTTTTTCATCTAACACTGTTTTAACTCACAATGTCTTCTCTGTGTGCCAATATAACAGATTAAATACAGAGGTTTATAATTAATGGTTTAGATCAGGGGTCATCATCCTTTTAATACCTATCACTCACTTTTGATGGTAAAATTTCCTTACAGCCCACCGCAGTGACTCAATTTACCCTCTCTCATTGCTGGTTACATAAATCATGTGACCCTAGGTATGTATCGCCCTGTACTTACTAGATAGTGATCTGGTCCTGACTCCTGTCCCTAGGCTCTCTCACCAGCTCTCCAACTAGCCAAGCCTGGTGCTGTGGGTCTCCGGGAGTGACATCACTCCTCAGTGATGCCACATAGTGATAACCCTGCCGCCCACTGGGAAAGCTTGAGTCGCCCACTAGTGGGGGGTAGGCACCAAGTTGACTACCACTGGTTTAGCTATATGTTTCAGGTTAAGCTAGAGTTATTGTTTCACCTAATTAGTTATGCAATTTGTAGCACCCATAAAGCATTTCTTTTTGTAATACCCTACCTAAACACCACTAACTAGTAAAATATACAGCACAAGATAAAAATGCACAAGGAAAAGAAAAGTATATATAACTATGATACTTGTGAAATAAGTGAACAGTTTGGTTAGTTGTGCTTATTGTTGACATACAATAAGTTACTCTTTGGGTTGGAAGGAATGTATTTTGCTAAGAAAGATAAAATATATACAGTAGAATCCTGGTTATCCGACACTCAACTAAACGGGACTCTCAAGCAACCGGCACTGGCATAAATTCCTCGTTTTCAAAAAACTCCTGCGAAACCGGCATAACCGGCAGTATCCGGCAGTATCCGGCAGTTCGAGACTTAAAAAAAAAGGCTAACTTTTTTTCTAATCGTTTTTTGGGGCCCTAAATGGCACAGTTTAGGTGCTAATGCCTTTTTACAGGTATTTTGAGGGTTTTTGGGGGGTTTAAGGGCCTTTTAGACCCTTAAAACCGTGGACTCACGATTAACAGACAACTACAGTTATCCGGCAATAGGGCCCCCCACGGGTGCCGTATAATGGGGGTTTTACTGTACATGGATGTTCAACAACAAGTCAGAGGGCACAGTGTGAACTGCAGACTTAAATGACACTGAAATTTGCACACACATCATATTTTCTTCACTACAAAAGTTTTTGCTTGCATGAAAAATATGTGCTGCAAGATTAAAAAACATATTTTTAGTCTCTCGATAAACTGTTTTGAATAATATTATTTAGGATAAATCAGACACATTATGGAACTGTATGGTAAAATGAGCTTCTCCCTCTAGTGGCTGGAAGTGAAGCAGTTAAGAAAACAAAATTAGGTGATTTCAATGTTTTTTCTTATTTTGAAAGCGTTTTTTTAGGAATTAAAGAAACATGGAACACAACATTTTTTTTGTTTTTTTCCAAGCATTTAAAATAGCTCATTTTCAACATTATAAAAGTTGTTTTTTGAATTAAAATATTAATTAAACCTGTTGAAATTTAGTAGAAACTAACAGGAAATGCAGAGAACACACTTTAGTCAATCTCATTGGCTGGCAGAGGACAAGCCCCCAAAAGCACTTTAACTTCTCGATAAGTTTTTGTGCCACCAGACCTTTATTTAATAAAGAAACACAATGTGGCACATTATCAAATACACTTTTTCTGATAATACAATTATTTCCATGTCAATTTGCAAATCTTGCAGAAGTTTATTCCACACAAGCAAACCTTTTTTTACATTTAATAACTTCTCTTTTAAATTTGTGACTTAAGTATCCCTTTAATAATACTATTTATTTCCTTCATTAAAGGGCCATCTTAGTTTAGAGAAAAATCTGAATTTGTGAGGACTGCTTATGGGTATAGGAATTCATTTTGGGTTTGTTATATCACTATCTAAGAACTTGATAATAAGGGTTTATTTATTTAATTACCAGTGGAATGAGGAGTTGTGGTGGAGGGAAAAGAGATAGTTCAACCGCCTTTGTTTGGTAATTGGATCAGATTGAAATTGACACCATACCCCTTCCTCCTTACAGGCCCAGAAACAGGAAGTTTGCATTAATTTGCATCAATAGATGCAACCACAGCTCTACACAAATGTAAACTTGTCCAGTGAAGCATCATGGAACCCGCCAGGGTCCAGCAGAGGTGCCAACATTTTGTTTTTTTTCTAATAAAAGACTAACTTTTTCCCAGGTTCATCAGGTGCAAAGTTTATATATATATATATATATATTTTATTTTTTATTTTTATTGTCCTTTAAAGGACATGTTTGTTAGAGAGAGGAATCTGCAGAGTCCACAGTTATGCTGCCGCTTGAGGACATTGATTGCTGTGTCCTACAAGGCATATGTGGCCTTATTAAAAAAAACTGCAAGTAATAATTATTTTTTTTAAGTATATTTTATTTAGGTAGATGAGGACAATAGTAAAAGGCATATCTATGTTTCCTGGATTATGAATGCAACGGAGAATCAGTAGTGTATTCAAAAAAAAATTGTGCATGAAAAATTACCAGAACAAACATTTACAAACTTACCCTGATGTTTGCTAAATCTGTTCAGTTTGCAAGCAGCAGCTTTTGTTAGTTGACACCCCTGAAAATCCCTGCTAAGATTAGCATAACATTTGCAAAGTGTTGCAAAGCAGCCTGGGATAAGTAGTCTCTCTCTCTCTCCTTGTGTTCCGATTCAAATTTGAGCTCAGACCCCTCCCAACCATGTGATTCCATCCTGCAGCAGTACTTCCTTTGGTCTATTTCAGAAAGACTAAACTCTGTACCTGGGAGCCTTTCCTGTGTGTACTTGGTTATATAATCTCCCTGTAGGTGTGCATAGCTGGATTTTACTTTCCTGCATTTAACTTTGTAAGTACACTGAACTTTTCTATATAACACATATTTTTTTCTGATAATCACTGTCTGTTTCTTACCAAACATTTGAAACCAGTGAAACTTATATATACCTTTAACAACTGTTATTGATAAAGACAAGCTTACATGTCATTAGTATGTTTGCAAATAAAGGAAACAAAATCAGAATTACATCATTTTTTCATTACATATATTGTATTACACCTATTCCTAAATACACAATGACCTACATCATATCTTTCCCATTTTTTAAATTAGGTGGGAATAGGGAAGTGTATCAGGGAATAAGGAAAAAAATAAGGGGGAGGCCATACATTCGTAAATCTTAATATAAATTGTAACATCAAAAAAAGTAATGTATCACACAACTGTTTTTTGCTAATGAAGTGATTTCAAACTATTGTAGGGAAAGTATAAGAATTTTATTTTGGTATAAAATAAAAATAAAAAAAATGTACAGTTTGGTGGCTCAGGTATAAAGTTTAAGACCCAAATGCAAATGTATAGATTAGGGTGCACCTTAGGATAAATTTGATAAAGCCAAGTAGAGAGAAAAGATCCTATTTTAGGGCACACCTAATAATCCTTGTCTTAGAACGAAGAGGATAAACTGTACAGTAAAACTTAACTTTTAATATTAATAATTAAAATCCATATTAAAATATATACACATAGGTGGCTGAGAGATGGCGGAGCTATAAATTGGTGGAGATAATATATCTAAATAGAGAAACCTGCCTTAGGTATACTGGCCATATACAAAAAAAGTGCTAGTGCCGTCACAAAAAAGGTGACTATTGTGCAAATAAAGTGCTAAATAGATAAAGTGCAAAGTGCTCTAGTAGGTATAATATACAATTGTATGTTATACACTGATAATGAGTGCTAGGATAGTATGTTAGCAAAATTCAAGAAACGTACGTCGGGTTCACGTAGGAACGCAGTCGCGGGTCTATGACGTCACTTTGAAGCGTCTAGACCGCGGCGTGTGAGGCAGAGAGCAGGCGTTTTTTCTTTTCAGACCCATAGAGTAAAGCCCCTTCCTTGTGCTTCAGATAGAAGCTATTTAGCCAATACTTAGCCATAGTTTAGGAAGGCACAGCTATTTATAATAGGATTCTGACAAGATTTGCCCGATATCATTGGGATAATATTGAGGCTATTATTGGTGGAATCATCCGGTTCTCATATCAGGCCCATAGACTAAAGTCCCTCCATTGATTTTGAGAGTTATGCTATTCAGCACACTCTAACTTTGAAGGAAGTCTCAGGCATTTATAGATGGATATAGGTGACTTATGCAGCAATAATTGAGAGCTACTTGGGCATCATTTTATTAATGTGCACTGCAGTCCCTTAAGCACAGTGTACTTTTTACACAATACAGTGGGGCGCCACTCAAAGTCACAGCAATATTGAAGCACCCAAACTTATCACTGTGTTCCTTTAGGAATCTACCATACAGGATAATTGAATCCTAGTACCTATATTACCGTACTTGCCATATGCAACATACTATCCTAGCACTCATTATCAGTGTATAACATACAATTGTATATTATACCTACTAGAGCACTTTGCACTTTATGGCCCTCATTCAATTGCAATTTGGCCAATTGAATAAGGCCCTAAATAAGCACATAACATATATTTTTTAAAGAAGTATTTAGTTAGTAAGCATCTATCCAAAAGCAATGTTTTCACTAACTAAAAACTTATTTAAAAAAAATATGCATTGTGCTTATTTAGGGTCCTATTCAATTGGCCAAATTGCAATTGAATGAGGGCCTATCTATTTAGCACTTTATTTGCACAATAGTCACCTTTTTTGTGACGACACTAGCACTTTTTTTGTATATGGCCAGTATACCTAAGGCAGGTTTCTCTATTTAGATATATTATCTCCACCAATTTATAGCTCCGCCATCTCTCAGCCACCTATGTGTATAAAATAAAAATAAACAGAAGCATTCCTCTTCCATGTGGCCCCAGGTTCAGATGCTGCCCACCACTCAAATTAACGATTCTTGGGAAGGTGTTTCTTGCTTAAAAATGGCAGCTATTTACAAGCATTATGTTAAGCTAATTTATAAAACACAAAAAAGGAGAGAAAAAGCTAAATTGTGTTCAATTTTTAAACTGTCAGTGTTCTTTTAAGGAGATACCCATTAAAGGGAGATAAGTTTCTCAAGTTAGAGAAAGCTCTCCAATCTTGATGGTATTCTCTGTAATAATTAATTCAATTAATCTATAATTGTTTTGTAATTGAATATCCATATAAGCATCAATGTGTGGACAACACTTATCATTAGTACAGTGACAGTTATGATAATGTTAGCTCATCCAAATCTAATCGAGAAAAAGAAATATCATACAGAATAAATGTCATCAATTAAGCAGTGTACAATTAATTGTTTTAAAGTCAGACTATATTAACTATATGAAGGCTCCCTCTTCCATCTATAACACAATAATTTATATTTGGCATTTTACAGGCTGGTTTCTTACTAGCATCTGATTTTAGTATGAGTTATATCTGTCTTATTTTTAGACAATCCAATTGAGAAACTAATCAAATCAATGACTTCCTCCCCAAATTGTATAAAGTTTTAGAGGTCAAAATTGATCACATTTTTGGTCAAAATTGATCAAATCAATTTGATCTCTACACTCACAGTCCCAATCCCACAATTATGCCAAGTTCCATGTCCTTTCTTTCTCCTTCCTTGTGCCCCTTCACAGGAATAAATACCCACTTCACATAAGACAGTCTCCAAGTCTGCACGTTTGGCACCTCCCTGAAGAATCGAGGTCTGATAGGAATGCTAGGTTCCCAAGGTATTTACTACCCATTGGTTAATAATCTATATACTCTGTATATAGTTTATTAACCTCCCTGAAGAACCATCAACTATCTGTGTCCGACCCTGATAACTTAGTTTGTCTCACCTGACTACTCCTAATCTCTTAGCTTCCCCCCATGACCCTGATCTTGCCTCTGACAGTTTGCACCATTTTAGCAACAAATCCAAACTTCACTTTTTTTGTGTTGTTAAGTCGTGTGCAACTCTCTGTGACCTCATGGACCGTAACACACCAGGCACATCTTTATGTCCATGGTCATGCTGATCCACTTGTTTTCATGGCAGACAATGGGTTGTCAATACCTTCTCCACGCCACAGCATACAGCTCCTGGTATTCCTAGGTGGTCTCCCATCCAAGTATTGAGCAGGCCCAAACTTGCTTGGCTTGAGGATGGTGTGACCTCTTGGTTCCCTGATTGGAATCAAACCCAGGTTGCAGCAGTGAAATTACTAAATCCTAACCACTGGATCTCCAGGGAACCCCAACCTCACCTTATGAGTTATCTATTATATTAGTTTAACTAAATGTTACCCTCTATATTCCAAAATGATAACGATTTTATAGCTATTTAAAGTGACTTGATAAAAACTAATGAATTATATATAAATAAATAAATAGATGAATAAATAAATAAAAATCCATAGAATAGGTGAATAGTATAGAAACTTGGAATTGCTGCGGTGTAACACAAGCTCTACATTCTTTCCAGAATTGTTTTGATGAAAAAGTCTATTATTTTGCTAAGGATGTGCATCAGTATGAGTCTTTTTCATATCTTGTCCATTTGGTGTATTTTATTTTTAAAATGAACACAGTTTATTTTGTCATTTGTCAATGTTGAATATAATTGCTGAATACATTGGCTGACTATCCTGACTAGGGGCCCCATTCAATAAGCCAAATCGCAATTACATGAGCCTGTAAAGTAGCTTGTAATGTTACTAATATTTAATTGGATAAATTTTGCTAGAGAAAAAAAACTTTAATAGGGAAATTGGGAAATATTTAGTGTAATCCAGGATAAAACAACATTAATATATAAAAAAGGATAAAAGTGCGTCTATCCTAAAGTGGTAAGTATAAGTCAAGAAGGTATCACTGTCCCACAATATTCTGGGATTTTTTTAAATTTTACCACCTTAATTTTGACATGTAAATATAGTGAATTATAATTGTTGTATCTCTGTGGGCCTGAAGTGCATCAATATTATTTTGTGATGTTTTATGATGCTTTTATGCAGGTCTCATATGCAAAGTATTTGCTAATCATAGGAATGCAACAAGATGATTTCATTGGAAAATTTAGGAATAGACACAATTCTTCTAAAAATAGTGCACTAATCAAAAAAGAGTTAAAAACACTAAGAAACAAAAAAATACATTTTGCTACTCGCATTCCAATTGCCAGTTACAGGCTGAAAAGCACTGTGGGGTGTTAAAAACCTAACTCCATCCTATCTCCTTCATTGATTTGTCAAGCCTCCAAATGTTACCAGTGCTAAAGACGCAAAATCGATATTCAATTACAAACGTTCATGTAGCCCGCAATTGGCTTCAAAGCCGTAAATGGCAAATGTATCAAAAATAGATAGGACTCACAAGTGGGTTAAACACCTGTTCATAACACTGCAAAAGCAAATAAACACACAATACTGTACTATAAAACACCGGGAAAACAATGAAAGTCATTAGAATCAATCACACAACAGTCTCAAGCTCACAAATCTGCAACAAAAAATATATTTTTTTAAGTTTTATTTCTGTGTTATATCGATCCCAGGAATCAAGGAGTTAATACTTATCATGGAACCCGCATGGACTAGAACAGTTGTTTTAATGATTTTTATTGATTTATACATTGCTGTATTGCGAGTCAGATCACAAACTGTACTTCTACACTAATTAATTGTAGTTTAAACTCCATGGGGCCTCATTTATTTGGGATTTAGCCAATTGAATATGGCTCTATATAAGCCCATAGCATATTTATTTGCAGAAGTTTTTAGTTAGTTAACATCTATCCAAAAGCAAGGTCTTCACTAACTAAAAACTTCTGTAAAAAAATATGCTCTGTGCTTATATGGAGCCCTTTTCAATTGGACAAATTGCATTTAAATGAGGCCCATAGGTCCCATATAATTTTTGCAGCCATCAAATGACCCTGATGGTGACCAGTTGTGCTTGGAAATAACATCCAAGATTATTAACTCAATGAATGAAATATGTAGTCTGCAGAGGGCCTCTGTAGCGTTTACGATAAATAGATATGCTTAGAACCGTGATCGTGGAGAAATAAAAAAGTATAATGTTAACTACTGCTGCAGATTATCTGTCTAATTCAGGGCTTGTGAATCCATGGATCACGGCCACTAATACCAAAAGGAAGAGCTTTGTCACTCACTGGGCCAGAACGATTAATTGCCGGTCCACCACCTGTTGCTTGGCAATACTTTTATTTGAAATCCCACTTTCATTTATAAACCTTTTCCACGTTGTTACTCATGATCTTCAGTAGCAGTAGGCTGAGAAAAACTAAGATGCCATGCAGAAAGTCTGATGAAATCAGTGACAAAGCTCTTATTCTGGCTGGATAATCCATGGCTGGAATGGCTCAAGATGTCTGGAGATTTCACAGTTGAAAGAATTGTCTGTTATTTCTCAGCTAAATATGAGCTCCTCCAGGTGTTAATAATACACGTTCAGAGTTACAAGTTGCTCTAATACTGATCTTTTAACTCTATCGCTTTTCTATGGCATCCATTAACTTATGTTGGTAAAGGCTAAAAAATGGTATTTTGAAATCTTTAAGAAACTAATCAAATCTGGTACATTAGACTAATCTGAGTCAAACTAGATGAATTGTTTATTTACTATTACTACAAGGATGATCAACTTCTTTATTTAAGACATACCAATTGACCATTGCTTGACCTATTATTGGCTGCCTTATAATATTATAGTTGCATTATTCTCAGTATTTTTGTTATTTTTTTATTTTATTTTTACAAGTTGCTGGTTCAAGGCAAGAGTCTCCACTCAAGACTGCAAATCCAGACATAAGCTATTAGGAGAGGAGCCTCCATTGCTTCCAACATGATTTTCATAGCTTTGCTCCGACATGATAAGACCTGTCCTCATGGCAGACCCAACCATAACATTAGGCATGCTCCTACGGTACCACTGCATGGAAGTTATTTTATTTTTTTTGTATCCATTGTATCTAAGGAAATAAAGTTCATTGTCTTCCTTGTTATCCTATATGTGGCAATGTACTCCAAATCTGTAGATAATGGTATAGTTGATGAAGTAGCCTCCCGGTAAGATTTATGTTGTGTGTTCTGTTTAATATTCTGACTCCTACTTTTAATGGCAACATTCATACTTATATTTAAAATGGGACTAAATAGTCACATATCTTATTGTTGATTTATTGACATCCATACATAGGGCATTTTTACTTCATTTTAAAATTAAGTTAGTGTTAACGTTATTATTATTACTAGCGACTTGCCCGTCAAAAATGACGGGGCAATAAAATTTAAAGCCATGGTAATGCTGTTTGCCACACAATGTAAAGCTTTTGCTACTCTGAGGACCTTCGGCGCTCATTGCGAGCATCTCTCATTGTGTACTTTTGCTCCTCTGAGCACCTTCGGCGCTCATTGCAAGCCTCTCCCCTCGTGTCCTTCAAGTTTTGTGCTTTGCAAGGATCATCTTCTGCGCTCATCGCAAAGACAGATATATAAGTACAGTGTTAAATACACTATTTTTTTAGTGCAGTGTAAATTAGAAAATGTTTTCAGGTCTCAGAGCATAATAAAGCAATTTAAATATGTAACTGCAGTGTAAAAAGTAAATATTTTTTAGTGCAGTGGAAAGTATACATTTTTATTTTCCATTACTAATTAATACTTATTAAATTAATGTACGTTAATAATTAATTCTGAATGAACAAATGTATTAGGAAGTGCGAATGTATTCATAAACTAACGGCAGTGTAAAATATGCTATTTAGTGTATTTTTTTATATATATTTTTTTATAATAATTAATTAATTACTTACTTAATAAATTAAAATACTTTACCTATTTCTAATTAATATTTCCAGCAATCAATATCCTGAAGAGCTAACAATCTCTTTTGATTTTCCTGCAGCATACAATGTACAGTTGTACTCTTGCTGACCTGCAGCCTTATTAAATTGCGATTCAGTAAATTTGAAAGGGCTCTATTTAAGCACAGAGCATATTTTATTTACAAAAGTTTTTAGTTAGTAAAGACCTTGCCTTTGGATAGAAGTTCACTAACTAATAACTTCTGTAAAAAAAAATATGCTGTGTGCTTAAATAGAGCCCTTTTAAATTTACAGAATCACAATTTAATAAGGTTGCTGAGGTGTAAGTGTCAGTAATGTGCCAATTGTGCAGTATAAATAGGCTGCGTGCGAGAGGGCAAACCATTGGTTTAGTTGGGTAAAGTGTAATTTTAGATTTGTAATGTTATTAGTTGCAAGTTAATGTTGTCAATTGGTGGCAATTGTCTATGTGTTACGCAGCTCGCAAGCATTTTCTGTCTTACCTCGTATTTTTTTTTTCTCAGTTCCGCGCCTCACATTTTTTTTTCTAAGTCTTGCATTCCTCAACTGCTTGCAGTCCCACGTTTTTCAATGCCTCAATGGCTCGCCTCGCTTCGCGAGACTCGCTGTAGCGCCAAAAGTGCTCATCAGCTGAGTGCTCCGACCTCTGAAGACTTCTGTGCTTAAGAGGCTCGCCTCGCTATGCAAGGCTTGCAATTGTGACGACGATTCGCAGTTTGACAACTAATATATGTGATTATTTTTATTAACATTTATTTGTAACGCACCAACATATCCTGTAGCGCTAAACATGGTAGATAAAAAAAAATTATTCCTTAGTATGCAGAGGAAATGTATCTAGATATGGAGCTTGACTTTTCAAATGAAGTACTGGGCACTAGATTGCATCACATGGTTGGGTGGGGTCTGAGTTTACAACTGAATCAGATCACAAGGATATAAAGAGAAAGAGACTACATATTCCAGGATTCAATGCAACACAGGAACCCCAGAGTATGATACAAATGTATCTACTTTCTCATGATTGGCCAAAACAAAGTATGCTAATCTTAGCAGGGAGTTTCAAGGGAGTCAACTGACAAAAGCATTGGCTTGCAAATTGAAAAGATTTAGCAAACAGGGTGAGTTTTTAAATATTTATTTTTGAATTTTTTTCATGCAAAAAAATGTTTGCATACACTATTGATTCTCGTCTATGAGATGCATTCATAATCCAGGAAATGTAAATATGCTTTTAAGGCTGAAGGTGATATGCTGCTTGCAACAGATGAGTGTTGAGTGAGGTTTTAAAGGATTTATTAGTTTATTGGACCAAAATTGGTACAGCCGCAAAGCCTGCAGGCTTGAAATCTGGCATAGTTACAGAACGATTAAATTAGACAAGCCCGCAACAGACGTGGCCGTAAATCCTGCTTCCACACATTGCCTTTGCGGCCGTGAACATGATCAATTAGTCAAACCCGTGTTTACGGGTTTAGACGGAGCCAATAGTAAAAAGAGATCTTCATCATTATGTCACTAAAACATGGAGGTTACTTTTCAATCACCTACGATTTGAAGTTCGAGTTGCGATCGGACCCGTATTCCAGAAATAATGCAAGATGAAAAAATCAATAAATATAATACTCTAGTCAATGCAAGTTCTATTATATGTATTAACACATTGATTCCCGGGATCGATATAACACCGAAATTAAAGATACAATAAATTATTTTTTATTGCCGATTTGCGGGCTTTAGAATACTGTGCTATTAATATTAATAACTTACATATATTTCCCTTTAATTTAAAATACAGTATTGTGTTAATATTTGCATTTACAGTGCTACGGACAGGACTTTAACCCCCTTGCGGGTCCTCCCTAGTAGTCGTAGGATTTTTGGCTCCATTTGCCATTTACGGGTTTGGGGATTCATAGCAATTTAATATCGATTTGCGATCGTAACATTGACGGGCTTGACAGATCAAAGGCTTAGCTGGAACGGAGTTCAGATTTTGATGCCCCGTAGGGTTTTTCCACCTGTAACCCACAGATCGTTTGCGGGTAGCTGAAAGAGGCCAATTTAATGTAGTAACTCTTGCGGGCTCCTTTACGGGCTACGATTTCTACAATCAGAGCAATTTAATGGGGCTCTTGTTCTATCAACCAGTGATTAGAATACACAGTTCTCGGAAACATACCTGTATAAGAACATTTAATTAGACTAATAGGTCATAGATTAAAACAAAAAAATGTATATTAGTAAATCCACAACGATGCAGCGCTGAAAATGATCATATAATTGAATCATCTCCTTTGTGACAGTCTCAACAAAAACTTCGTTGTGAGCTTCCCAAAGTTGGGGTTTATGGTGGAGCTGCCATTTAGAAACAGCTTGTATCCAAGATCACAAAAAAAAACATAGAGATTTGAGCAATGGAAAACGTAATATGGTCTGTTGAGTCATCTTCCACCCTATTTCCTACGTCCATCCATACTTCAGGACTCGTATGAAAGCACTTCAAGAAAAACTAAAGCTGTTCAGAAACCAGAAGTTGGCCCTACTCTTTATTAAGTCGCTAGTAACTTGCCCGTCATAAATGACAGTATCATATGTTATGTTTAATTGTCTGTTCTGTCTCTCTCTCTGTGCTGTCTCTTTGTGCGCCCTCTCTCTCTCTGTAAACCCTCTGTCTCTCTGTGCTCTCTCTCTTTCTCTGTGCTGTCTTTCTTTCTCTCTGTGTGCACCCTCTCTCTCGCTCTGTGCGCTCTCACTGTGCCATATCTCTCTCTCTCTGTGCTCACCGTCTCTATCTATGCCCTCTCTCTTCACACTGTGTGCTCCCTGTCTCTTCCCTACCTCTCTCTTCCTGTCCTCTTTTTGCCTCGCTCTCTGCCTCCCTCCTTCTCTCTGCTTCCCTCCCTCTCTTTCTGCCTTCCTCCCTCACTCTGCCTCCTTCCCTCCCTCTCTTCCCCTCTCTCTCCCTCCTCTCAACCCCTGCCTCTCGCTCTCTCCCTCTCTCTCCTCCCCTCTCTCGCTGTCTGCTCTCTCTTTTCCTTTCTCCCTATCTTCCTCTCTCTCTCTCTCTCCCTCCCTCTGCCTCCCTCCCTGTAGCATGACTCCACGGCACATGCTCTGTAGATGTGCCGCACATACGCGTACTTGACGCAACTGCGCATGCCCAATTTCCCAGTATTTAGGGTCAACTGATTGTGAGTTATGCAGGCATTACTCACAGCTGTTATAGTGGATTCAAATTAATAAATTGTTGTGTGTTTCTGCTATTTTATCCAACCCCTATACATGCCAGATAAATATTTTAGCTCTATGTCCTTTTAAATGATTTACTTAGGTTCAGGAAACATAATTTTCTAAAGATACAGTTAATGATAGAAAAAAGTAGATTCAATAATTTGACACTTGTTTACTCCACTCAGAGTAGATGCATGGTCGGAACAAACACGGTAAGAAAATAATGATTAGATGCTAATTATACCCCTATAAACAAAATAGTATTCACATTTTCATATAATTATAATGTGATAATAATTTTGTACGAGGTTTGATTAGAAGGGGCGATAAATGTAATCAAGAGTATAAATAAAACAGATTGTAATCAAAGTATATTAGTCTTAATGTATATTTTCTAGTGCAGATGGATTTTCTCCGAAAATTAATGGTAAAAATCAACAATAGGAACAGAGAAAAACTGTGCTGTCATAAGCAGGGGCTTCTTATTGCTATCTGCTAATGGTGAAAGGGATTAATAACTTGCTATAAATAAACCAGACACATCTTTACACAATTATAAATGAAAAAGGCTAGAAATTGGATTTCCTCTAATAGAGCTTCAGTAAGTGTTAATGAACTGCTTAATTTGGATATTTTGTCTAATGCATGTGATAATTAATTTTTAAAATAACCTGTCCTTGTTTCCAGTACAATTACATTTATTATAGAAAGGGGAAAACTTAAGTTCTTGATAGAAAACAGTATTCATTTGTGACTAACTATATATTGTGTGTTTATATAGGACTTTTTCAAAGGGAGATGGGAGTATTTCATCTAGGCTGCCGTACATTCCCTCCCCAAGATTTCTACTGCACGTGCTAAAAATTGGTTTAAAAATTTCAATTTCTGAGAAAAAAAGCTATTGATATTTTTATGAACACTGTTTCACACTGTACTTATGTTTTTTGGGTGATATATATACAGCACAAAGCCCAGAAAGCATTTTCAGTAGCTTTCTTTTAACTTCAATCATTGATAAAGCTACAAAATTGTGCAGCGAAACGTATCAGTTTTGTTTTTATAATTACTATTACTTTTACTATATTATAAGACTGTATTTTATGATTTCAAACTGTAATATATGTGTTGAACTTAAAATACTGGTTCTGCACAACATATAGCCTGAGTGTTGGCTGCTATATGGTCTTTGGACCCTGGTATAGTACCTGAGGGTATACCAAGACATTTGGAGTTACTCCTATTTAGCAAGATACTTGGGCATTGCGTTAATACCAGTTCTTGACACATATTCACTATTGAATTCCTGTATGAGTTTTCATACAGCACGGACGAACCAGAGAAATAATGCAACGGAGGCTCTCCAAGAATCACAGGAAAGAGAAACCTCCATCTACAGTGGACTTAAAAAGTCTACACACCCCTGTTAAAATGTCAGGTTTCTGTGCTGTAAAAAAATGAGGCAAAAATAAATAATTTCAGAACTTTTTCCACCTTTAACTGTACAACTCAATTGAAAAACAAACTGAAATCTTTTAAGTGGAGGGAAGAAAAAGAAAAAAGAAAAATAATGTGGTTGCATAAGTCTGCACACCCACTTATAACTGGGGATGTAGCTGTGTTCAGAATTAAGCAATCACATTCCAAATCGTGTTAAATAGGAGTCAGCATACACCTGCCATCATTTAAAGTGCCTCTGATTAACCCCAAATATAGTTCAGCTGCTCTGGTTGGTCTTTCCTGAAATTTTCTTAGTTGCATCCCACAGCAAAAGTCATGGTCCACAGAGAGCTTCCAAAGCATCAGAGGGATCTCATTGTTAAAAGGTATCAGGAGTCAGGAGAAGGGTACAAAAGAATTTCCAAGGCATTAGATATACCATGGTGAAGACAGTCATCATCAAGTGGAGAAAATATGGCACAACAATGACATTACCAAGAACTGGAGCTCCATCCAAAATTGATGAAAAGACGAGAAGAAAACTGGTCTGGGAGGCTACCAAGAGGCCTACAGCAACATTAAAGGAGCTGCAGGAATATCTGGCAAGTACTGGCTGTGTGGTACATGTGACAACAATCTCCCGTATTCTTCATATGTCTGGGCTATGGGGTAGAGTGGCAAGATGAAAGCCTTTTCTTATAAAGAAAAACATCCAAGCAAGGCTACATTTTGCAAAAACACATCTGATGTCTCCCAAAAGCATGTGGGAAAAGGTGTTATGGTCTGATGAAACCAAGGTTGAACTTTTTGGCCATAATTCCAAAAGATATGTTTGGCGCAAAAACAATACTACACATCACCAAAAGAACACCATACCCACAGTGAAGCATGGTGGTGGCAGCATCATGCTTTGGGGCTGTTTTTCTTCAGCTGGAACTGGGGCCTTAGTTAAGATAGAGCGAATTATAAACAGTTCCAAATACCAGTCAATATTGGCACAAAACCTTCAGGCTTCAGCTAGAAAGCTGAACATGAAGAGGAACTTCATCTTTCAGCATGAAAACGACCCAAAGCATACATCCAAATCAACAAAGGAATGGCTTCACCAGCAGAAGATTAAAGTTTTGGAATGGCCCAGCCAGAGCCCAGACCTGAATCCGATTGAAAATCTGTGGGGTGATCTGAAGAGGGCTGTGCACAGGAGATGCCCTCGCAATCTGACAGATTTGGAGTGTTTTTGCAAAGAAGATTCTTTAAAGACTCGCTCACTACAGGGTCTCTACGAGATGACTGGAGAAAAGCAGAGGTGATACCTATATTTAAGAAGGGATCTAGAGCAAATCCGGGGAATTATACAGTGAGCCTCACTTCTGTAGTTGGGAAGCTTTTAGAAGGGTTAATAAGGGATAGAATACAAGAATATGTCTATTTGAACAGGATCATATGTAGCAGTCAACATGGATTTATGAAGGAAAGGTCGTGTCAGACCAATCTAATTAGTTTTTATGAGGAGGTTAGTAGGAACTTGGATCAGGGCAACTCAGTGGATGTAGTCTTTTTAGATTTTTCAAAGGCATTTGATACAGTGCCACATGGAAGACTAGTGAGCAAACTAAGGGATACAGGAATTGCAGTAAATATCTGCTCATGGATCGAGAGCTGGCTAAAAGACAGGAAGCAAAGGGTTGTTGTAAATGGAACATACTACGATTGGTCTAATGTGATAAGTGGGGTTCCTCAGGGCTCAGTATTGGGTCCTCTCCTTTTTAACATATTTATTAATGACATTGAAGTAGGACTCGAATGTAGTGTCTCCATTTTTGCTGATGACACTAAGTTGTGCAAGGTAATAAAATCAGATAATGATGTACTTTCCCTACAAAAGGATTTGCATAAATTAGAGAAATGGGCGGCTAAATGGCAGATGAGATTTAATACAAATAAATGTAAGGTTATGCATTTGGGAAGAAACAATAGCCAAGCAATCTATAATCTCAATGGAGCAAATCTAGGGGTATCAGATATTGAAAGGGATTTGGGAGTACTAGTGGACAACCACCTAGGTAACAGCGCTCAAAGCCAAGCAGCAGCTGCAAAGGCAAATAAAATATTAGCATGTATTAGGAAGGGTATAGAAGCCAGGGAAGAAGATATAATTCTGCCACTATACAAATCTCTAGTACGCCCTCATTTGGAATATGGAGTACAATTTTGGGCACCACCTCACAAAAAAGACATTTTAGAGCTGGAAAAAGTACAGAGAAGGGCTACAAAACTAATAAGGGGAATGGAGGGGCTAAGTTATGAAGAAAGACTAGCAAAATTAAACTTATTTTCGCTAGAAAAAAGGCGTCTAAGAGGAGATATGATTACGTTATTTAAATACATCCAGGGTCAATATAAGGCTTTGTCAAGCGAACTTTTTGTAGCAAGAGATTTTCAACTGACAAGAGGACATCCGTTGAGGTTAGAGGAAAAAAGATTTCACCTTAAACAAAGAAAAGGGTTCTTCACAGTTAGGGTGGTTAAACTGTGGAATTCTCTACCAAAGGAGGTGGTGACAGCGAATTCGATAGACAACTTCAAAAAGGGGTTAGATATATTTCTGAATAAAGAGGGCATTCAAGGCTATCCTAGATAACTAACAAGGAATATTGATCCAGGGAGAAATTTGATCGCCAGTTTCTGGGGTCAGGAAGGAATTTTGCTTTTTTTTCCCCTTATGAGACAATTGGCAAAGTTTCAATGGGTTTTTTTTTATGTTTGCCTTCCTCTGGATCAATTAACAATAATTAACAATTAACAGGTTGAACTTGATGGACTGAAAGTCTTTTTTCAACCTTAATTACTATGTAATTACTATAAGAGTGGGCAAATCTTGCCAAGTCAAAATGTGCCATGCTGATAGACTCATACCCAAAAAGACTGAGTGCTGTAATAAAATCAAAAGGTGCTTCAACAAAGTATTAGTTTAAGGGTGTGCATACTTATGCAACCATATTATTTTATTTTTATATTTTTTCTTCCGTCTACCTAAAAGATTTCAGTTTGTTTTTCAATTGAGTTGAACAGTTTATAGGTCACATTAAAGGTGGAACTTTTTATTTGTCTTTGTCTCATTTTTTTACAGCACAGAAACCTGACATTTTCACAGGGGTGTGTACACTTTTTATATCCACTGTATGTGAATTAAATACCTCATATTCTTGTGGTTTGGACATGTGCCTGTTCAGTTTGTATATGATTGTGTCCAGTTGATTGTTATCAGCTTTTATTTTGCACTAGGAGGTGGTGCGCTTCTTCTCCCATCGCCTTTTTTGTCTTCAAGGACCATGGAAAAATCTTAAATCTTTTTGGCCATGTAAACCCTGAGTATTAAAGCATTCATACAAAATAATTTAATTTTAGAAGACTCTTATTGTCATGGGGCCTCATTCAAATGCAATTTGGCCATTTGAATAGGGCTCTATATATGCACATAGCATTTTTTTTTACAGAATTTTTTCATTAGCTTTTGGATAGAAGTTCACTAACTAAAAAATTCTGTAAAAAAAAAATTATATAGAGCCCGATTCAATTGGCCGAATCGCATTTGAATAAGGCCCTTGGACGGCTTGTAGCCAGAGAGGGATTTTTTTATTTTTTTTTATTGTGAGCTTCTCTGCTGTTTAATTCTATTATCAACTGCCTATTTAAACTGTCCGTCCCATAGAACTGAATAGACATGTTATTTGAATCCACAGTTCCATACATCCCTCTCAAGTGTCTAATCCGGTTAGGAGAAATAAGCAAAGTGTATGTTGTAATTAGAGCATAATTTAATGCAAAAGTAACAAATTAAGGCTTCATTTCTTTATTTTAAACATTACCAAAGAACATACTGCAAATATGACACTTTTGTGGTCCATTAGCAAAAACCACAATTACATGTTATATTCTTGTCTATAGTTGCTCTTCTGAGAAAAGCACAATATAACACAACAGATAAAAGTGATTTGCCATTATATATCTAGACAACAGCACACTAACACAATATTTTATAGTTGAAAGGCCCATAGTAATGACAGCAAAACACAATACCATGGCATCTGTTGTAGTAGGACATTGATGGATATTTGTTTTGATTCTTTTTATAGTTGTATCCATTTTCGTTGTAGTTGACTATGAATGGATACCACTTTGTGTACTACCTAACATTAAAATGCCAATTTAAAAGCAAAAATACATAGTTACATAAAAGTAACTGTTCTTGATTACTTGATGGTCTTTAATGGTTTTCCAACGCCATTATAAGTCTCAGCAGGGTATTTCTCAAAGGGAAATATACAATAAGGGATTACTTTAATAAAAGGGATAATGGAGCCTATTTTGAGGCAGAAAACTATAATCATGAATGAGAGGCCCTTGAATAAAGAGACCTTTGTAAAGATAACAACTCAGTTTGACAAAGGAAGCTAGTAAGACCACCCACAAAAGACATTAAAGTAAAATCATATATACGTAGCTAACTGATGAGAAACATTGTCGTCGGTGCCGTAAGAGGAAATTTGAACAATTATAGAACAAAAGATGACATTACCGATGGACATAAAACCCCTATTTCTAAGAGGTACTATGCAATCAGGAAAGATAAATGAATCCCCCAAAGTGATTTTATGATAGAGGGAAAATAATGTACATGGGTTGGTCATATTAAATGAAGACTACACTTGAAAACAGGAAAAAGGCTTTAGAATTGGAAAAATAATACACATAATGTATTTTCTTTTATATGTAATTATACTATAGAGCTTTCTACAAATATTCTTAATGAAATTGGTGGAGGTGGGTGGATGCAGATTTAGTTTGAATGCAGGTTTTGTTTTTATCAGCACAATAGGAATGGGGTAGGTACAACTTCTTGTGCTGTTAAACGAATTAATGGAAAGCTCATTTATTTATGCATGTATTTGTATTTGTATATAGTGACTTATCCAAGGAGCTATACATAGATATAAAGCATAAATTGAGATATAGATAATTATGTTTTGTTGATCAAACATAATGGAAAGAGCATAAAGTGAGATTAGGGTTGGTTACTGAAATAGTGCAAAGGCCAAGAGGCAAGATCATGTCCATGGGCGCAAGAGGTCAAGCCGGGAGATTCTGAGAGTTAGAGTGGAATAATTGAAGATTTAGAAAAAGACAAGTCGGTCTTAAAGGATAAATGACCCTATGGATCGCGGTACACCAGGCACCTCTGTCCGCCATTGCCCCTCTGATCTCCCTCAAGCTCATTTTCATTGATTCAATTACCTCATCTATCCATCTCTGTGTCTGCCGTCCCCTTCTTTGTGCACCTATAATCTTTCCCAACATCAAAGTCTTCTTTAGGGAACCCTGTCTTCTCATTATATGGCCAAAATATTTGGCCTTCCAGTGAACAGTTTGACTTGATTTCCTGTAGTGTGGCTTGGATCTTCTTGCAATCCTAGGGAATCTAAGCAGTTTTCTACACCACCACAACTTAAAAGACATTAATCGACTTCTCTAAGGTCCAGCTCTCACATCCGTATGTTACCACTGGGAATAACGTAATTCTAACTATGCAAACCTTTGTTGATATATATTTTTTAATAGCATGTCCAGACTTGCAATAGCTTTCCTCCCCAGAAGCAAACATATTTCATGACTGCATTCACCTATCTGCCTATTTTCCTTTATTGCAGAGTTAGCATGTTTTTTTATAAGTTTTGCTGTTTTCTCTAATAACAGCATCCAGTTGGATTTAGATATTTCACTTAAATACGTAGCTGCAAATAAAGTAGAACTCAAAAGTAACTGAGTGTTTCTAACCGTTTGACAGGTGCCTATGGCAGTACTAATGTACTGACTTCTCTTTATACTACAGGCTTTTATTTACTAGACAGATGTAAACCTTTTCTCTAGTTCACAAAGAAATGGAAGCTTTTACTTTGGTTTCCTCTCTTGTGTCAACATCTCTGTGATCAACCCTCTCAAAGGACCATAACAGTAGAAATCTGGTTCAAAGTGACCTTTTTTGACCTACTTTGAGGTTACAGACCGTTCATTGTCATTTTGTTCAGTGCTTTCCAGTAACATTTCAGTTTTTCTCATTGCGTTCTTATTGACTACAAAATATACTTTCATCAACCCATACAGCTGCAGTTTACAGTTGCCTAGAGGATTCTGGAAATTATATTTACAGTTGTATAGAGTTGCTGTTTTCTGTACATTGTTTTATGGTTTTCCAACCCCTTTTAAAAATAAATTGTATATAGATAACATACATTTTGTCAGCCACAATCCAGCCTGTGCGATATACCCCAAGACCATCCCTTTTAGACTTTTTCAGAAATACTTTTAACATTGTTACTGTCTCTGTTAGCTCAAATGTAGATTGACACTCTATGAAAAAATGCAATTATTTCTGTTTGAATGACCACAATAAATCAAAGTGAATAGTCATCTAAACTTATATAAAACTTTTTTTCCTGAAGGACCACTTGAAAATTGCTGAGGGTATACATGGAGATGGAAAACATCAATCTCAATTCATGGCAAGTAGATGGGGAAGAAGTGGAGGCAGTGACAGATTGCATTATTCTAGGCTCCAACATCTCTGCAGATGATGACTGGCGCCATGAAATTATAATATGTTTGCTTCTTGGGAGTAAAGCTATGGCAAGTCTTGACAAGCTATTAAAAAAAGGTCTGCATAGTTAGAACTATGGTATTCCCTGTAGTAACATAAGGATGATGTGAGAGCTGGACCATATAGAGGGCTGAGCACCGGAGAATTGACCCCTTCTGCAGTGCTGGAAAAATCTGCTTAGCCTCAGTAAACTGCAAGACAAACCAATAAATCACTACTATAGGAAATTAAGTAATACTGTTCGCTGGAGAGTTTGATCATACGGCTAAAACTCAAATATTTGGGCCATATCATGAGAAGACAGGATTCCCTAAAAAAGACTCTGATGCTGGGAAAGATTAAAGGTAAATAAGGAAGGGGACGACAGAGGCGGAGATGGATAGATGGGATAATCGAAGCAATCAAAATGAGCTTGCTGGAGTTCAGAGGGGCAGTGGCTGCCAGATGTGCCTGGCGCTGTGCAGTCCATGCGGTCATGGAGAGTTGGACATAACTGAATGACTGAACAACAATAAAAATTGAGACATTTTAATATTTAGAGTTGATGTACCATATTGAATGCATTTTATAAAACAATTTTTTATAATTCTATTGTAACCCCTTACCTCAGCAGACAACGAGAGTGAAGTATTTCTCTTAGTGGATGTATAACAATGTTTGGGAAATTTCCACTTAAAGGCATTTCTGCAATCCTTAGGCAAAAAGCAGCCAATATGTATGCAGCACATCTCATAAAACATTTTATTTTTTATTAATATCTAAAAATCTCTCTAAGTACTATGTTGACACCTCCAGGGGTATCTAAACAGGCATCTGACCCCCTCCCCAACCAGATTGCAGCATCAGGGAATAAAATATTAACCCACTATTTACCTGCTGTTGCTTGTTCATCCAATCTCCTTGCAGCTTCCTGTCTGTATGTCAGCAGCAATACATAGCACATATCAATGATACACTACATATCCTAGGCTGCTTTCCAGCACAAACAGGAACCGCAGAGTGATTCACAAGTTTCAGCTAATCTGATAGGCTAAAACAAATCATTTTAAATGTAATGCTAAGTTAACCTGGGTTTGGAGGGTGTTAACCCTAATTTGCAACTGTCAGAAATCACAAGACATTTTGCTGACTTCAATGTAAGTGTTTAAATGTTTATTTTGGTATTTTGTCATGCAAAACTATTTGATACACTACTAATTCCCTTCTATTATATGCATTCATAATCCAGGAAATTTAAGTATGCCTTTAAATTATTTTCCTTTGGAAGGTTTGGAAGCCTTTTTGTAACACAAAATGACACAGCTAATATAGAAATAATGTGAATAATGTGTTACCTTCCCAATTTAAATAAGTTTAATGTTTAAGAGTGGTTATATTTTTCAAACTACATGAAAATGTATACGATTATTTGCTTTTTAATTATTTAAAAATAATAGTTAGTATTCTTTTACAAAAATGTGTAATACTCAACTTCCCCTGAGTTTGTTAAAGTATGTTTTAAAGAAATATAAATTAGATTAAAAAAAATAAGAAATTGGAGCATTTTAAAATATACTGATTGATTAGCATAGGAAGTACAGATACATTAACTGGCCATTATAGGATATAACTCAAGTCAACGGAAAATTGTATGTAATAGTGGGATGATTGGCTGTTTAATAGTATACTGAATAATCTAGGTCCACCTGTTATGATTATGCAATTCTGTTCTCTCTCAAGAGAAGCATAAATTTCCCATTTTCATCAACCAATAAAGAAAATCTGTACGACCTTGGCAGACCTTCAGAAACTACAGTAAGATTCATTATATATATTTTAGCTACCATCTAAAATAATAGTACTTTCGCCCTCGGTCATTACATTGCAAGTTTGTAGATCATAGTCAACAAAGAACCATTTTCCTTAACGTATTACTTAAACCTGATATAAGTGGGATTTTGGCTAAAGACAAATATGGGGTTAACTTTTTCCTAAGGTTACAGCAAATGTCCTAGTTATCGTAGAAAGGAAAGCTTAACCTATAAATAAGTATATTTGCCATTTGCTGTTATTTAAAAATATTATAGTCGATTGACTTAGAATAATGACAGAAACTAACACTTGTAAGCCTCTAATACAATTATCTAGAACTAAGATAAATATTTTTATACCAACCAATTGCAAATGTTCTTGTTTATAGGTAACGGTATCACTTCTACCGAATGTGTTCTCTTTTTCTGTGTCCCTTAAAAGGAGTTCTCTAATGTAAAGAATCAGATGTAAGCTGTAATTTATACTAAAGAAGCTTGTCAATGTACTTTTTGTTAAAAAAAAATATATAGTTTATTGTCCCGTTCATCTTTTTAAATTTATTATCAAATCGGTGTTCGGTGTTACTAGTTCTGAAATGTATTTGCTTTTGTTGTTGTTGTTTAGTCATCCAGTTGTGCCCAACTCTCCATGACACTATAGACAGCAGCACGCCAAGCACATATGTCCGCTACTGCTCCTCTGAGCTCCATCAAGATCATATTTACTGCTTCTCTAACCTCATCTTTCCATCTCCTTCTCTGTTGTCAACTTCTTTGTATGTCTTCAATCTTTCCAAGCATCAGAGTCTTCTCTAGAGAATCCTGTCTTCTCTTGATATGGTCAAATATTTGAGTTTCAGCCTCATGAAACTACCCTTGTGTTGGTATCTTGGGCCTCTTCTTGACCTTTGTCACTTGTTGGAGATAGTACCCTGGAGATCCAGACTTGTGGGGTTGCTCAGGTTTAAATAGAAGATTTCCTTTTTAATGGAGTCATTTGTAGGAAGCAATATGTAACAGATTATCTGTCCATAGCGGCACTGTACAGTTCTAAGTGGTTTAAAAAACAGCTTTCAGGTTGTATCACTACCACAGGGCAGATGTTACGTACTTATTTATGAATCCTTCAAGACAGTTTGATGTCTTATGTGCTATTTATCCAGTTGCTGTTCTCCACTTTCATCCTGAACTGAGATGCCCCACTTCTGGCCAATCATATGCACCAACTGATCCTTCCTTAGAAGAGGAGTTAAGAGTTAAAATAACAATTTTCTTATTCTGCCAATCATACTGGATTGTTTGCACACCTTTATTAATATGGAGCTGAATCCATTTTCAGACATCTGAAAGGAGCTTCCAGACTATGACTGTGTGCCTACAAGAGGTGAGACAGTGGAGAATTGTATTAAGATAAACCAAAATTACTGGGAGCTGCAGGTATAGATGTAGAATTAGATGGGAAGAGATATAAAGTGAGAGGTACAAGCAATGTATACACATGTGTATATGTACGCAAGAGGCAGAAGCGCTTACCTCCTGGTTGCCTCTGACTGCCTTTGAGCAGTTTTTCATGAAAAGCGCACATGCGCTATCAAGTGCGCGTTTTGGGACAATCCATTGCGTGTGTGGAGGGGGGTTTCAGTTGAGGAGGGCAAGGGGCCCCAAGGGAGAGGGTATGGGGTGTTCCAGGGGGCCCTCAATACAGTGCAGCCAATAAAAAAGAAAAATATAATGGAAATAAATATCAATTTAGACAGCACTGGGCCCCCACCCAGAAGGGCCCAGGTGCATTGCACCACATGCACTGACGTTAGTTCTGCCCCTCCCGCTTCTTGTAGTCCAAGGGACTCTAAGAAGTTTTCACCACAATTTAAAGGTGTCAATTCTTTGGCGCTCAGCCTTCTTTATGGTCCAGCTCTCACATCCATATTTGCTTTAGTCAACCATTTCTCACACTGGATCTATTTGAGTAGTGAGAGCTTCAGTTCCTCTAGAGGGCAGCACAGTAAGTTTAATCCTATTATTGGGATCATAACATGGATATATATATATGGTGTAATAGATAGGGAAGGCATGCTTTGTACGGCAAGGAAGAGTAATATGCAAATTGTGAGTGGAGACACAGACTATATGCAGGATATGCTGACCCACTCTAGGTACCAATTTAGGAGCCATATATTGGCCTACCAAACACTTAAACAGTTTGCTGGCAAAGAAAAAGCAACTTTATTTTAGTGAGATAAAGAGTCCAAACTTTATGTAAATTGTATGTAAAGATGACTGTCCTATAAACATGGGTATTTTAAACATTTTCAGTCCATGCTAAAAAGAAAATATCATATATGACAATTTTACATGACATAAATTGCATAGTTTCAACTTTGAGTTAAACTACTCAAGTGTATAATATAAAATATAACCTGTGCATTGTTATCAGCAATATATCATCAACCTGTGCATTGTCATCAGCCCTAAATTAATAAAACAGTAACACATTGTAGCACTAACTACTACCTAAAGAGAACATACAACTAGTGATGTCGCGAACATCAAATTTTAGGTTCGCGAACAGCGGACGCAAACTTCCATCTAATGTTCGAACGGGCGAACCCGGCAAACCACCATAGACTTCAATGGGCAGGCGAATTTCAAAACCCACAGGGACTCTTTCTGGCCACATGGCAAAACACCCACGGAAAATTACATAGTTGATGCAGAGTCTGGTTTTAAGCCATAAAGGGCATAAATCATTTAACATTCCTAAATTGTTTGGAATAACATGCTTTAAAACATCAGGTATGATGTTGTATCGATCAGGTAGTGTAAGGGTTACACCCGCTTCACAGTAACAGACCAATCTCCCCGTTTAATGCACCGCAAACAACCGCAAACAGTCCCTTTGCACAACCGCAAACTCCCCATTTGCACAAGGTTGGATACCAAGCTAGCCATGTCCCGTTCCTTGTCCTCACTGATGTCATTGAAGGTCTCTTCCTCCATCCAGCCACCAAGGGTCCCCGAAAGGTGACAACAAGCCCCCTGGGATGCCTGCTGTGTTTGGTCTTCCACCTCATCAAAGCCACCTTCCTCCTCTGACTCCTCTTCTTCAGACTCCTCTCTCTGCGTTGCCTCTGTCTGCGTTATTATAAGGTGTTTACTGTTAAGTAGTACTATTCCTATCAGTTTAATCCCTGTTACGTCCACTATTAGGGGACGTGTATATGGCATTGATTTTTGGAACAGGGAGATGGAAAAAGATGCTTGGTCGGTCCTCCCACTTCAAATTTGGGGCACTGCGCGTGCAATCTAAGGTGCCACCAGATATGAGTGTCACTGTGCACTGGCAAAAGTCAAAAAAGTGTTGTTTTATTTCACTGAGCACAATATAAGCTGTGAGCCTGACACAGGCAGGCAACTGAAATTAGATTACAGGAAAAAAATGGTTGTTTTCAATGTATGGTACACCACCAGGTATGAGTAGTGAAAATAAGCACAATATAAGCTGTTAGGTGTTAGCCTGTCACACACACACGCTGGCAGGCAGGCATATGCAATTAGATTGTGTCTGCTGACTGTGAGGTGCAGGGTCAAAGTTTCCTCAAAGATAAAGTATAGGGGGCGAACCGAAAAGCGTATGTGTTCGCCATCCGCTGCGAACGCGAACATGCCAAAATCGCTGCGAATAGTCCGCGGGCGGACTGTTCACGACATCTCTACATACAACACTAGCCTGCTCCACCTATAAGTCATGGAATCCTCACCCTCTCTTTCCCCCACCTTTTGTGCTTTGTGGCAGGGAGTCCATTAACTCTACAAGGGTCCCTATAGACTCTTATGGGGCTTATAGCTATAACAATGGGGGCCTTTTATGGATCCAATGACATCTAATATTAATCCCTATGCAATTCGGGTCCCTATTGTTATAGATCAGATTATCATGGAGGTCCAAAGGGAAAACCATGGTAATGTGTTAATGATAGGTGCCATCCTTGTTATAGATAGAAGCCCTATGGGGGTCAAAAACGTTTTACTATGAGTTTTGTGGGTCACATACCCACTATAGCAGTTTATTTTATATTTAAATACAATTATAATTAATATTCACTTATTAACATGCAACATATTCTGCTAAATATAACACCTAGCAGTATATGTTGTATGTTAATGGCTGAATATTATAAATATAATTTTATTTAAATAATAAATAAACTGCTATCATGTGGTTGAAACGTGTGATGCTAAATATCAGCATTGCTGGTAGTAAAAAGCAGATTTGGTTTTAGTAAACATGGAGAACTTATATTTTCATTATAGCCGCACATGTCCATAACACCCCCATTACACACCCCGCTCATAAAAACTTACGTTGAGCCATGGATAGAGGAGAGGGTGGGCTATCTCTGATACAGGCACACCCATTGTCCCATTATTAAATACCCCCTGTGTGTCACCTTTACTCCCTCTGTGAACCATAGTGAATCTGGACCTACAGTATATAGAAACACAGAAACATATATAGGAAGTCAGGTAAGAACCCAAAATTGGCCTGCTCATTCTATTCACCCCAAAATTTAGCTTAATTAAGCCTAAGGATAGACTTATACTTATCCCAGGCATGTTTAAAATCCTTGACTCGACCAACTCAGCTGGAAAGCTGTACCACTTACCTAATATTATTTTTGCAAACCAGTACTTTCTAGTATTCCCTATTATTGAACAGTGAAATCTGGAGGCAACTGAACTGAAACATTATTTATGCAGGATAATAAAAAAGATAAAAACTAACTGATACAAATAGGAATTATTTGACCCACCTATATACAGCCTTATTAAATTGTTATTCGGCAAATTGAATAGGGCTCTATATAAGCACAGAGCATATTTTTTACAGAAGTTTTTAGTTAGTGAACTTCTATCCAAAAGCAAGGTCTTCACTAACTAAAAACTTATATAGAGCCCTATTCAATTGGCCGAATCGCAATTTAATAAGGCTGATAGTCTGCACATTCTCCAATATACCCATATCTCAGAATTGTCTTAATCATGTCCCAAACATTCTAAAATTCCCTAGTTATATTTGTTCCCAGTAATTTGACTGGAAGATGTCTCCATATATTTCCCGTCATTTAAAATACTTCTAAATCCATTACACTCCCATCAAAAGCATATTATGTTTCGAGAGGAAGACTTTTAGTGTAGGTGCATGCTAATGTAAATATCAGATTTAACATATAATACAGATGTAGCAACACAACTTTACTCGTGATTTGCCCCTCGGACTCTTCCATTACTTGATCCTCAAGGCTGCTTCCAATGTAAAATAAGAAAACAATCAAAACCTTGGTCATCATGTTATTGATTTTGCACTTCCTTCTAATAACATATGGATTTTAGCAGAATAGGACATTTTATTCTAGTTGTTTATTTAAAGACCACATTGTACCAAATCCATAGACATACAGTATTACTAAGCATGGGTACAGAAGCCAAAATATATATTTTTTTACATTAAACAAAATACATTTTGAATTATGAAGAGAACACGGCTAATGTTTAAAGAGGCTTTATGCTATGAACCTGTGCTTATTTGCTTTTTATTACCTGGCTACATGATTAAAGAACTGATATATATACAATAAATATATATATACTAGCAACTTGCATGTCAAAAATGACGGCAATAAAATGTGAATCCTGGCAATGCTGTTTGACACACAATGGGTGCCTCTCCCCCTCTACTTTCGGTGCTCATCATGGGCCTCGCAATGAGCGCCTTTGGCGCTCATTTCGAGTCTCTCCCTCTGTCTACTTCCTCCCTTGTGTCTCATTTCCCCCCTCCTCTCCCTCCCTTGTGTCTTCTTCCTCCCCCTTGTTTTTACCCCCTCTACCCCCTGTGTTTTTCCCCCTGGTACCCCCTGTGGCTCTTTCCCCACCGCTCCCTCCCCTGTGTCTCTTGCCCCCCCTCTCCCTCCCCTGTGTATTTTTCCCCCGTCTCTCCCCCCCTCCCTCGTGTCTGTTCCCCCCATTTCCATCCCCTGTGTCTCTCCCCCCCTCCTCTCACTCCCCGGTGTCTCCCCCTCCTCTGTGTCTCCCCCCTCTCATTCCCCGGTGTCTATCCCCCCTCCTCTCCCTCCCCTATGTATCTACCCCTCTCCTCTCCTGCCCCTGTGTCTCCCCTTCCCCTGTGTCTCTTCCCCCTCCCCTGTGTCTCTTCCCCCCTCATCTCCCTCCCCTGTGTCTCTCCCCCCTCCTCTCACTCCTTTGTGTCTCTCCCCCCTTCTCTTGCGCCTTTGTGTCTCCCCCTCCTCTCACTCCTTTGTGTATCTCCTCCCCTCCTCTGTGTCTCTCCCCCCACTCATTCCCCTGTGTCTCCCCCCCTCCTCTGTGTCTCTCCCCCCTCCCCTATGTCTCTTCCCCCTCCTCTCCTTGCCCTGTGTTTGTCCCCACTGCTCTCCCTGCCCTGTATCTCTCCCCCCTCTCCTCTGTCTTCCCCCTCCTTCCCTGTGTGTCTCCCCTCCTCTTTGGCGCGCAATGCTTCTGTGCAGGCCGCCTCCGCCGCGCAATGAGCATACTGAGATTTGTCGCAATAGTGACCATGAATTCCAGTTTGATAACTATTATTTAGTTTTCAGTCTGACTTAAAGCATTGAAAAAGTGATAAAGTTAATTTTTAATTAGAAAATCCTTTGCATTCTTCCCAACCCTCTCTCCACTGATAGAAACATAGGCACACCCGCATGGTCTAGCTCTGAGAAAGTGATTTAACAAATAGATTCCTATAGTTCTTATTCTGATTTTCTCTAAAATAGTTTTTATGTCCATGGTTCATACAGCTGCTATTTATTTTTAGTTT